>JANAVB010026197.1:934698-1020126 GCA_029216955.1 Iris pallida
CTTGTAATTGCATATCTTCTTGGTTTGGCTTGGCTTGTTTACTCTCGGTTGGGTTGGCTTGGTTCGGCCGGCCCAATGCTTGGTTCATCATGGGCCAAGGGTGGAACACCTTAGCCTATGCTTCTCCTTCATTTCCACCACAACCCCCCCTCTTTATTATCCCCACCACCTTCTCTCTCCTCCAAATTCTCATTTACTTCTCCTTCCCCACCATACTCTTCTCCACCAACCAAGAACACCATAGGCAAGTGTAACTTGCTTCCACAAGAGAACTCCTTTTGATGGTTTCATTAGCTTCTCCTCATGATTCTAAACCACATTAGAACTTGTCATTTTTCCATTTTGAGGCTTTATTTCTTGTAGATCTAGAGTTTTGTTACCTTCAGATTTGGTGGTTTTGATCTATTAAACTCCTTTGTTTCAAGTTTTGATGGTTCCATGTTGTAGAGCATTTCATTCTACCCAATTTTGACCTTTGGAAAGTTGGAATTCGGACTTGTTTGACCAAGATATGAACAATTGAAGCTTAGATCAACTTTGGAGTTCTCTGTTCTTGCCATTTGGAAGACAGTGAACAGTGAGCTAGCTTTTAGCTTATGCCGCTGAGCTGTACGCTGCTCTTTAGCGAGCGTACTCTATCCTTCGTACGCTGCTCTTTAGCGAGCGTACGCTAGCCTTCGTACGCTGCTCTTTAGCGAGCGTACGCTAGCCTTCGTACGCTGCTCTTTAGCGAGCGTACGCTAGCCTTCGTCTTGCTCTTTAGCGAGCGTACGCTAGCCTTCGTACGCTGCTCTTTAGCGAGCGTACGCTAGCCTTCGTATGCTGCTATTTAATGAGCGTACGCTCACCTTGATACGCTGCCTGTTGGCAGCGTGTCTTGAGCGTACGCTAGCTTGAGCGTACGCGTGCCTTGGTACGCTAGCTTAGCGAGCAAGGCATACGCTGGCCCCTTTCGTACGCTAGCTCGAGCGTACACAGTCTTGAGCGTACGCTAGCTTGAGCATATGCTGACCTGTAGCTTAAGCGTGCCCTTGTGTACGCTGACCCTTGCGTACGCTTCCATTTGAAGTATATGGATCCTTTGGTACGCAGACCTGAGCGTACGCTAGCCTGAGCATAGCCTGGCTTGAGCGTAGCCTGATTACCCTTGATCTTCTATAGCCCTATATTGATATTTTATTAGATATTTAACGTCCATTTTATATCCTTACGCCTTTTGTCCTGAATTTGATAATCACGAATTTACTTAATATGTTTGGAATTGATAATTGAGCCTGACGTGATAGTGACCCGTAGTGGTGCACTCCTGACATAATAACCTGACATGACTTATAGTGGCCCGTCGTGGCGCACTCCTGACAAGTACACTTGACATGATAAACCTGACATGATATATCTGATAGCTGTTGCGACGGCTACCTGACATGACATGACCTGTATAATGGCCGGACACCGTGGGCGATTGTGTTTGTATAAATAATCCAGTCCTGTCTTGCATCATGTCTAGGAGGGGACTCCTGAGTACCACGGTCAGGAGTACCTACTAAAATGGACTAAGGTTAACAACTAGATTAATACATTAGTCATGAAGAGATTTTCCAGCTACAGGCAATCCCGTTACCTGGGCGCGCTTGGGATCTGTAGCCTGCCGTCGAGTAGGGCACATTTCCAGCACACTGTCATATGTTGCACCCTTCAAACTGCTTAAGGGTACATGCGTTTCCTGGACGATGTACCCACCTGAATTCAACCTAATCTCTCGACCTGGTGACCTGGATGGTCTGCAGGGCTTGTGGCTGTAGAATAATCTCACTCACTGCATCTTTTAGTAATTAGGCTGTGACAACCCTAGTTAGTTAAGTATCAAGCCGTAGTTCTTGCTTGGCCGTGAAATGATTGATGGAGTCTAACCAGTCTAGTCTTGTCCTGATCCTGTTCCAGATTATTGAATGACCAGAATGCTTGTATTTATTTTACCGATAAATGGTGAGAAACCAAGCTCCGTTCAGACGAAGGGTTACAACCCCGGTCCTTGTTTGGTTTACGGATTGTAACCTGGCTATCTGAATAGTTCCATGTCGTATATCATCCTGATATGTTTCCTTTTATTCCAGTCCTTATTTTATTTATATTTATATTCCTGTGCTGATTGCTGGTTTTAGTTCTTAAGTGAAGCCTCCTTTGTGGCACTTGCTCTTTCTGGGGTCTGACCCAGCTGGTTTTGTGTGGCCAGATTTCGGAGCAGCTCCAGAGGATCTATCGACTTTCCAGCCAGATGGTGGCTACTAGACGGAACCCTGGCAACGAGTGGGTTATTTTTGGCTCTTCCGCTCTATTGTAAAAATATTCTTTTGAGGCGTTTAGCCGACGAGCACCTGTTTAGCTCGGTTGCACTTACTTACTGTCTGCCTACGGGCTGTAACATGATTAACAAATCCTAGGGTTGATCATGTATGACTGAACTCTTGCTAGTCCTAATATTTTGTAACGACTAGCTTCATGATCAGCTGAATATATAATATTTGGGACACCTTATTATTGTATAGTTAATGATCATACATCTTGTGACTCTTACTTACTTGCTTATGATTGAGACACTAGGCTTGTTCATGACCTTAAGAGACTGTTGGCTTGTAGATAAACCCTCATGTATCCTAGACAGCCGTGACCGTATAGCGAGATGGAATCCATTTCAATATACGTAGCTGGCTATGTCTGCCCCCGCTCTCCAGTATTCTGGTTCTGGGGCGTGATATGGTTTAAGTGGTAGCCCATGCAGGTCTTGTAAATCAAGATATATGAGGGTTTACCGAATAGATGTCTCAATCAGTATTCGTCCTTGATCTCTGCTCGTATCTTCTGAATCCCTGGATTCTTGTCCTGATCATATGCTTGTATCGTTGCTCTGTCCTGGTCCTTCCTTATTGTTCCCTATGTCGTCTTCTTCAGCGGCATTGTTCGTGGTCCGACCGATCAGCAAGGCGGAGCACCTCCCGCGGACCAGCAGCAACCTAGAGACCAAGTCCAGCATTCCGGAGTAGCTTCCAGAGTCGTGCCTTCTGGCGGAGAGCCACCAGTCCAGCAGTTCAACCTGTAGAACATGATGACGGCACTTTGGTAGGTCTCGTCAGGACCTTGATAGCTTCCCAAGACCGGCATGGAGATGCCTTGGAACAGGCAGTGACGGATGCTTTGACCCGGGGTGGTCATCAGGGTAACAGCGCGGCCAACAGCTTCAAGCGCTTGAACCCTCCCTTCTTTGACGGTAGTGAAGATGCTATCGCGGCAGATGCATGGCTTCAGGACACAGAAGTGATTCTAGAAGCAGCCAGGACCCCAGAGAACGAGAAGGTGACCGTTGTGCGCCTGCAG
Organism: Iris pallida; assembly: GCA_029216955.1. NCBI lineage: Eukaryota > Viridiplantae > Streptophyta > Magnoliopsida > Asparagales > Iridaceae > Iris > Iris pallida. Next base: position 938,071 of record JANAVB010026197.1, read on the forward strand.
TTGTTAGATCTTGCCCGCAGCTGGTGGGCAGTACAGGCCGTTGGATTAGCAGCCCCCATTGCTTGGGCAGTATTCAGAGAGAGATTCTAGACCAAGTATTTCGATGCCGTGGCTTGGTATGATCTGCAGACGAGGTTTACCAATCTGAAGCAAGGAGGCAGAACGGTCGATGGATATGCGGCCGAGTTTTCCAGACTCAGTCGGTTTGCTCCCACTTTGGTGGCAACCGAGTATGATAAAGCCCAGCGGTTCCAGCAGGGACTTTACCTGGAGATCTTGTTGGCAGTTGAGCAGTTTAAGCATCAGACTTTCGATGCAGTCTTGAGAGCATCCCGGAGGCATGAGTATACCTCCCAGAGGATTGTGGATAGGGCCGGAGGTCGAAAGAGATCTCACGGCCAGATGAATCAGTCTTCGGCACCAGCCCCGACAGCCAGGGCCTTGACTATTGGAGCTCCGAGGCGAGCGGCCTCAGTAACGTCGGTTCAGCATTCAACTCCGACGCACCCTCAGCAGCAGCAGAAGCAGAAGCAATCTTCCGCAGTGGGTTGTTCTCATTGTGGGAAGCCAGGCCATGTGGTGGCAGAATGTCGCAGGGCACAGGGATTGTGTCTGGCTTGTGGAGCACCAGACCATAGGGTTGGATCCTGCCCGAACAGGGGTGGTTCATCCTCGTCCAACCTTTCTAGCTCTTCGGTGAGAGGACCCGCACCGATCCAGCAGCAGCAGCAGCAGTATCCATTGTCGAGGCCCTTGCCGCCTCAGTCCCAGGCGTTTCAGCAACAGAGCCCCCAGCAGTATGTGCAAGCCCAGGCCTTGAGTCAGAGTAGGCAGCGAGGGTTTCAGCAGAGGGGACCAGCACCCCGAGGGCACGGTCAGGCTATGGTGATGACCGTGGAGGAAGAGTTGGCACCAGGAGAGGTAGTGGCAGGTACTATTTTCGTCAACTCCTTTCTAGCTTCAGCTTTATTTGATTCTGGTGCATCGCATTCATTTATGTCTGCACGATTCGCGACACGGGTAGGATTGGAGCCCGAGTCATTATCAGTAAGGCTTAATATACTTACTGGTAACGGACTTGTGGAAGTAGATAGAGTGTTTTCCTCGTGTCGGATCGTAGTTAGCGGTAGGGAATTCTCCGCTAGATTGATAGAATTCCCGATGGCCGATTATGATGTGGTCTTAGGGATGGATTGGTTGAGGAACCAGTATGCTAGAATAGACTGCTATATTGGTAGGGTTGTTTTTAGCATTCCAGGAGAGCCGGAGTTTTCTTTCTCTCGAGGTGAGGTTGAGTCATCTCCTCCAGTATTGCGGATGGCAGTAGCAGCAGTTCAGTTGCCCAGGATAGTGGATGAGTTCCCAGATGTTTTTCCAGAGGAGCTTCCAGGTATGCCTCCAGAGCGGGAGATCGAGTTCACTATAGACTTAATTCCTGAGACAGCCCCAGTATCAGAGAGAGTCTACAGGATGGCGCCATCAGAGTTGGAGATATTGTACAAGATGATTGAAGAACTCAGAACCAAGGGATTCATTCGTGCTAGTGGATCGCCTTGGGGAGCCCCGATGCTTCTTGTGAAAAAGAAGGATGGTACGTCCAGGTTATGTGTTGATTATCGTACCTTGAACTCAGTGACAATCAAGAACAGATACCCTCTTCCGAGGATAGATGACTTGTTTGATCAACTCAAGGGGGCTTCAGTATTCTCGAAGATTGATTTGCGCTCAGGTTATCATCAGATCAGAGTCAGAGAGCAGGACATCCCGAAGACGGCTTTTAGATCGAGATATGGGCATTGGAAGTTCCTTGTTATGCCTTTTGGAGCAACCAATGCGTCGGCAGTATTCATGGACCTCATGAATCGCATCTTCATGCCTTACTTGGATCAGTTTGTGATCGTGTTCTTGGATGACATCCTGGTCTACAGCAAGAGTGAGACGGAGCATGAGCAGCATCTCCGTATAGTTCTTCAGACTCTCAGGGAGCACCAGCTGTATGCCAAGTTCAGTAAATGCGAGTTCTGGCTCGACCGTATTTCATACTTGGGTCATATCATCACCAGAGGAGGAGTAGAAGTGGATCCCCAGAAGATTATAGCTATTGAGTCATGGCCAGTACCCAGCACCGTTGCAGAAGTTCGCAGTTTTCTTGGATTGGCTGGCTATTACCGGCGATTTGTTTCAGACTTTGCTCAGATTTCAGCGCCATTGACCCAGTTGACCCGTAAGGATGCGCAGTTTGCTTGGACAGCAGAGTGTCAGAGTTCTTTTGAGCAGTTGAAGCGAGGATTGATAACAGCTCCTATTCTTACGCTTCCAGATGGGACCGGAGGATTCTCAGTGTACTGTGATGCTTCAGGCAGAGGTTTAGGAAGTGTTCTGATGCAGCATGGGAAGGTGATAGCTTATGCGTCACGACAACTTCGTGATCATGAGAGGAATTACCCAACCCATGACTTGGAGCTGGCAGCAGTGGTGTTTGCACTTAAGTTGTGGAGGCACTACTTGTACGGAGATAGGATGGAGATTTTCACCGACCACAAGAGCCTGAAGTATGTTTTCACCCAGAAGGATCTTAACATGCGTCAGAGGAGGTGGCTGGAGCTTCTTGTGGATTATGATGTCAGCTTGCAGTATCATCCTGGGAAGGCCAATGTCGTAGCAGATGCATTGAGCAGGAGAGCCGGAGCTTATTTCCTAACAGCGCAACCAGAGCTGTTAGCAGATCTTCAGAAGATGGGTATAGAAGTTGTTCTCCCTTCCAGTGTGGCATTGATGGCCAGCATGCAAGTTCAGTCCACTATAGTCGAGAGGATCCGGATGGCGCAGTCAGCAGATTCCAAGCTTCAGCGACTCAGAGCAGAGTATGAGGCAGGACGAAGACCAGAGTTATGTATTCATGAGAATGGTACACTTCGGCATGGTAAGCGTCTTTGTGTACCCAGCGGAGGTATCCGGCAGGAGATCATGTCAGAAACGCACAGTTCTTAGTATTCCATCCATCCTGGCAGTACGAAGATGTACCGTAATATCCGTCAGTACTTCTGGTGGAATGGCATGAAGCGGGAGATAGCTCGATTTGTCTCTCGGTGTTTGGTTTGCCAACAAGTTAAAGCCGAACATCAGAGACCGGCTGGACTTCTTCAGCCCTTACCGATTCCAGAATGGAAGTGGGAGCATGTGACCATGGATTTTGTAACTGGATTACCTAGATCCCCAGCTAGTAGAGATGCTATTTGGGTCATTGTGGATAGGCTTACCAAGGTAGCGCACTTTCTCCCGTTCAGAGTTGGTCAGTCGACGGCTCAGCTAGCAGAGATGTACCTCAGACAGATTGTCAGATTGCACGGTGTCCCAGTCAGTATCACCTCGGACCGAGATTCAAGGTTTACGTCACACTTTTGGCGTAGCTTACAAGAGAGTTTGGGAACTCATCTCCAGTTTAGTTCGGCATATCACCCACAGACAGATGGCCAGTCGGAGCGGACGATCCAGACTCTTGAAGACATGTTGCGGTCTTGCACACTTGACTTCGGTAGTTCATGGGAAGATTATTTGCACTTGGTGGAATTCTCATACAACAATAGTTTCCAGGCCAGTATCCAGATGGCACCGTTCGAGGCACTGTATGGCAGGAAGTGCAGATCCCCGCTAGCCTGGGATGATATTGGAGAGAGACAGATGCTCGGTCCAGAAATGATTGCTCAGACCGTTGAAGTAGTCAGGCGAGTCAGAGATCACCTTCGAGTTGCCCAAGATCGCCAGCGTCATTGGGCAGATTCTCATCGGCGCCCTCTCGAGTTCTCGGTCGGCGATCATGTATTCCTGAGGATTTCGCCTAACCGTGGCGTCATTCGTTTCGACGTACGGGGCAAGCTTAGTCCTAGGTATATAGGACCGTTTAACATTCTGGAGCGAGTAGGAGATGTATCCTATCGTCTCGCTCTTCCGCCGTCGCTAAGCGAGGTGCATGACGTGTTCCATGTATCCCAATTACGACGGTACATCTCGGACCCGAGCCACATCCTGGATCATTCGGAATTGGTTGTTGGTACCAACCTTTCGTATGAGGAGAGGCCCGTGTCTATATTGGATCGAAGAGAGAAGATCCTCAAGAACAAGACTATCAAGTTAGTCCGAGTTGCTTGGGGTCATCACTCTTTGGAAGAGTCAACGTGGGAGCGTGAGGATGATATCCGATCGCGATATCCCGACTTGTTTGACTCGTGAGGTATAATGTCTTTCTTATGCCTCATGCCATCAATTCCTTGCTTGCATGATTGATTGATTGCCTAGTATAATTGCCTGTGAATAGTGTAGCTTGTTCTTGTCCCTCTAGCCTCTTAATTAAATTCCGAGGACGGAATTCTTTTAAGGTGGGTAGAGTTGTAATGCCTGTTGTTCGTATTACGTATTTGGAATACGTATACGTATTTTATCTTGTAATTGCATATCTCCTTGGTTTGGCTTGTTTACTCTCGGTTTGGGTTGGCTTGGTTCGGCCGGCCCAATGCTTGGTTCATCATAGGCCAAGGGTGGAACACCTTAGCCTATGCTTCTCCTTCATTTCCACCACAACCCTCCCCCCCTCTTTATTATCCCCACCAACCTTCTCTGTCCTCCATAATTCTCATTTACTTCTCCTTCCCCCACCATTACTCTTCTCCACCAACCAAGAACACCATAGGCAAGTGCAACTTGCTTCCACAAGAGAACTCCTTTTGATGGTTTTATTAGCTTCTCCTCATGATTCTAAACCACATTAGAACTTGTCATTTTTCCATTTTGAGGCTTTATTTCTTGTAGATCTAGAGTTTTGTTACCTTCGGATTTTGGTGGTTTTGATCTATTAAACTCCTTTGTTTTTAAGTTTTGATGGTTCCATGTTGTAGAGCATTACATTCTGCCCAATTTTTACCTTTGGAAAGTTGGAATTCGGACTTGTTTTGACCAAGATATGAACAATTGAAGCTTAGATTCAACTTTGGAGTTCTTGCTGTTCTTGCCATTTGGAGAAGACAGTGAACAGTGAGCTAGCTTTTAGCTTATGCCGCTGAGCTGTACGCTGCTCTTTAGCGAGCGTATGCTATCCTTCGTACGCTGCTCTTTAGCGAGCGTACGCTAGCCTTCGTACGCTGCTCTTTAGCGAGCATACGCTAGCCTTCGTACGCTGCTCTTTAGCGAGCGTACGCTAGCCTTCGTACGCTGCTCTTTAGCGAGCGTACGCTAGCCTTCGTACGCTGCTCTTTAGCGAGCATACGCTCACCTTGATACGCTGCCTGTTGGCAGCGTGTCTTGAGCGTACGCTAGCTTGAGCGTACGCGTGCCTTGGTACGTTAGCTTAAGCGAGCAAGGCGTACGCTGGCCCCTTTCGTACGCTAGCTCGAGCGTACACAGTCTTGAGCGTACGCTAGCTTGAGCGTACGCTGACCTGTAGCTTGAGCGTGCCCTTGTGTACGCTGACCCTTGCGTACGCTTCCCATTGGAAGTATATGGATCCTTTGGTACGCAAACCTGAGCGTACGCTAGCCTGAGCATAGCCTGGCTTGAGCGTAGCCTGATTACCCTTGATCTTCTATAGTCCTGTATATTGATATTTTATTAGATATTTAACGTCCATTTTATATCCTTACGCCTTTTGTCCTGAATTTGATAATCACGAATTTACTTAATATGTTTGGAATTGATAATTGAGCATGACGTGATAGTGACCCGTAGTGGTGCACACCTGACATAATAACCTGACATGACTTGATAGTGGCCCGTCGTGGCGTACTCCTGACAAGTACACTTGACATGATAAACCTGACATGATATATCTGAGAGCTGTTACGACGGCTACCTGACATGACATGACCTGTATAATGGCCGGACACCGTGGGCGATTGTGTTTGTACAAATAATCCAGTCCTGTCTTGCATCATGTCTAGGAGGGGACTCCTGAGTACCACGGTCAGGAGTACCTACTAAAATGGACTAAGGTTAACAACTAGATTAATACATTAGTCATGAAGAGATTTTCCAGCTACAGGCAATCCCGTTACCTGGGCGCGCTTGGGATCTGTAGCCTGCCGTCGAGTAGGGCACATTTCCAGCACACTGTCATATGTTGCACCCTTCAAACTGCTTAAGGGTACATGCGTTTCCTGGACGATGTACCCACCTGAATTCAACCCTAATCTCTCGACCTGGGTGACCTGGATGGTCTGCAAGGCTTGTGGCTGTGGAATAATCTCACTGCATCTTGTTAGTAATTAGGCTTGTGACAACCCTAGTTAGTTAAAGTATCAAGCCGTAGTTCTTGCTTGGCCGTGAAATGATTGGATGGAGTCTAACCAGTCTAGTCTTGTCCTGATCCTGTTCCAGATTATTGAATGACCAGAATGCTTGTATTTATTTTACCGATAAATGGTGAGAAACCAAGCTCCGTTCAGACGAAGGGTTACAACCCCGGTCCTTGTTTGGTTTACGGATTGTAACCTGGCTATCTGAATAGTTCCATGGTTATCTCGTCGTATATCATCCTGATATGTTTCCTTTTATTCCAGGCCTTATTTTATTTATATTTATATTCCTGTGCTGATTGCTGGTTTTAGTTCTTAAGTGAAGCCTCATTTGTGGCACTTGCTCTTTCTGGGGTCTGACCCAGCTGGTTTTGTGTGGCCAGATTTTGAAGCAGCTCCAGAGGATCTACCGACTTCCCAGCCAGATGGTGGCCACTAGACGGAACCCTGGCAACGAGTGGGTTATTTTTGGCTCTCCCGCTCTATTGTAAAAATATTCTTTTGAGGCGTTTAGCCGACGAGCACCTGTTTAGCTCGGTTGTACTTACTTACTGTCTGCCTACGGGCTGTAACATGATTAACAAATCCTAGGGTTGATCATGTATGACTGAACTCTTGCTAGTCCTAACAATTTGTAACGACTAGCTTCATGATCAGCTGAATATATAATATTTGGGACGCCTTATTATTGTATATTTAATGATCATACATCTTGTGACTCTTACTTACTTGCTTATGATTGAGACACTAGGCTTGTTCATGACCTTAAGAGACTGTTGGCTTGTAGATAAACCCTCATGTATCCTAGACAGCCGTGACCGTATAGCGAGATGAAATCCATTTCAATATACGTAGCTGGCTATGTCTGCCCCCGCTCTCCAGTATTTTGGTTCTGGGGCGTGACACAATTCATCCCATTTCAGGCCTATACCAGCCCTCCTTTAGTTGGCCCTATATTCAGCCTTTAAACAGTCCTAAACCAATCCATGTTAGCCCCAGGTATTAGCCATTTCAGGCCCCCAAAACAGCATATAGCTGCCCCATTCCAGCCCTTTGTTTAGCCAAAACCTGTCTCTAATCCAGTCCCCATTTGTTGTCCTAAACCAGTCCCATTGACAGCCAATTGTTGTCACAAACCAGCCTATTTTTTAGCCAATATTTGGCCTCCTAAAACCAGCATATAGTTGTCCAAAACCAGTCCACATTCAGCCCAAACTTAGTCCCTATTATCAGTCCTATTCAGTCCAAATTGGACAGCCATTTAGCCTCTAAACCTGTCCACAAAATCAGCCATTAAGTTGTCCTAAAGCTGTCCTTAAATCAGTCCTTACTTGTTCCTAAACCTATCTCTATTCAGTCCAAAATGGACAGGCATATAGCCCCATACCAGTCCAATAATTGGCCTATATATCAGCCCATTTAGTCCTCTTATTAGCCACTATATTGGCCTTAGATTCAGCCCATATTAGGCCCCCAAAATCAGTCCTATATATATGCCTATATGTGTGTGTGTGAGAGCTTTGTGTGTGTGTGTGAGTGAGCTTAGTGTGTGTGAGTAAGCTTAGTGTATATGTGTGTGAGCCTATAGAAGAGCCTAGGAGTTAGCCTATAAGTGTGGTATTATGGGAGCCATATGTGAGTGAGTGAGTTTGTGTGTGTGTGTTTAGGTAGATGTGAGAATGAGATAAGGGTAAGGTAATGAGGATAACCAACATGTAACCTAAGATGGATTAGATATCTAGGAAACCTATAGTTCTTGGTAGATAAATCCTAGATAGGATAGTATCTAGCTACCCTAAGGAGCTTAGGCTAGTATCTTGAGTATTAGCGGGATTTCCTTTGTAATAGGCAAGGTATCGGGAATACCTTGTTAAGGGTAAGTATAGGTATATACCTAGAAACTAAGGTATTTGAGTTTAGAGATTAAGATATGGTTAGAACTTGGTTCCCTTGGTTTGTAATGGTCAGAAATAGCGTTCCTATACTAGTTTTGATTTCGGTTGACCATTTTGACCAAAAGTCAACAAAAGTCAACCGAGAGTCGAACTTAGCCTATAAGTGACTAGATTTGACCGAAACAAAACCAGAGTTGACCAGTTGATTGAAAGTCAACAGTTGGTCAACATTTGACTAGTTTGACCTGGGGTTGACTCAGTATTGACTAGAGTTAACTTTTTGACCAAAAGTCAACTATAAGTCAACCCTTGACCCAGATTGGCCTAGTTTGGCTTGGATTGGCTTCCTGTGACCTTGTTTGACCTTGGTTGTCCTACTTTGACCTAGTTTAGCTTGGTGTGACTTAGTTTGACCTAGTTTTGACTTAGACTTGCTTATCATGACTAGATTAGCTTTTCTTTCATCATTAAACCATGTTTTGACATATAGTATCTTATTTTAGGTCTGTGATTACTCTGAGCGTATGTTTACTTTATCAGCTCAGGACCACAGGCGAGTACATTCACTGATAGTTTTTATTGTCTTGATATCTGCTATATCCGATTCAGTTGTAGTGTCTTACTTGATTTTCAGACACGATAGTTCACGGACTAGTATATGTCGGATCCTGTCATGAGATGTTGTTCCCAGATTACTTGGTATATTGGTACAAGACTCGACTTATTACTTGTACTTGTATAGACATGGACTTGGGAGTGGGCTGATCACCTGCTTTTGAATCTCGTGTCGTGACGTATTATGTCCGGATCCTTTATACTACTCAGGGATGGGGAGTTATTAGTGGTTGTGTGATCAAAATCCCCACTTGTTCTTCACACTTGTACTCGTCACTTGTCCATAGCTACTTGTTCATAACTTTCCATGGTGATCGGCCTTATTCTTCACACTTGTTACTTGTTCGTAGCCGGTCAGATGGAAAGCCTGAACATGTTTTCCCAAGCCGATCACATAACGCACTAATAATTCAAGGCACCTTTTATATTTATTTATCATAGGAGGCTAAGTTCTGTTTGGGAGAAGGGTTACAACCCCGGTCCTTGTTTGGTTTAAGGGTTGTAACTCGGCTTTCGAATAGTTCCCAAGTCATCCTATATATATATATATATATATATATATATATATATATATATATATATATATTGTCGTCCTATTCAGTACTCACATCTTGATATATATATTTCTTGTTGATTTTGTCTTCTATTTCATTACACTGTCTCTTATAGAATTTTTCAATTCATATGGAACTGCTGTTAGTATTTGTACTTGCTCATTTTTCTAACAGGGTACCGTTGATATATTACAGATAATTCTGAGGCAGATTGCCCGACCTATTATGGGGTCGAGTCAGATGGAGTAGACCTGGACCGTGGCTTGTTAGTAGAGCCACTAGACTTTGCTCACCCAGAGTAGTGTAGCTTAGTTAGGTTTGCTTGGTCTGCGAGCCAGCTAGTACTTTTCAGACTGTAGATTTTTATACTATATTTCTGTGACTATGTGGTGTTGTGTATAGCTCTGGACTTGTGTGGATCTCGAACTTATTTCCTACTTTGATCTATCATATTTCCTTTTCATGCTATCTACCTTAGTTTTACTTTGTGATTGAGACTGTATTGCTATGTCACCTCCATTCGGAGTGTATATACTGTACAGGCACCTTTATATTGTTTAGTAGTAGTATTTACAGACCTTATATACAGCGTTCTACCACCGATTCTGCGGCGTAGGCTGGACGTAACCACGTGCTCGCGCCCCTCATCAGGGTGCAGGTCGTGACACGTTTTTGTGGTGGCCCATGCAGGCCAGTGTCACAATTAGTGCGATCTCGTAATGGTGCTCGACTTAGAGTGCTAATTACGAGCCTGCGACTAGGACGTAGGATCTAGGGTATGATAGGAATTACTCAATCACATTTTAGGAAAATTCTGATCTTTTGATTATCATGACAACTCTTCTTGCATTTGAATTCAATTGTCCTCCTTTGATAATATCTTATCTTGTGCCATATTGATCTTTTGGGTTCAATTCGTCTTCAGGATGACAGTGACTCGTTCTCAAGCAGCAGGGCCTAGTACAGTTCTAGAGAGGTACGATCCAGTAGGACTTCTACCTCTGGCTGAGGGAGCTGCAGTTGAGAGAGCTGCCACCTCAGTCCCTGCCCTTCAGGCGGGAGCAGCAGCGACGGTTCCAGGAGGTCTTCCACCTCCAGCAGTAAGACCATCCATAGTCATTCCTGATACTCTTCCTCCGCAGCCTCCGCTACCGACTGATACTCCGTAGATGATGGCCCTTCTGCAGCAGATGTTGTAGACCCAGAGAGCACAGGCCGAGGAACAGCAGCATCAGACCGATGCGTCCCACCGCCAGACAGAGGTGTTGCGACAGAGCATGGATAACTCACACCAGCTGGCGATGGCAGAAGTAGAGAGGGTTGTACCGGGTACAGTTCAGGGTGCCAAAGTTCAGCAACAGGGTTAGGGGAGGCCTGGCACACACCTAGACTTCAAGAAGATGAAACCGAGGGAGTTCAAGGGTACCGAGGGTATCCTGTACGCGGATGACTGGTTGGAGGATGTCCAGCGGAGCCTGGAGTTAGCAGAGGTCCCGAGAGGGCTTTGGGTGACGTCTGTAGTGAGCCAGTTTTTCGATATATCGCTAACTTGGTTTCGCACGGATCCTCGTGCGTCTGTGAGGGGTTTGACTTGGGAGAGCTTCAGGAAGCTCTTTAAGGAGAAGTTCTACCCAGATGTGGCCTTGACAGCTCTGGAGGCCCAGTTCGTCGCATTGGAGCAGGGAAACTCGTAGGTGGACGAGTATGCAGCGGAGTTCTTCTGCCTTAGTAGGTTTGCACCGGGTCTGATCCTGGATGAGGGTTACAAGGCCCGTAAGTTTCGGAGAGGTCTTATCCATACAGTACGCACTCGTACCTCTGGGCGACGTGACGCAACCTTCGAGTAGATCCTGATGGAGGCACAAATTACAGAGGAGGACTTCGGCCTCAAGCCGAAGAGGGACAGCGACGTTCTAGAAGCGAGCTCGAGTACGGGGCCGACGAAGCGCCCTCATTTCTAGCAGAGGCAGTTTCAGCAGCAGCCTCAGTTAGAGTTTCAGCAGGCACCAGCACGTGCCCAGCAGCACCAGGGACAGGGCTAGAGGCAGGCCATCCAGTGTGCCTTCTGTAAGAAGATGGGGCACACCCAGGAGGTTTGCAGGATGAGGCTGGGAGTTTGTTTATTTTGTGGAGCTCCAGGTTACCAGATAAAGAACTGTGCTGCCCGTACAACCAGACAGGAAGGCCAGGATAGAGTGCAACAGGCTAGAGGAGGCCAGCAGGGGTGTGCTTTCGCCATGGCAGTTGAGCCCACTTAGGCAGTAGCAGAGCAGATAGCAGGTTCCAATCTTTTGATCTCATTTTCGTATTTGCCTTCTTATAAATCGTTTTAAAATTCGATTCCATCTGTTCCTTGATCGTTTTATAAATTTTGTCCTTATGATGTGATATTCTTCTGAGATAATTCGTATGGGCTAGGTCGTCTCGATTATGAGATTTTAGAATCCTCCAGGGTCATGCTAGCAGGCACAGTGAGGACATATAGTCAGATTATGGTCGTATGTGGGAATTTAAGATTTTTGCTGCCAAGCATACGACAATGCAAAAATTTTAAATACCATGATTCTAGAGGTATGTACCATAGTCAAGGACTCTGTGATTATCGTAGCCTTGTTCCCTAGCATGACGGAGATTCTGAGTATCATGATTTTGGACAGACGCATACGATTATCGAACTAGAGATTTTACTGTATTTACTTTATTTTAATTTTTGAGGATGAATTCTTTTAAGGTGGATAGACTTGTAGCACCCAGTTTCTAATTAAGATTTATTTTAAATTTTATAATTTTAGTCATTTAATTCATGCTTTGATTTTGGAGATATTAATCATTTTAAATTTTTAAGCCATGACTAGTGATTTTGATGTTTTGTTAGTGAAACCCTAAGGACTGTTTGATCTAGAGTCTAACCATGATTAGGATATTTTCAGTGTCATTTCTGGCCCAAGGATATTTTGGTCATTGGACCTCTTTGATTTATTTTGATATTTTGTATTGGTGATTGCGTGGTTTTAATTTCGAGGACGAAATTTTTTTAAGGTGGATAGATTTGTCACCCCCAGTTTTCAGAAATAAGGGTATTTTTGTCATTTTTGTATTTTAGATTATTTTGAAATTTATTTTATTATTTATGATATTGTTTTGGGGTTATTTGAGTCGGGGTCGAATTTCAGCTCAATCCGACTTGAAACGTGGACCCGGGGTAGTTTTGACTCTAGTGGGACCCACTCATTAGTTATGCATGGCCCACATGACATTATTTTAGTTAGTGAGTTAGAGTAATTATTCATGGGTAGGTTAAGTTTAATTAGAGCCTTTAAACTAGACTAAATTAGCCTCAACCTTAAGCCCATTCCTAATTTAAATCAAATAGGACAAATGGGGGTATTTTAGACTTTCCTATAGGGGACACCTAGCCCACACATGGCAGCCATAGGAGGAGGGGTGGAGTCATCCTCTCATTTGTTATTATCCATCCATTTTCTCTCTCTTGTTCTTCCCCAAATTTTAGAGAAGGTTCCCATTGATTTCATCTTCAAATCAATCCCTTCTTCCACCAAATCTTCTTCATTTCTCCTCTACTCCATGGATAGAGGGTGCTAGCCAAGTTTGGGAGGATTCGAAGCTTGTTCGTGTCCTTTTGGAGATTTCTACGTGTCGGGGGTCGCATCGGAAGGGTTTTTCCTAGATTCGATCTACTGGGAGGTATAAATCTCTTCTCCTTTTCATTCCTTCATGCATATAGGTGTATTTTGGACCCATAGGAATGACCCCCATGATTGTCTCCATTTGTGTCCATTTCGTGTCCATTTGGAGACCTCTGTGTGTGTCCTTTGTATTATTTTGTGTCCTAGTAGAAAATCCCTATTTTTGGACACCAAGTGTTTGTGTCTTTGTGTAAATGATTTATTTAGATATTAAATCACATATTTTATATTATTAGAGGATGTGTTTTTTTAATATAACTTATTGTATCATATTCTAATTATATATGTGTATATATATGTATATTGGCTCTCAAATTTATATACAATATTGTGTCTTTATATTCAGATTTGTGGGTGTGGGATTTCGGGCATGAGAATAGTGGAGTGGTGGTTTAGAAGTGTGTGTGTTTGTGTAGAGGGAATGGGATTGAGAGAGTGGTGGTGGTTGTAGTGGTGGTTGATGGTGGTGAAAGGGGGAAAAGGGGAACAGAAGGTACCAGCAGTAGCTCGAGAGCTATTGCCCAGGGAGGAGGCTGCAGCAGTCCCCACAGGGACTGAAATGCACCAGTAGTAGTAGCTGTATTAGAAACAGCAGTAACAGGTTTTGGGATGGGGGGCAGCCCATAGGCAACCCAATCCATCCCATTTCAGGCCTATACCAGCCCCCCCTTAGTTGGCCCTATATTCAGCCTTTAAACAGTCCTAAACCAATCCATGTTAGCCCCAGGTATTAGCCATTTCCGGCCACCTAAAACAGCATGTAGCTGCCCCATACCAGCCCTTTGTTTAGCCAAAACCTGTCCCTAATCCAGTCCCCATTTGCTGTGCTAAACCAGTCCATTGACAGCCAATTGCTGTCACAAACCAGCCTGTTTTTTAGCCAATATTTGGCCTCCCAAAACCAGCATATAGCTGTCCAAAACCAATCCACATTCAGCCTAAACTTAGTCCCTATTATCAGTCTTATTCAGTCCAAATTGGACAGCCATTTAGCCTCTAAACCTGTCCACAAAATCAGCCATTAAGTTGTCCTAAAGCTGCCCTTAAATCAGTCCTTACTTATTCCTAAACATGTCTCTATTCAGTCTAAAATGGACAGCCATATAGCCCCATATCAGTCCACTAATTGGCCTATATATCAGCCCATTGAGTCCTCTTATTAGCCACTATATTGGCCTTAGATTAAGCCCATATTAGGCCCCCAAAATCAGTCCTATATATATGCTTATATGTGTGTGTGTGTGAGCTTAGTGTGTGTGTGAGTGAGCTTAGTGTGTGTGTGAGTAAGCTTAGTGTATATGTGTGTGAGACTATAGAAGAGCCTAGGAGTTAGCTTATAAGTGTGGTATTATGGGAGCCATATGTGAGTGAGTGAGTTTGTGTGTGTGAGTGTTTAGGTAGACGTGAGAATGAGATAAGGGTAAGGTTATGAGGATAACCAACATGTAACCTAAGATGGATTAGATATCTAGCAAACCTATAGTTCTTGGTAAGTAAATCCTAGATAGGATAGTATCTAGCTACCCTAAGGAGCCTAGGCTAGTATCTTGAGTATTAGCGGGGTTTTCTTTGTAATGGACAAGGTATCGGGAATACCTTGTTAAGGGTAAGTATAGGTATATACCTAGAAACTAAGGTATTTGAGTTTAGATATTAAGATATGGTTAGAACTTGGTTCCCTTGGTTGGTAATGGTCAGAAATAGCGTTCCTAGACTAGTTTTGATTTCGGTTGACCATTTTGACCAAAAGTCAACAAAAGTCAACCGAGAGTCAAACTTAGCCTATAAATGACTAGATTTGACCGAAACCAAACCAGAGTTGACCAGTTGACTAAAAGTCAACAGTTGGTCAACATTTGACTAGTTTAAAATAGGGTTGACTCAGTATTGACCAGAGTTGACCAGAGTTGACTTTTTGACCAAAAGTTAACTGTAAGTCAACCCTTGACCCAGATTGACCTAGTTTGACTTGGATTGGCTTCTTGTGACCTTGTTTGAACTTGGTTGTCCTAGTGTGACCTAGTTTAGCTTGGTGTGACTTAGTTTGACCTAGTTTTGACTTAGACTTGCATATCATGACTAGATTAGCTTTCCTTTTATCATTAAACCATGTTTTGACATATAGTATCTTATTTTAGGTCTGTGATTACTCTGAGTATCTGTTCACTTTATCAGCTCAGGACCACAGGCGAGTACATTCACTGATAGTTTTTATTGTCTTGATATCTGCTATATCCGATTCAGTTGTAGTGTCTTACTTGATTTCCAGACACGATAGTTCACGGACTAGTATATGTCAGATCCTGTCATGAGATGTTGTTCCCGGATTACTTGGTATATTGGTACAAGACTCGACTTGTTACTTGTACTTGTATAGACATGGACTTGGGAGTAGGCTGATCACCTGCTTTTGAATCCCGTGTCGTGACGTGTTATGTCCGGATCCTTTATACTACTCGGGGATGGGAAGCTATTAGTGGTTGTGTGATCAAAATCCCCACTTGTTCTTTACACTTGTACTCGTCACTTGTCCATAGCTACTTGTTCATAACTTTCCATGGTGGCCGACCTTATTCTTCACACTTGTTACTTGTTCGTAGCCGGTCAGATGGAAAGCCTGAACATGTTTTCCCAAGCCAATCACATAACGCACTAATAATTCAAATCACCTTTTATATTTATTCACTACAACAAAAAACCTTTTTAATGACGCTCGATAAGGAGTTTTAATGACGGCTGATACATAAGCGTTATTAAGTTGAAAAATACCTTTTTTCTATGACGGTTTGGGCTAATTCTGGGCTTTTTATAACGTTTATAAAACAAAGCGTTATTAATAGTTTAGAGCGGTGGCAAACTTGTAATATTTGTTAAGTTCATTTTTTGACAAAATCCCGTGCTTCAACATAATTTTTTCTCTCCCTCTGGCTCTGGTCTTCCCCTTCTCCTCCTTTCGTCTCCCTCCTCTCCCCCAACTCCTTTCGTCTCCCTCCTCCTTTCGTCTCCTCCTTTCAGCAACACCCTCCTCTCCTTCTCTTCTTCTCCTTCCTTTCCCCCAACTCCAAAACCCTAACCCTAATCCAAAACCCTAAACCTAGTTAGAAAGGGTGGAGAAGATGGAGAGGGCTTGTCGAAACCCTAAGTATACTGATACACAGGTGTGCGGCGTCGTGGCGAGTAGCGGCGGCTACTGTAGGCACGGGTGCGGGCGGGAGCGGCCGAGCGGGGGCGGGCGGGCGTGGACGGGCAGCATGCTGGCGAGCTGCGGCGGGCCGAGCGCGTGCACGGACGGTTTGGGCGCGGTGGCGAGCAGCAGTGGCGGCGGCAGGCGGAGGTGGAGGCGGCCGGCCGGCCCATTTAACACCTGGTATTCCTACATTTGTTGGCTAATAATTTTTTTATTATTATTTCTTTGTCAGGATGACACTTGTTCTTGGACCACCAGGATCAGGAAAATCAACATTCTTGAGAGCATTATCCAGAAAACTTGATCCCACCTTAAAAGTAAGTTTTTTTAAAAAAAATAAAAAAAAACTTTAGCTTTCCCCTGTGCTTTCAAGATATGGACACAAATTTTAGCTTCATAAAATTTCCTAATTACTCTTCCAACCCCTTTTCTCTTTCCCAAATTGACATTTTGCTGCATGTTAGCTCACAGGAAAGGTCATGTACAATGGACAAGAACTCGGCCTCTCCGGTGGTCGACACGTGTCTGTATATGTTAGCCAGCATGATCTACACCATGCAGAGATGACTGTCAGGGAGACTCTTGATTTTTCCGGACGAATGTTTGGAACAGATAATATCTTTAGTGAGTATATATACTCTTTGCTCGTAAATAATCACTTAGATATTTTTTTTTTGAGATGCATGCCGATACGCACGGGACTTTCGGCTCTCCTCCTCCGATCGGTCTTCGGGTCCGTGGCCGACGCGTACAAGAAAGACCCGCCGTCCGGCCTCTTTGACTACCTCGTGGAGGCGGCTGGTGCCGGGGTGCAGGAAGCTGGCGGCGCCGAGGATGCTGGAGGAGGCTGCGGACTACGTGGCCGATCGCCGGAGGTAATAAGTTTACAAGTGAAAATTTTTATATAAACCCCATTTTGGTGTTTATTCAGAAATTTTTTGTATCAATGCTGATATCGACGAGTCGATATTAATCTCAATACTCTTCGCACAATGTTGAGAAAAATTAGGAAGCACTTTCATATAATGATGACAATGTCCGTCCTTTGAGATTAGGTCCACTATGGATGCCGCAGTAGATGCCTCAAGGATAAATTTACTTTTATCCATTTCTGAAAGAAACCCCATAGCTCTGTTTACTTCACCATTCTCCAACAAGCCCTTAATAATAGCATTAAGCATAATAGAATCTGAAGAGTAACCATCATTCTTCACTGACAAAAACAACTCATCAAACTCATCCAACAACCCTTCTTTAATAAGGTCGTTCATCATTATAGTGTATGTTGCAACATCTGGTGACATTGTTATTTGCAAGAATAGAGTTAAAGAGATCCTTTGCTGCATTAACCTTACCAACTTGAAACATTCCTTCAATTAAAATATTGAAGGTCGTAGTTTCCAGTTTTTCCTTCTGACATGATAGAGTGTCCAACAGATTCATGGCCTCATCAATGTGGTGATTTCTACAAAGTCCACGTAATATTATATGATAGGTGTGGAGTTCTAGGAAAGTTCCAGAAGCCTAAGGTGTTCATCAGCCACACTACTCAAATTAAATACTTATTGAGCTCCCCAAGATTTGTAATTGTCTATTTTTCAGATTTTGATTGTGGCAGTACTTGCAGTTCTATTCTTGTTGGGCACTGGCTTATCCTTGTTGGCCAACCTCCTAATTTTCTTAATATATTGCTTATTCTATATATGATCATGCATTTTGGGGGAATCTATACAAATTTGAGTAATTTTTAGAGAATTGTGATACATTACCTACTTACATTTCTCGCCTTGTGTATTGGAAATTTAGAATTATGATAGATTCAAAATGCTGTTGCTAGTCCCGCTGCTACATTTGAATTATGATACAAAAATGTGACTAACTTGAATTCTTTGCTTTTATTATGAAGTGATAATATTATTGCTGCTACATGGAGACAGGGAGTGGAAAGGACAGTAGAGTTTTTCCCAAACCCATACTTTCCAGATATTTACCTTAGCTGAAATATAAGGAACAGGGCATGTTCAATTGGAAAACCAAATTCACAACCCATATTTCACTGCAAACAAATTTTTTCTATTCTATTGTCTACATACCTACAACTTTATTGTGTTCCTACCAAAAAATTTATATATTGGCAATGATGAGATACAATTTGGAGATGGTTTTGTGACTTCCATTGCAATAAATTATGGTTTTGAAAAAAATCTGTCCTTGCAGTTCTACTATGCACTATGAGCCAACCTTATGTATTTTGATACTGCTATTTTTTTTACCTTTCTTTGGTCATTTTCTTGACTGTTTTTACAATTTGCAGTTGTGGTTAACTTGTTTTTACATGGCAGTTTTGTTCCTGCAGTTCTACTATGCACTCTGAGCCAACCTTATGTATTTTGATCCTGCTATTTTTTACCATACTTTGGTCATTTTCTCGACGGTTTTTCCAATTTGCAGGTGCAGGTAACTTGTTTTTACATGGCATTTTCTGTAGTTCTACTATGCACTATGAGCCAACCTTATGTATTTTGATCCTACTATTTTTTTACCTTACTTTGGTCATTTTCTGGACTGTGTCTACAATTTGCAGGTGCGGTTAACTTGGTTTTACATGGCAGCTTTGCTCCTGCAGTTTTACTATGCACTCTGAGCCAACCGTGTTGTATTTTGATCAAACTAGCTTAGTTAGATCTTCCTCTAATTGAATTGAGATGTTTTCTTGTGAATATGGTCCAAAATGAATGTTTTGAAATTGAATTGAGCAACATTGAGCATTGTTCTATAATTTTTTGGAAAGTAATATATAAATATGCAGAATTGAGCGTTATAAATGTGCTGAATTGAGTCTATACAGATTATCTATTCATAACGCTTTCAAACTACGCTGAAAATAAGTGTAGCAGAAACTCATCATATTCATGACGGTTATTTTATGACGCTTTTAAAAAATATTTATAACACCCGTTTTCATGACGGTTGCTGTGAAAAAAAAAACGTCATGGTACGTCATTAATGACGCTTTTTAGCCGTCATTAAAAGGGTTTTTTGTTGTAGTGATTTATCATAGGAGGCTAAGTTCTGTTCGGGAGAAGGGTTACAATCCCGGTCCTTGTTTGGTTTAAGGGTTGTAACTCGGCTTCCGGATAGTTCCCAAGTCATCCTATATATATATATATATATATATATATATATATATATATATATATATATTTTATATATATATATATATATATATATATATATATATATATATATATATATATTTATCATAGGAGGCTAAGTTCTGTTCGGGAGAAGGGTTACAATCCCGGTCCTTGTTTGGTTTAAGGGTTGTAACTCGGCTTCCGGATAGTTCCCAAGTCATCATATATATATATATATATATATATATATATATATATATATATATATATATATATATATATATATATATAATTGTCCTATTCAGTACTCACATCTTGATATATATTTTCTGTTGATTTTGTCTTGTATTTCATTACACTGTCTCTTATAGAATTTGTCAATTCATATGGAACTGTTGTTAGTATTTGTACTTGCTCATTTTCCTGACAGGATACCGTTGATATATTACAGATGATTCTGAGGCAGATTGCCCGACCTATTATGGGGTCGAGTCAGATGTAGTAGACCTGGACCGTGGCTTGTTAGTAGAGCCACTAGACTTTGCTCACCCAGAGTAGTGTAGCTTAGTTAGGTTTGCCTGGTCTGCGAGCCAGCTAGTACTTTTTAGACTGTAGATTTTTATACTATATTTCTGTGACTATGTGGTGTTGTGTATAGCTGTGGACTTGTGTGGATCTCGAACTTATTTCCTGCTTTGATATATCATATTTTCTTTCCATGCTATCTACCTTAGTTTTACTTTGTGATTGAGACTGTATTGCTATGTCACCTCCATTCGGAGTGTATATACAGTACAGGCACCTTTATATTATTTAGTAATAGTATTTACAGACATTATATACAGCGTTCTACCGCCGATTCTGCTGCGTAGGCTGGACGTAACCACGTGCTCATGTCCCTCATCAGGGTGCGGGTCGTGACACGACCCATATGACTATCTAGGAACCCCTAACCAAATATTTCAGATCGAACTGATTCTGATTCGAGGAGAGATCAAAACAAAATCAGGACAAACCCGATTTCTTCGAAAAATAGGACAACAAGAAAACTGCCCGGTGCACTGTTTTGGAAGGCGAATTGTAGCCTATCCATCGATAGATTCAAAAATATATTTGAAGAAATTTATAGACAACCTATAGGTGATTGAAACCCCTCTTCTGCTTTTAGTTTACGTTTACTGAATCGTTGTAAAAATAGTTTTGAAATTCAAGAAAAACCTGTTTTCATAAATTAGATTTTTTGAAAAATTTTCCGATACGGCGTGCGCCCCGAAAAACCGGATGACATAGTCGCAACCCATGAGCATCGAAAGACGCATCTGGATGTTGTCGACGTGTGGGATTCGACGAAACTCGATTTTGCTGTATTTGTGCAACGAAATCGAGACGTATCGGACGAGAAACCCCGTTTCAGCCTCTTTACAAACTAGCCCATAACTTCGTGTACGTTCGTCATCTCGAGATGAAACTTATGTCAATAGGACCATGTTATTTTTTTGGTCTTGTGTGCCAAGTTTCGTCCAATTCTGACAAGGTCGACCGGAATGCTATTTTGGCGAGCCCGCGACCCGATCCAACGGACGAATTTGCTCATGGTCCACTGGAATCCAACTCTGAACATACGGTTGGGTTCATATCATCAAACCGAACCCATGGATATATAGTTTGATAACTTTAGAGACTGTAGGTACTAGCACGCTTTTCGGTACAAAGCGGGTCCAACGGCAAACATCGTTTTGATCCAAAATTACGATTTTGCCCCTATGTTGGAACCAGCGGACATCGTTTCGGATCATTTTGATCCGAAATTAGACTTTTGGGTAGGCATTTTTAGATATTTCTTTTATACCAAAAATGTTCGTGATGTTTATTTAAGCATCCGAGGGCGTTTGCGGGATTTGATCTTTCACTGCTTCACTGATCTGACGATTCGAGCTATTGGATACTACCATTTTGCACACAACCTCAGGCAAATATACCTTGCCTTTTTTTACAGTTTATTTACATGCTTATTCATTTTTTCCTTTGTGACATGTCATTATCTAGTTTCTTTTATTAATTGTTGACATGTGTTTTCTCATATTATGTATACAAGTTTATTTGCCTCATCGATATATAGTCTTTATTCACGGTTAGCATTATAGTTCATATTAGATATGTTCTCACCTGTACTTTGATTGAGTCGTATCGTAGGACAATTGCATCATGACTGAACTGATATTCATATTTTCGTTTATTCTCAACCTGCGAGTCCACACTATGGGCGAGGGTTGATTATTTGAAATAACCTGCGAGTCCACACTAGGGACAAGGGTTGATTGCTTGAACTAACCTGCGAGTCCATACTAGGGGCGAGGGTTAGTTATTTGTTCAAACCTGCGAGTCCACACTAGTGGCGAGGGTTTGATTATCCGTTTGATTTCTTGTCATGTGTTCATGTTTCCTTTCTAGCAGTTCATTTAGGCGTAGTTATTCTCATATTCATGTTTCGATGTTGCTTAGTCATTTTCTATTTCTATCCTAGTTTACTTTATGTATGTTATACTGTTAGAGAGGCATGTTTTATGTATCTTGCTAATCCCCTGAGGACCTGGTGATTTCTCCAAGTGTGTGCTTTTGTGACTTTTCGTAGGTGCTATAGCCAAGATCATAGTCTTTCCTTTTCTATCGAAGAGGATTGCTCTTGGATCATCATTTGCTACTTTTTATAAATTCTTTCCTTGTATTTTTCTTCTTCTCATTTAAAATAGTTCGTATTGGATTTGTCTCTGCCCAACGACTTGTAAGATACAATTCATAGTTAACTAATGATATCATTATTCTTTATTTTTTTGGATGAGATTAGTTGTCATGGTTTTACTACACTTTACAGCTTACGTATATTTGTTATACGGCTGGCATGTCACGTGCTAATCCCGTAACTTTTGGGACTGGGGCGTGATAAGAAGGATCGAGTTCAATGTGGGTTGAAGAAGAGTCTCTCTCTCTCTCCCCTAAGGAATTTTAGGTTTATTATAATTAATTTTCTTCTTCTTGTACCTAATAAATGAGCATGCATGACTATTTATAGGCTAAAAGGGAATCGATGGATTCTTCACAGAAATCGAAGGAAATTTTACGAAGAAACCAATTTCACTGAGTTAGATGTGTTGGCCCATTGGTCATAGTCACACCTGATTTTGATAATCAACATAAACTTTGGTCGATACGCAACTACAAGTACAAGCACATAACATCTACTTTTGAGCTTCTACCATTCATCGTCTTCGTCAAACAAAGATTATGGATGCTGATCAAGACATCTTTTATACTTTATTCTATATTTTATACTTTATTGAGCCTAGGAAAAATGTGCGGTCGATTGGATTGGCAACTGGCTATGCTACTAAAGTCTACTTTCAAAATAGTCTACCTATCCACAAAGTATCTTTGTCCACATTCCATACTAGCCAAATAGCCCAATACTCAAAGAACCAAAAAGCCATCTTCTTTAAGAACTCAAACTGGTCAGGAAATTAACCATCCAAGTTCGATACGAGTTTGAACCGAGTTTGGTCAAATAGTTCCTGAAGTTCAGTGGTCTTTTTAAAGATCTGCAACCAACATTCGAATTACGAAATATCTGCACCCGAATTCAAGCCGAGTTTGGCCCCAAAAATGCTATAATTAGATGAGAAATTCCCATTCCCATTCCAATTCATTCACTTCATTATTTTCTTATCTATCTATTCAGAGCATCAAAGAGCTTTACATTTTCATATATAGCCTTTTACGATTCCTAGCCAAGCCAAGTGTTATTCTAATTTGATCTAGAGTTTGGTTCGAGTTGTAAAGAAGGCTTCTCAAAAACGTTCCAGTTTTCAAATTTTGCCTTGTTGAAGTTGCAAGTCCTTCAAATAAAAACTCGTGGTTGTAAGGAGCTGGAAGCGCTTTAGGTTTTGTGCCATAGTGGATTAACTTTGAGCAAGAGTATTCAAGACTAGAATATTACTCTCAAAGGGAAACCAGTATACATCATTGTGTCATGAGTTTATTTTTTGACGCTCTTTAAATTACGTATTTAATCTCTATATAGTTTGTTATCATCTACCTAATACTTATCACCGTGATACTGTATTTTTTTAATTTGGTGATTATCTTTCCGCTATCACTCTATTCACCCTCGCTCTACATGTGCTCGACGTTCCTACAATTGGTATCAGAGCAGGTTATACTTATACATAACACTCTAGAGAGTATATATGGCATCCATGAAATCAATGTTCACAAGTGAAGGCAATCCACAAATAGACCTCCTCTATGATGGTACAAACTATACATAATGGAAAACACACATGAGTTTCTTCCTTAAGTCACTTGACTTCACATCTTTGGTCGATAGTTATGGACGGTTACAAAAAATCGACCAAAATTATGATTGTTGGTAATCTATTAGATAAGTCACATGATAGATACACTGACCGAGAAAAGAAACATGCTAGTCTAGATGCACAAGCCATTAATGCTTTATTCTGTGCCATAGACAAGACTGAATTTAATAAAGTATCTACTCGTGTCACTTCGCACAAGATCTGGAAACTTCTTGATGTAACTCATGAAAGAACTTCACAAGTTGTAATGCATGTGGTTCGTATTGCGTATCTTGGTATACGTATACGTAATTTGACACGTATTGTATGTCTTCCTGCTTAATTTATTCTAGCATTTCATTAGCTAGTTTATTCTTGGGTTGGTTCGGCTGGCTTGGTTTACTTTGGTTTATTATGAGCCAAGGTGAACCCTCCTACCTACCACTACCCTTCTTATTTAATCCTTTCCCCTCATTCTCTCTCTTCATTTACTTCTTCTTCTCCACCATTACTTCTTCAACCACCAGGAGAGTGAGAGAGAGAGAGAGAGCTTAGGCAAGTGCATCTTGCTTCATGGAGGAACACAAATTTTATTGTTCCATTCTCTTCTTTACAGCATTCTAAAACACTTTAGTACTTGGCATTTTTAATTTCCATGGCTCAATTTGTGTAGATCTAAGTTTATAGTATTTTTGGATTTCTTGGGTTTTGATCTACTTAACATTGTTATTTCCAAGTTTTGATGGTTCCATGTTGTAGAGAATTTCGTTCTACCCCATTTTGACCTATGGAAGTCCAAATTTGGACTTACGGTGAAGGTTTTATGGAGCTTGGAAGCTAAGGGTCCCCTGGCCATTCTTCTCAGGTTTTCTGAGAAGATGGGTCCCCATTCACCCAGCCGCATGAGATTTATTCACTCAGCCGCATAGATGGGTGCCCACTTACTCAGCCGCATGAGATTCATTCACCCAGCCGCATGAGATTCATTCACTCAGCCGCATAGATGGGTCCCCACTTACCCAGCCGCATGAGATTCATTCACTCAGCCGCATAGATGGGTACCCACTTACTCAGCCGCATAGATGGGTACCTACTTACTCAGCCGCATGGATGAGTACCCATCTACTCAGCCGCATAGATAAGTACCCATCTACTGCCGCATGAGCCCCCAATTCACCCTTGGCCGCATAGTGTCTAATTGGGTTATTTTTCTTGTCCTATTTGGCTGAATTATGGCCAGAATTTCTCGCAACTCCCAACATAAAAGTTGTAGATCTTTTCCTTGGCTTCCAGAATCTGTTATTAACTATTTATGCAACTTTTTTCATTTATAATGATGTAAGGATAGAACACGATAGTGGCCCGTCATGGCGCACTCTTGATAAGTAACCCTGACATGATACACCTTGATATGCTGTTGCGACAGCTAGCACGGCATGACAAGTATGAAAGACCTGGACACCGTAGGCGATTGTGTTTGTATAAATAAACTGGTACTGTCTTGCATCATGTCTAGGATGGGGATCCCTGAGTACCGCGGTCAGGGGTACCTACTGAAATTGACTAAGGCTAATTAACTAGAATGATTCAGTAGTCATGAAGAGATTTCCAGCTACAGGCAATCTCGTTATCTGGACGCATTCAGTGGACTTGTAGCCTACCGACGAGTATGACATATTTCCAGCACACAGTCATGTGGTGTACCCTTCATAAACGGATATTCGACCCGGATAACCGGATGGTCTACAGGGCTTGTGGCTGTTGGGATAATCTCATTGCATCGTGCTAGTAACTAGGTTGTGATAACCCTAGTTAGTTAAAAGTATCAAGTCTTACTCTTGATTGGCCGTAATTGATTGGATGGAGTTAATTCCAGCTTAGTCTTATCCTGATCCTGTGCATAATTGTGACATGACATGATTATTGGTGCTTGCCTTAACAATAACGATCGGGGGTCCAGTTTTGTTCAGACGAAGGGTTACAACCCCGGTCCTTGTTTGGTTTAAGGGTTGTAACCTGGCTCCCGGAGCAGTTCTGTGTCCTCTCTTCGTTTATTGTCTTATTGCACCCCATGTCATGCTCGTCATGTTTTACCTTATTTATACCGACCTTAACAATAAAGATCGGGGGTCCAGTTCTGTTCAGGCGAAAGGTTACAACCTCGGTCCTTATTTGGTTTAAGGGTTATAACCTGGCTCCCGGAGCAGTTCTGTGTCCTCTCTTCGTTTATTGTCTTGTTACCTTATCAATGATTATTTATGCTGGCCTTAGCAATAAAGATCAGGAGTCCAGTTCTGTTCAGGCGAAGGGTTACAACTCCGGTCCTTGTATTGTTTAAGGGTTGTAAACTGGCTCCCGAAGCAGTTCTGTGTCCTTTCTTCGTTTATTGTCTTCACTGTACAAATAGTATTTGAGACGGATATCTATTCAGGTGAAGGGTTACAACCCCGGTCCTTGTTTGGTTTAAGGGTTATGACCTGGCTACTTGAATGGTTTCCTCATACTCAGCTTACTGTTGTTATCTCTATTATATCAGTTCTTTATTTATTATCTTTAATATTCTATTGTGATATGCTGGTTTTAGTTCCTAAGTGAAGCCTCCTTTGTGGTACTTGCTCTTTTTGGGGTTTGACCCAGCTGGTTTTGTATGGCCAGATATCGGAGCAGCACCAGAGGATCCACCTGTCTTCCAGCCAGATGGTGACCACCAGGCGTAACCCTAGCAGCGAGTGGGTTTTTTTCCTCCCACTTTATTGTAAAATTATTCTTTGGATACGTTTAGCCGGCGAGCACGTGTTAGCTCGTATTGTACCTTATTTACTGTCAGCCTACGGGCTGTAACATGATTGACGGATCCTAGGGTTGATCATGTATGACTAAACTCTTGCTAGTCCTGACATTTTGTAACGACTAGCTTCATGATCAGCTGAATATGTAATGTTTGGGACGCCTTACCATTGTATATTTGGTGATCTTACATCTTGTAACACTTACTTGCTTGTGATTGAGACAATAGGCTTGTTCATGACCATAGGAAACTGTTGGCTTGTAGTTAAACCCTCATGTATCTAGACAGCCGTAACCGTATAGCGAGGTGGGTTGCATTTCAATATACGTAGCTGGCTATGTACGCCCCCGCTCTCCAGTATTCTGGTTCTGGGGCATTACATGGTTTAAGTGGTGGCCCTTGCAGGTCTTGTAAATCAAGATATGTGAGGGTTTACCGAATAGATGTCTCAATCAGTACTCGCCCTTGATCTCTGCTCGTATCTTCTGGATCCCTGTAATCTTGACCTGATCACGTGCTTGTATCGTTGATCTGTCCTGGTCTTTCCTTATTGTTCCCTATGTCGTCTTCTTCAGCGACATTATTCCTGGACCTGCCGATCAGTAAGGCAAAGCACCTCCTGCGGACCAGCAGCAACCCGGAGATCAAATCCAACATTCAGGAGTAGCCTCCAGAGTCATGCCTACCGGAGGAGAGCCACCAATTCAGCCCGTCCAGCCTGCAAAGCCTGATGATGGCACTTTGGTGGGTCTCATCAGGTCCCTATTAGCTTCCCAGGATCGTCGCGGAGATGCCTTGCACCAGGCGATGGTAGATGCTTTGACCAAAGGAGGTCATCAGGGTAATAGCACGACCAACAGCTTCAAGCGCTTGAACCCTTCCTTCTTCGACGGCAGTAAAGATGCGATCGTCGCAGATGCTTGGCTTCAGGACACAGAGGTGATTCTAGAAGCAGCCAGGACTCCAGAGAACGAGAAGGTGGCCGTCGTGTGCCTGCAGTTACTAGATCTTGCCCGCAGCTGGTGGGTAGCGCAGGCCGATGGATTAGTGGCCCCTAGTTTATGGGGAGTATTCAGGGAGAGATTCCAGACCAAGTATTTTGATGCTGTAGCTCGGTATGACCTACAGACGAGGTTCACCAATCTGAAGCAGATGGGCAGAACGGTCGATGGATATACGGCCGAGTTCTCCGGGCTTAATCGGTTTACTTCAACCTTGGTGGCGACCGAGTTCGATAGAGCCCAGCGGTTCGAGCAGGGGCTCTACCTAGAGATTTTATTGGCAGTAGAGCAGTTTGAGCATCAGACTTTTGATGCAGTATTGAGAGCAGCTAGGAGGCATGAGTATACCTTCCAGAGGATCGTGGATAGGACCGAAGGTCGGAAGCGATCCTACGGTCAGATGAATCAGTCTTCGGCACCAGTCCCGGCAGCCAGGGCTTTGACTATTGGAGCTCCGAGGCGGGCGGCCTCAGTGACGTCGGTTCAGCATTCCATCCCGACGCACCCTCAGCAGTAAAAGCAGAAGCAATCTTCCGCAGTGGGATGTTCATACGGCGGAAAGCCAGGACATATGGTATCAGAGTGTCGCAGAGCACAGGGTTTGTGCTTGGTTTGTGGTGCCCCGGACCACAGGGTTGGGAACTGCTCGAACAGGGGGAGTTCATCGGCCTTCTCTAGTCCTTCAGTTAGAGGACCAGCCCCAGTCCAGCAGCAGCAGCCGCTGTAGTACCCGTTTCCGAGGCCATTGCCGACGCAGGCCCAGGCATTCCAGCAGCAGAGACCGTAACAGTATGCCCAAGCCCAAGCCCCGATCCAGAACAGGCAGAGGAATTTTCAGTAGAGGGGACCCGCACCTAGAGGACATGGTCAAGTGCTAGCCTTGACCATGGGAGAAGAAGGAATAGCACCAGGTGAGGTAGTGGCAGGAACTATTCTCGTCAACACCTTTCCAGCTTCAATATTATTTGATTCTGGTACCTCGCATTTATTTATGTATGCACGATTCGCGACACGGGTAGGACTGGAGCCCGAGTCATTATCAGTAAGGCTCAATATACTTATTGGTAACAGACTTGTGGGAGTAGATAGGTTATTTTCCTCGTGTCGGATCATAGTTAGCGGTAGAGAATTCCCCGCTAGATTGATAGAGTTCCCAATGGCCGATTATGATGTGGTCTTAGGAATGGATTGGTTGAGGGACCAGTATGCTAGGATAGATTGCCACATTGGCAGTGTTGTTTTTAGCATTCCCGACGAGCCAGAGTTTTCTTTCTCCCAAGGCGAAGTTGAACCTTCTCCTCCAGTGTTGTGGATGGCAGTAGCAGCAATGTAGTTACCCCGGATAGTTGAAGAGTTTCTAGATGTTTTCCCAGAAGAGCTTCCAGGGATGCCTCCAGAGCGGGAGATCGAGTTCACTATCGACTTGATTCCCGGATCAGCCCCAGTGTCAGAGAGAGTCTACAGGATGGCGCCGTCAGAGCTAGAGATATTGTACAAGATGATTGAAGAACTTAGAACCAAGGGATTCATTCGTGCAAGTGGATCGCCTTGGGGAGCCCCGATGCTTCTTGTGAAAAAAAAGGATGGTACGTCCAGATTATGTATAGATTATTGTACCTTGAACTCTGTAACAATCAAGAACAGATACCCTCTCCCGAGAATAGATGACTTGTTTGATCAACTCCAAGGGGCAGCAGTGTAGTGCCCCGTCCCTACATCGTGCCCCGTCTCCGTCCACGGGGTACGCGAGAAAGGAACACTGTCGCTATCGATTCGGTCGGGACCGATAGGTCGGAATCGGCCGAGTCGATCGAACGGGAACGGTTGAATTAAGATCCATTCCACGTTATGGAATGGCTTCTTCGGAACCAAGTCCCATATTCAGCGGGTTGCGCCTCGAGGATTGGCTCTGCGGCTGAGTCGGGAGAGACCTCCCGTTGCTCTGGTTTTTATGCCGCACTTGAATTGGCTTTGGCTTTCGTTTTCGTGAATGCTTTCGATGGGTTTTCGTGACGCGTTTTCGAGCTCGCATTCATATCAAAATTCCTTGAAATACACAGTGTTCTAATCAGTTGCTTATGCGATTGCAGGTGATCGCGTAGGCGACGACAGCGCAGCCAACCAGTCGCTCGCTTGAAGCAAGCCTAAGGCGAGTGGCTGACCTCCTTCGTCCCGTCCCTCTACTTCAAAACTCAATATGTGAAGTAAATAAAATGCTTGTCATAATAATGTAGAATCAATGAAATCGTGCCACGATACTTCATGAAACACTTGTTAACGAACTGCCAGTTTTGGAAATGGAAAACATGCTTCCCTATGCAATTATACTTGGTCTATGCAAACCAATGAATGAATCAATTAATGTTTATCGCAACGATACGGCTAAATGACCAAATCAACTAAGCTCAAAGGAAAACGGTTATTGGATAACTTGTCGACAAGGTGTAGTTTCCTCGAACGGTTACCTAGGCCAAGGGATCGATTCGGCCCGGGAGGAACGAGTGTATAGTAAGCGCCAGCCCTTCATCGGCGCGAGTTATGCGGGAACTTTCGCACAGGGCTCGCTACCCGACGCGAAAGGGTCGCCGTCTAACTCAGCTATATGTCCGCGATGGCTTGAAATTGCCAGTGGCCTCCACACCCTCCATACTGCTTAACAAATGCACATGGCACGGGATGATTTTGATAGTTGCTCAATGTTATACAAGTTTATATGCTTGCCTCAGAACATGTTAACATGCAAACCGAACAGGATGGTTAGAAAGATCATTGAACTAGCTAGCTAACATGTTTACAAATTTCTTGAATCAAATGCAGAGCTTGGATTTAATTAGCCATTTGCCAGTACATGTGTATCGTGCTGATCCTCGTTCTTTGCAGGTCCCGCGAACCAGGAAGGACGCGCCAACTAGCTCGGCGACGTTCGTGACTTTTGAAGCTTCGGCCGTGCGTCGAAGACTCTCTTTCAGCGACTCTACTTTTGAAGGCTCTCGACAGTCCAAGGAAGATGACTCAGCGTCCCTCCTATCCAGGTCAATGGAGTACTTGTGAATATTGAGGGATGTGTGCAATGTATCGAACGGCTATCTCATCGGCACTCTTTTGTAATCGAGTCATGTTGTAGCCCGCGCGGCAAAGAGTCTTGTATCGGAGTCTGTAAAAAGATGTTCATTATCAATAAAGATCAAGTTTCCTTTAATTATTGTGTGTATCAATTTGTCTGCGTACTCTCTTAGATCTTGTGTCTCGGATTACCTTATGACTAGGCCTTGTGCGATCACAAATTAGGTTCGCACGGCATCACGCCCGGGGGACGACTATCGATTCGACGGAATCGGGGCGCGACATAATGGTATCAGAGCACGGCTTTACGTCCTTGGCCTCCAGTGTCGAGTTCTAGTCTCCAACCGTTGACCTCGTGTCGATGAGAAGAGTTGTTCCATACGCTGAACCCAGGACATTTTCTGAAACTAACGAGAGTTGTCTTTCCTTTTTCCTGCAGTTACGGGATCTCAGGCAGAAGACGAGACGAGCGCTTCCAGCGGCTCGAGTGCTTCTGGACCCGAGCATTCCGTCAACCCAACGGGAATGACGCCTACTGTAGCCGGACCTTCCGGCGACCCGATACAACGTATACTGCAAATGCTTGAAATGCAGCAACGTCAAAACGAGCTCCATCGTCAGCAAGCGGAGGCTCGTCAGGCTCAATTTGAGAATCGGTTCGAGGCTCAATTCAAGCTGCAGCAGCAGCAGCTGAATACCCTCCAGCAGATCGTACAGTCGATCGTCGGCAACAACAACTCAACGATGACACCTGCCGTGACCCAGCCTGCGGTTCGATCCAACGAAGCTGAACCAGAGGCGCCCGTGCTCTCACCTGCAGCACCGAGAAGTTCTAACTTCGACGTGTCAAAATTTACGAAAAGCTGCCGTACTTCCTTCAATGGCACAGAAGATCCCGCGGTGGCGATCGACTGGCTGGAGGAGCTGGAAGATAAGTTCGAGCTTCTGGGTGTCGAGGACTCAAAGAAAGTCATGTGTGCTCAACTTCTACTTCGAATGAACGCGCACGATTGGTGGGCTGTGCAGAAGCGGGCAATTCGACGTGAGGATGAGACGGCGGCGATCTCATGGGCGACATTCAAAAAGGCGTTCGAGACTGAATATCTTTTCGCAGCCGTGCGACAGGAGAAAGAAGATGAGTTCATGCAGTTAAAGCAGGGCAATATGACGGTACGACAATATGCGGCCAAATTCAACAAACTGGCCAAATTTGCTGGGGACTTCCTACCTACCACCGCCAGCCGAGCTCGACGATTCGAAGTGGGCCTGCGTTCAACCATCCGTACGCATGTTTCGGTGGCCGAATACAAAACCATGGGCGAGGCACTCAACCACGCCATCCGTCTGGAGTCCGAGTATCCTCCTACTACTACCGGTGCTGTTCACTTTAATAACAAACGCCATAGTAATGCGGGAGGCAACAACGCACACAAGCGTCAAAATTGTGGCAACGGAGGCGGCAACCAGACGAAGGATCGAGTGGTCTGCACTTTCTGCGCCAAGGAGGGACACTTGATCAGCGAGTGCCGACTAAAGAACGGTACGTGCCTCGGGTGCGGCCGAGCCGACCATACCGTACGCGACTGCCCGAAGAAGAACCGAGGCCAAGCACCTCGGGCTCCACCGACCGCACCACAGAATGGCCAAGACTGTCGCCCTAATGCTCAGGGCCGTGTCTACGCCATGACCCGAGACGAAGCGTTCGCAACTGACACAGTCGTGACAGGTATACTGCAATTCAATAATAAACCTGCTCGTGTATTGTTTGATTCAGGTGCCACGCATAGTTTCATATCGGCGGACTTTGCCGCCGAGCACAAATTTCCCTTGACACCGCTCGGTCTTGAGCTTACTGTTAACATCCCGTCGGGCATGCCACTAGCTGCAAATTTAGTCTGCGGAGGCAGAATCATCTGTATAGGTGGTCAAAAGGTCAGTCTCGATGCGATAGTTCTAAATATAAAGGACTACGATATCATTCTGGGGATGGATTGGCTTGGTCCGTGCAACGCAACCATAGACTGCGCTGAAAAGAAAGTCACATTCCGCATACCGGGAGTGCCTGAATTCTGCTACTCGTGTGGTGAGGCGTCGCCGACCTGCATGGTGATCTCTGCAATATCTGCTCGACGGATGCTGTATTCCGGGTGCGAAGGCTATCTAGCTTCCGTTCGAGACATGCGACAGGATGGTGCAAACGCGGGTCAGACCGACGTTGTGGCAGAATTCCCCGATGTGTTCCCGGACGAGCTGCCCGGCATGCCGCCCGATCGAGAGATTGAGTTCACTATCGATACCTTCCCCGACACTCGACCGATCTCGAAGACCCCGTACAGAATGGCCCCTGCAGAGCTTAAAGAACTCAAGGTACAGTTACAGGAATTGCTCGACAAGGGATTCATCTGACCCAGCATCTCGCCATGGGGAGCACCCCTACTGTTTGTCAAGAAGAAGGACGGCTCTATGCGTCTTTGTATCGACTACCGCGAGCTGAATAAAGCCACCGTCCGGAACAAATACCCCCTGCCTCACATAGATGATCTGTTTGATCAACTCCAAGGTGCCACGGTGTTCTCTAAAATTGATTTGCGTTCGGGTTACCATCAACTCAAGATCAAGCCGGACGATGTACCGAAGTCTACCTTCCGTACTCGATACGGCCATTACGAGTTCCTGGTAATGCCGTTCGGCCTAACGAACGCCCCTGCTGCTTTTATGGATTTAATGAATCGGGTGTTCCGCCCATTCCTCGACAAGTTCGTAGTAGTCTTTATCGACGATATACTCATCTACTCGAAGAATCGGCAGCAACACACTGAGCATCTGCGGACCGTGCTTCAGACCCTTCGAGAAAACCAACTATATGCGAAGCGAAGCAAATGTGAATTTTGGCTTAGCAGCGTCTCATTCCTCGGACACATCATTTCTGCTGAAGGCATTGCGGTCGACCCAAAGAAAGTTGAAGCCGCTGTCGATTGGAAACGGCCAGCGTCCGTCGGCGAGATTCGAAGTTTCCTTGGCTTAGCGGGATACTACCGACGCTTCGTAAAAGACTTCGCGAAGATCGCATCGCCTCTGACTCGCCTCACCCAGAAAGGAGTCGCATTCGAATGGTCGGACGACTGCGAAGCTGCTTTCCAAGAGTTGAAGCAACGGCTCGTCTCGGCCCCGATACTCGCACTTCCAGAAGGGACGGAGGGTTTCCAGATATTCAGCGACGCGTCCGGTCAGGGCTTGGGGTGTGTGCTGATGCAATGGAACAAGGTGATATCTTTTGCTTCCCGACAGCTAAAGCCGCACGAGAAAAATTATCCTACGCACGACCTGGAGTTAGCGGCGATTGTATTTGCATTGAAATTGTGGCGCCACTATCTCTATGGTGTGGCGTGTACGATCTATACCGATCACAAGAGCCTCAAGTATCTATTCACGCAGAAGGAGCTGAACTTGCGGCAAAGGCGTTGGCTGGAACTAATCAAGGATTACGACTTGACTATCGACTACACGCCGGAAAAGGGAAATGTTGTGGCGGATGCTTTGAGTCGGAAGTACATTGCCTCGTTATCCATTGACCCCCGACTGCTACGCGACCTTGAAGAGATGGGCATCGAGCTCCGAGTCAGATTCCGGAACGTGCAGTTGGCAAAGTTGCAGTTAGAGCCGAGCTTGCTAAATAAGATCAAGACCGCTCAGACGGACGATTCGTACCTGAAGAAAGTGCGAGAGCTAATTTTGACAGGCAGAACGACCGACTTTGCGGAAGACGAAACCGGCGTGCTTCGATTGAAGGGTAGGCTATGCGTTCCGGACAATTCAGAACTCAGAAAGGAGATCCTGTCGGAGGCGCACTATGCGAAATATACTTTGCATCCAGGCAGTACCAAGATGTATAAGGACCTCCGTACGACCTTTTGGTGGCACGGAATGAAGAGAGATGTGGCGCTCTTCGTGTCGCAATGCATGGCCTGTCAGCAGGTGAAAGCTGAGCATCAGCGACCGGGCGGGGAGATGCAGAACCTCGCTATTCCCGAGTGGAAATGGGATCATGTCACTATGGATTTTATTGTTGGCCTGCCGAAGACACCACGGGGGAACAACGCCATCTGGGTCATCGTCGATCGATTAACCAAGTCAGCGTACTTTATCGCCATCAAAGTTACTTTGAGCGTTGATCGCCTGGCGCAGATTTATCTCGACGAGATAGTTCGGCTGCACGGAGTTCCAGTATCCATCGTCTCTGATCGGGATTCACGATTCATGTCGCGATTCTAGAGTAGCCTTCAGTCGGCACTGGGAACCAAGTTGCAGTTCAGCTCAGCTTACCATCCTCAGACCGACGGCCAAACGGAGCGCGTCAACCAGATTCTCGAAGACATGCTACGGCTCTGCACAATTGACTTCAAATCAAGTTGGGACGTCCACCTACCGCTGGCGGAATTTGCATACAACAATAGCTACCAATCCAGCATCCAAATGGCGTCGTATGAAGCTTTGTACGGCCGGAAGTGCAGATCGCCCATTTGCTGGGATGAAGTCGGGGAACGGCAGATACTCGGCCCGGAGCTGGTGGAACAGACTGTGGAAAAGGTCAAGCTCATCCGGGAAAGATTAAAAACCGCACAGAGTCGTCAGAAAAGCTATGCAGACATTCATCGTCGACCGCTCGAGTTTCTAATAGGCGATCACGTGTTCCTCAAAGTGTCGCCCATGCGGGGAGTTACTCGGTTCGGTGCGAAAGGAAAGTTGAGTCCGAGATTCGTCGGGCCGTTTGAAATACTTGAACGGGTCGCGCCAGTGGCCTACAAAATCGCCCTACCGCCGGCGCTTGAAGGTGTACACAACGCCTTCCACGTCTCTCAGTTGCGGAAGTACGTGCACGACCCTAGTCACGTAGTAGATTTTGGCCAGCTGGAGCTAAAGTCAGACTTATCCTACGTTGAAGAACCAATGCAAATCTTAGAACGCAAGGATAAGTTGTTGCGGAATCGAGTGATCCCTCTCGTCCGCGTCCTCTGGAAGAACCACTCGGTCGAAGAGTCGACGTGGGAGCTTGAATCGGAGATGAAGGATAAATTCCCTTCATTGTTCTCCTAGAGGTAGGTTCCATCTTTAAGTTTCGAGGACGAAACTTTTTATTAGTTGGTTATGGTGTAGTGCCCCGTCCCTACATCGTGCCCCGTCTCCGTCCACGGGGTGCGCGAGAAAGGAACACTGTCGCTATCGATTCGGTCGGGACCGATAGGTCAGAATCAGCCGAGTCGATCGAACGGGAACGGTTGAATTAAGATCCATTCCACGTTATGGAATGGCTTCTTCGGAACCAAGTCCCATATTCAGCGGGTTGCGCCTCGAGGATTGGCTCTGCGGCTGAGTCGGGAGAGACCTCCCGTTGCTCTGGTTTTCATGCCGCACTTGAATTGGCTTTGGCTTTCGTTTTCGTGAATACTTTCGATGGGTTTTCATGACGCGTTTTCGAGCTCGCATTCATATCGAAATTTCTTGAAATACACAGTGTTCTAATCAGTTGCTTATGCGATTGCAGGTAATCGCGTAGGCGACGACAGCACAGCCAACCGGTCGCTCGCTTGAAGCAAGCCTAAGGCGAGTGGCTGACCTCCTTCGTCCCGTCCCTCTACTTCAAAACTCAATATGTGAAGTAAATAAAATGCTTGTCATAATAATGTAGAATCAATAAAATCGTGCCACGATACTTCATGAAACACTTGTTAACGAACTGCCAGTTTTGGAAATGGAAAACATGCTTCCCTATGCAATTATACTTGGTCTATGCAAACCAATGAATGAATCAATTAATGTTTATCGCAACGATACGGCTAAATGACCAAATCAACTAAGTTCAAAGGAAAACGGTCATTGGACAACTTGTCGACAAGGTGTAGTTTCCTCGAACGGTTACCTAGGCCAAGGGACCGATTCGGCCCGGGAGGAACGAGTGTATAGTAAGTGCCAGCCCTTCATCGGCGCGAGTTATGTGGGAACTTTCGCACAGGGCTCGCTACCCGACGCGAAAGGGTCGCCGTCTTACTCAGCTATATGTTCGCGATGGCTTGAAATTGCCAGTGGCCTCCACACCCTCCATACTGCTTAACAAACGCACATGGCACGGGGTGATTTTGATAGTTGCTCAATGTTATACAAGTTCATATGCTTGCCTCAGAATATGTTAACATGCAAACCGAACAGGATGGTTAGAAAGATCATTGAACTAGCTAGCTAACATGTTTACAAATTTCTTGAATCAAATGCAGAGCTTGGATTTAATTAGCCATTCGCCAGTACATGTGTATCGTGCTGATCCTCGCTCTTTGCAGGTCCCGCGAACCAGGAAGGACGCGCCAACTAGCTCGGCGACGTTCGTGACTTTTGAAGCTTCGGCCGTGCGTCGAAGACTCTCTTTCAGCGACTCTACTTTTGAAGGCTCTCGACAGTCCAAGGAAGATGACTCAGCGTCCCTCCCATCCAGGTCAATGGAGTACTTGTGAATATTGAGGGATGTGTGCAATGTATGGAACGGCTATCTCATCGGCACTCTTTTGTAATCGAGTCATGTTGTAGCCCGCGCGGCAAAGAGTCTTGTATCGGAGTCTGTAAAAAGATGTTCATTATCAATAAAGATCAAGTTTCCTTTAATTATTATGTGTATCAATTTGTCTGCGTACTCTCTTAGATCTCGTGTCTCGGATTACCTTATGACTAGGCCTTGTGCGATCGCAAATTAGGTTCGCACGGCATCACGCCCGGGGGACGATTATCGATTCGACGGAATCGGAGCGTGACAAGCAGTGTTTTTGAAGATCGACTTGCGATCAGGATACCATCAGATCAGAGTCAGAGAGCAGGACATCTCGAAGACAGCTTTCAGATCTAGGTATGGGCATTGGGAGTTCCTTGTGATGCCATTTGGAGCAACCAATGCGCCGACTGTATTCATGGACCTCATGAATCACATCTTCATGCCTCATTTGGATCAGTTCGTGATTATGTTCCTAGACGACATCCTGGTCTACAGCAAGAGTGAAGCGGAGCATGAGCAGCATCTCCGAGTTATCCTCCAGATTCTCAGAGAGCACGAGTTGTATGCCAAGTTTAGTAAATGCGAGTTCTGGCTCGATCGTATTTCGTACTTGGGTCATATCATCACCCGAGGAGGAGTGGAGGTAGATCCCCAGAAGATCGTGGCTATTGAGTCATGGCCAGTGCCTAGTACAGTCGCAGAAGTTCACAGTTTTCTTGGATTGGCCGGCTATTACCGGCGATTTATTTCGGACTTTGCTCGGATTTCAGCGCCATTGACCCAGTTGACCCGCAAGGATGTGCAGTTTGCTTGGACAGCAGAATGTCAGGATTCTTTTGAGAAGTTGAAACGAGGCTTGATGACGACACCCATTCTCACACTTCCAAATGGGACCGGAGGATTCTCAGTGTATTGTGATGCTTCAGACCGAGGTTTACGATGTGTTTTGATGCAACATGGGAAGGTAATAGCTTATGCGTCACGACAACTTCGTGATCATGAGAGGAATTATCCAACCCACGACTTGGAGCTGGCAGCCGTGGTGTTTGCGCTAAAGCTTTGGAGACACTACTTGTATGGAGATAGGGTGGAGATTTTTACCGATCACAAGAGCCTGAAGTATGTTTTCACCCAGAAGGACCTTAATATGCGTTAGAGAAGGTGGCTAGAGTTACTTGTGGATTATGATGTCAAACTGCAGTATCATCCTGGGAAGGCCAACGTTGTTACAGATGCATTGAGCAGGAGAGCCGGAGTTTATTTCCTAACAACGCAACCAGAGCTATTAGCCGATCTTCAGAAGATGGGTATAGAAGTTGTCCTTCCTACCATTGTGGCATTGATGGCCAGCATGCAAGTTCAGTCCACTACCGTCGAGAGGATCCGGATGGCGCAGTCAGCAGATTCCAAGCTTCAACGACTCAGAACAGAGTGTGAGGCAGGACGAAGACCAGAGTTATGTATCTATGAAGACGGTATCCTTCGACATGGGAAGCGTCTTTGTGTACCCAGTGGAGATATCAGATAGGAGATCATGGCAGAGGCCCACAGTTCACAGTATTCCATTCATCCCAGCGGTATTAAGATGTACCGTGATATTCGCCAGCACTTTTGGTAGAATGGCATGAAGAGGGAGATAGTCCGGTTTGTCTCTCGTTGTTTAGTCTGCCAACAAGTTAAGAGTGAACATCAGAGACCAGCTGGACTACTTCGACCATTGCCAATTCCAGAGTGGAAATGGGAGCATATAACCATGGATTTTGTGACTGGATTGCCTAGATCCCCGGTTGGCAGAGATGCAATTTGAGTTGTCATAGACAGGCTCACGAAGGTGGCTCACTTTCTTCCGTTCAGAGTCGGTTAGTCGACGGCTCAGCTAGCGGAGATGTATCTCCGGCAGATTGTCAGATTGCACGGTGTACCAGTCAGTATCACCTCGGACAAAGATTCTAGATTTACGTCGCACTTTTGGCGCAGCTTGCAAGAGAGTTTGGGGACTCGCCTCCATTTCAGCTCAGCGTATCACTCACAGACAGATGGCCAATCGGAACGCACGATCCAGACTCTTGAAGATATGTTGTGTTCATATACACTCCACTTCGATGGTTCATGGGAAGATCACCTGCACCTGGTAGAGTTCTCGTATAATAACAGTTTTCAAGCTAGTATCCAGATGGCACCGTTCGAGGCACTGTATGGTAGGAAGTGCCGATCCCCGCTAGCATGGGATGATGTCGGAGAGAGACAGATGCTCGGTCCAGAAATGATTGCTCAGACAGTTGAGGTGGTCAGAAGAGTCCGAGATCATCTTCAAGTTGCACAAGATCGCCAGCGTCATTGGGCCGATTCTCATCGGCGACCCCTTGAATTTTCTGTCGACGACCATGTATTCCTTAGGATCTCGCCTACCCGTGGCGTCATTCGTTTCGGCGTACGGGAAAAGCTTAGTCCTAGGTATATAGGACCGTTCGATATTCTGGAGAAAGTAGAAGATATATCCTATCGTCTTGCTCTTCCACCATCGCTACGTGAGGTGCATGACGTATTCCATGTATCCCAACTGTGACGGTATATCCCAAACCCGAGCCACATCCTGGATCATTTGGAATTGGTTGTTGGTACCAACATTTCGTATGAGGAGAGGCCCGTGTCTATATTGGACCGAAGAGAGAAGACACTCAAGAACAAAACTATCAAGTTAGTCCGAGTTGCTTGGGGTCATCACTCTTTGGGTGAGTCAACGTGGGAGTGTGAGGATGATATCTGATCGCGATATCCCGACCTGTTTGACTCGTGAGGTATAATGTCTTCCTTATGCCTCATGTCTTCGATTCCTTGCTTGCATGATTGATTGGTTGATTGATTGATTGCCTAGTATAGCTTGCCTGTGATAGTGTAGCTTGTTCTTTTCCCTCTAGCCTCTTAATTAAATTCCGAGGACGGAATTCTTTTAAGGTGGGTAGAGTTGTAATGCCTGTGGTTCGTATTGCGTATCTTGGTATACGTATACGTAATTTGACCCGTATTGCATGTCTCTCTGCTTAATTTATTCTAGCATTTCATTAGCTGGTTTATTCTTGGGTTGGTTCGGATGGCTTGGTTTAATTTAGTTCATCATGAGCCAAGGTGAACCCTCCTACCTACCACCACCCTTCTTATTTAATCCTTTCCCCTCATTCTCTCTCTTCATTTACATCTTCTTCTCCACCATTACTTCTTCAACCACCAGAAGAGTGAGAGAGAGAGAGAGCTTAGACAAGTGCATCTTGCTTCATGGAGGAACACAAATTTTATTATTCCATTCTCTTCTTCACAGCATTCTAAAACACTTTAGTACTTGGCATTTTTAATTTCCATGGCTCAATTTGTGTAGATCTAAGTTGATAGTATTTTCGGATTTCTAGGGTTTTGATCTACTTAACATTGTTATTTCCAAGTTTTGATAGTTCCATGTTGTAGAGAATTTCGTTCTACCCTATTTTGACCTATGGAAGTCCAAATTTGGACTTACGGTAAAGGTTTTATGGAGCTTGGAAGCTAAGGGTTCCATGGCCATCCTTCTCAGGTTTTCTGAGAAGATGGGTCCCCATTCACCCAGCCGTATGAGATTTATTCACTCAGCCGCATAGATGGGTACCCACTTACTCAACCACATGAGATTCATTCACCCAGTCGCATGAGATTCATTCACTCAGCCGCATAGATGGGTCCCCACTTACCCAGCCGCATGAGATTCATTCACTCAGCCACATAGATGGGTACCCACTTACTCAGCCGCATAGATGGGTACCCATTTACTCAGCCGCATAGATGAGTACCCATCTACTCAGCCGCATAGATGAGTACCCATCTACTGCCGCATGAGCCCCCAATTCACCCTTGGCCGCATAGTGTCTAATTGGGTTGTTTTTCTTATCCTATTTGGCTGATTTATGGCCAGAATTTCTCCCAACTCCTAACATGAAAGTTGTAGATCTTTTTCTTGGCTTCCAGAATATGTTATTAACTATTTATGCAACTTTTCTCATTTATAATGATGTAAGGATAGAACACGATAGTGGCCCGTCATGGCGCACTCTTGATAAGTAACCCTGACATGATACACCTCGATATGTTGTTGCGACAGCTAGCACGGCATGACAAGTATGAAAGACCTGGACACCGTGGGCGATTGTGTTTGTATAAATAAACTGGTACTATCTTACATCAAGTCTAGGATGGGGATCCCTGAGTACCACGGTCAGGGGTACCTACTGAAATTGACTAAGGCTAATTAACTAGAATGATTCAGTAGTCATGAAAAGATTTCCAGCTACAGGCAATCCCGTTATCTGGGCGTATTCAGTGGACTTGTAGCCTACCGACGAGTAGGGCACATTTCCAGCACACAGTCATGTGGTGCACCCTTCATAAACGGACATTCGATCCGGATAACCGGATGGTCTGCAGGGCTTGTGGCTGTTGGGATAATCTCATTGCATCTTGCTAGTAACTAGGCTGTGATAACCCTAGTTAGTTAAAATTATCAAGCCGTACTCTTGATTGGCCGTGATTGATTGGATGGAGTTAATTCCAGCTTAGTCTTATCCTGATTCTGTGCAAGATTGTGACATGACATGATTATTGATGCTTGCTTTAACAATAACGATCGGAGGTCCAGTTCTGTTCAGGCGAAGGGTTACAACCCCGGTCCTTGTTTGGTTTAAGGGTTGTAACCTGGCTCCCAGAGCAGTTCTGTGTCCTCTCTTCGTTTATTGTCTTATTGCACCCCATGCCATGCTCGTCATGTTTTACCTTATTTATACCGGCCTTAACAATAAAGATCGGGGTCTAGTTCTGTTCAGGCGAAAGGCTACAACCTCGGTCCTTGTTTGGTTTAAGGGTTGTAACCTGACTCTCGGAGCAGTTCTGTGTCCTCTCTTCGTTTATTGTCTTGTTACCTTATCAATGATTATTTATGCTGGCCTTAGCAATAAAGATCAGGGGTCCAGTTCTGTTCAGGCGAAGGATTACAACCCCGGTCCTTGTTTGGTTTAAGGGTTATAACCTGGCTCCCGGAGCAGTTTTGTGTCCTCTCTTCGTTTATTGTCTTCACTGTACCAATAGTATTTGAGACGGGTTTCTATTCAGGTGAAGGGTTACAACCATGGTCCTTGTTTGGTTTAAGGGTTGTGACCTGGCTACTTGAATGGTTTCCTCGTACTCAGTTTACTGTTGTTATCTCTATTATTATCAGTTCTTTATTTATTATCTTTAATATTCTATTGTGATATGCTGGTTTTAGTTCCTAAGTGAAGCCTCCTTTGTGGCACTTGCTCTTTCTGGGGTTTGATCCAGTTGGTTTTGTGTGGCCAGATATCGGAGCAGCACCAGAGGATCCACCTGTCTTCCAGCCAGATGGTGACCACCAGGCGTAACCCTGGTAGCGAGTGGATTTCATTTTGTTCTCCCACTTTATTGTAAAATTATTCTTTCGAGGCGTTTAGCCGGCGAGCACGTGTTAGCTCGTATTGTACCTTATTTACTGTCAGCCTACGGGCTGTAACTTGATTGACGGATCCTAGGGTTGATCATGTATGACTAAACTCTTGCTAGTCCTGACATTTTGTAACGACTAGCTTCATGATCAGCTGAATATGTAATGTTTGGGACGCCTTACCATTGTATATTTGGTGATCTTACATCTTGTAACACTTACTTGCTTGTGATTGAGACAATAGGCTTGTTCATGACCATAGGAGACTGTTGGCTTGTAGTTAAACCCTCATGTATCTAGACAGCCGTGACCGTATAGCTAGGTGGGTTGCACTTCAATATACGTAGCTGGCTATGTACGCCCCCGCTCTCCAGTATTCTGATTCTGGGGCGTTACACAAGTGAAGGAATCTAAGATCAACAGACTGACATAAGAGTATGAGGCTTTTAAGATAAAGCCACATAAATCAATCACACAGATGTTCACACGTTTCTTAGATATAACCTCTATCCTCTCTTAGTAAGGATTACAATAACCATGAAAATATCAGGAAGGTGCTCAAGGGACTGACCATGAATTGGAACTCGAAGGCTACCGCGATCATTGAAGGAAACAATCTCACCATAGTGTCACTGGAGACGCTGATGGGCAAACGCATGACCCATGAGCTTGACCTATATAACTTTGAAGAGGCAACCCCAAAGAAAAAAAATCTATCGCCTTCAAAGTACAAGCCAAAAAGTTCTTAAGTAAAGATATTGACGATGAAGATTCAAATGGTGATGAACAAGCCCTACTGTTGTCACGCCCCGAACCAGAATACTGGAGAGCGAGGGCAGACATAGCCAGCTACGTATATTGAAATGCAACCCACCTCGCTATACGGTCACGGCTGTCTAGATACATGAGGGTTTACTACAAGCCAACAGTCTTCTATGGTCAAGAACAAGCCTAGTGTCTCAATCACAAGCAAGTAGTTAGAAGTCACAAGATGTATGATCATTAAATATACAATGATAAGGCGTCCCAAATATTACATATTCAGCTGATCATGAAGCTAGTCGTTACAAAATGTTAGGACTAGCAAGAGTTTAGTCATACATGATCAACCCTAGGATCTGTCAATCATGTTACAGCCCGTAGGCAGACAGTAAGTAAAGTGCAACCGAGCTAACAGGTGCTCGTCGGCTAAACGCCTCAAAAGAATATTTTTACAATAAAGTGGAAGATCAAAAATAAACCCACTCATTGCCAGGGTTCCGTCTAGTGGCCACCATCTGGCTGGAAGGTCGGTAGATCCTCTGGAGCTGCTCCAAAATCTGGCCACACAAAACCAGCTGGGTCAGACCCCAGAAAGAGCAAGTGCCA
This sequence comes from Iris pallida, assembly GCA_029216955.1. Taxonomy (NCBI): domain Eukaryota; kingdom Viridiplantae; phylum Streptophyta; class Magnoliopsida; order Asparagales; family Iridaceae; genus Iris; species Iris pallida. Next base: position 982,030 of record JANAVB010026197.1, read on the forward strand.
CAAAGGAGGCTTCACTTAGGAACTAAAACCAGCAATTAGTACAGAAGATAGTAATAAATAGTAAAACTGGAGAAAATATAACATCACGAGGATATACGGTAAGATAACCATGTGACCATTCAGATAGCCAGGTTACAATCCTTAAACCAAACAAGGACCGGGATTGTAACCCTTCGTCTGAACCGAACTTGGTTTCTCCCATTTATCCGCAGGATAATGTAAGAAAATCAGGACAAGTAACAATTTATACAGGATCAAGACTAGACAGATTATTCCCCATTCAATCAATCACGGCCAAGCAATGAGTACGGCTTGATACTTTAACTAACTAGGGTTATCACAGGCCTAGTTACTAACAAGATGCAATGAGATTATTTCACAGCCACAAGCCCTGCAGACCATCCAGGTTACCCGGGTTGAAAGATTAAGGTTGAATTCATGTGGGTACATCGTCCAGGAAACGCATGTACCCTTAGGTAGCTTGAAGGGTGCAACACATGACAGTGTGCTGGAAATGTGCCCTACTCGACGGCAGGCTATAGATCCCAAGGCACGCCCAGGTAACGGGATTGCCTGTAGCTGGGAAATCTCTTCATGACTACTGTGTAATTCTAGTTATTAACCTTAGTCCATTTTAGTAGGTACTCCTGACCGTGGTACTCAGGAGTCCCATCCTAGACATGATGCAAGACAGGACTGGTTTATTTGTACAAGCACAATCGCCACGGTGTCCATGTTATTTATACAGGTCATGTCATGTCAGGTAGCCGTCGCAACAGCTGTTCAAGATAATTCATGTTAGGTTATCATGTCAAGTGTACTAATCAGGAGTGCGCCACGACGGTCCACTATCATGTCATGTTCAATTACCACGTCCAAACATATTAAGTAAATCCGTGATTATCAAGTTCATGACAAAAGGTGTAAGGATATAAAATGGACATAAAATATCTAATAAAATATTAATACACAGGGCTATAGGAGAGCCATGCGGCTAAGGCATATGCGGCCAGGAATGATCTCATGCGGCTGGAAGAGAACAGCCCATGCGGCTGAATAGAGTCAGCGCATGCGGCTAAAAGGGAGAGACTTATGCGGTCAAAGGGGTATCAGTCATATGCGGCTCAGAGATCCAGTCAGTCATACGGCTGAGAAAGGCAAGACATATGCGGTCAGGAGGATAGAAAACTCATGCGGCTGGCAGGAGATGGGTCTATACGGCTGGCTGACCAATCAGGTACATGCGGTCGGGGAGGAGCAACCCATGCGGCTGCGAGGAGTAATGACTATGCGGTCAAGAGAAGCAAACCCATGCGACTAGGAGACTGCGGTCTATGCGGCTCGCGAGTGTTGAGTTCATGCGGCTCAGGGTTGCTGGAAATCCATGCGGCCAGGAAGGACTGGACCTCAGTCATGTAGTTAAGTAAGAAGGACTTCATACGGCTAGAAGGAATACTTGCCGCATGAACTTGTCATGCGGTCAAGTCAAGGCAATAGTGCATGCGGTTGGAACTGACTTGCCGCATGAATGTTCATGCGGTCAAGTGCTACTATGCGGCTCGGGACTGTGCTTCTTCTCCAAATTTTCGAGAAGAAGTACACCATAAGCCATGGCTTCCAAGTTGCATAACTCTATCATCCGGAGCCCAAATCCGAACTTCCATAGGTCAAAATGGGGTAGAACGAAATGCTCTACAACATAGAACCATCGAAACTCGGAAATAACAAGATTAAATAGATCAAAACCCAAGAATTCCAAAAATAAAGTAAACTTAGATCTACAAGAATCTAGCCATGGAAAGTGAAAATGCCAAGTTCTAAAGTAAGTTAGAATGCTGTAAGGAAGAGAATGAAGCAATAAGATTGGAGTCCTCCATGAAGCAAGTTGTACTTGCCTAGACCTCTCTCTCTCTCTCTGGTAGGTGAAGAAGTAAATGGAAGAAGAAGAAGAGGTTAATGAAGAGGGGCTAATAAATAGGGATGGTGGTGGTAGGTAAGGGGTTCACCCCTTGGTTCTTCATGAACCAAGGTAACCAAGCCTAGCCGAACGAAACCAACCCCAAGGAGACCAAGCCAAACCAAACCAAGGAGATATGCAAATACAAGATAAAATACGTATACGTATTCCAAATACGTAATATGAACACAGGCATTACAACTCTACCCACCTTAAAAGAATTCCGTCCTCGGAATTTAATCAAGAGGCTAGAGGAGTAATGACAAGCTACTCTAATCGCAAGCAAGCATTAACTAGACAATCAATCAATCATGCAAGCAAGGAATTGAAGGCATGAGGCATAAGGAAGATATTATACCTCACGAGTCAAACATGTCGGGATATCGCGATCGGATATCATCCTCACGCTCCCACGTTGACTCACCCAAAGAGTGATGACCCCAAGCAACTCGGACTAACTTGATAGTCTTGTTCTTGAGTATCTTCTCCCTTCGGTCCAATATAGACACGGGCCTCTCCTCATACGAAAGGTTGGTACCAACAACCAATTCCGAATGATCCAAGACGTGGCTCATGTCGGGGATATACCGTCATAATTGGGATACATGGAACACGTCATGCACCTTGCTTAGCGACGACGAAAGAGCGAGACGATAGGATACATCTCCTACTCGCTCCAGAATGTCAAACGGTCCTATATACCTAGGACTAAGCTTTTCCCATACGCCGAAACGAATGACGCCACGGTTAGACGAAATCCTCAGGAATACATGATCGCCGACCGAAAACTCTAGAGGGCGTCGATGAGAATTGGCCCAATGACGCTGGCGATCTTGAGCAACTCGAAGATGATCTCTGACCCTTCTGACCACTTCAACTGTCTGAGCAATCATTTCTGGATCGAGTATCTGCCTTTCTCCAACATCATCCCAGGCTAACGGGGATCTGCACTTCCTGCCATACAGTACCTCGAATGGTGCCATCTGGATACTGGCCTGGAAACTGTTGTTGTACGATAATTCCACCAGGTGCAAGTGATCTTTCCACGAACCACCGAAGTCAAGTGTACATGACCGCAACATATCTTCAAGAGTCTGGATTGTGCGCTCCGACTGGCCATCTGTTTGCGGGTGATAAGCTGAACTGAACTGGAGATGAGTCCCCAAACTCTTTTGCAAGCTACGTCAAAAGTGCGACGTAAATCTGGAATCTCGGTCCGAGGTGATACTGACTGGCGACGTATTTTATATACGTAATACGAACACAGGCATTACACTGGTTAAGATCAACATACGTACTCGTGCCCCTGCAACGACTTGTTCAATCTCTATAACATCGACTCACTTTTCCCGTTAAATTATAATTTTTCTACTAGTTTTTTAAACTAAGATTTAGCTGAAGTCTATATATATTTATATTCCCATAAAATTATGTCAATATGATACATGAAGGCTGAAACTAATCATCCCTGAAACTGATGCTTATCATTATTAAAGACTGATACAAATTATTTATTGAGTCGTACATATTCAAGAGGAAGTGTCGTAGTTAATTATATCCAACTAGATGTGATTATGCCAACCAACTAAAAATATTTCTCTCTTAGGGGGCATTTGTACACAATATTTTTTTTTATTTTCGGGAAAATTTAAAGTGGGATACCTATTCCCATGTTTGTCTAGGTTATAAAAATTATTCCCGGAAATTATGAATATCCAGGTAAATAATTTATACACAAAACATGATAATCTTATCCATTACAAATAGATGGGTATTTTTTTTTTGTCCGTGCAATTTTTTTTTTTTTAAGATTTTTTTTTGTAATTTTTTAAACATTTTTTTTTGTTTTTATTCATTTTTTAATCTTTTTCATTTTTAAGATTTTTTTTTCATTTTTCAAGAGTTGTTGTTTTTTTTTCACAAATTTTTTTATTTTTTTTTTTTTTTTTTTATCTTTTAATCTTTTTTTTCCTGATATATTTATATATTCACCAATTATGGGAATATAATTTTTCAGTAAAATTTAGTTACCGTAATTTTGATTCTCGAAATTATAGAATTTTTGACTATATAGTATTCTACGTACCAAATGCAGTTATTTATTTTAAACCCCTTGACCAATATCCATCGAATGATTACTTTTAATATACAGAAAAAAAAAATCAAAATTCCTCTCTCCTATCCCTATTCTCAGAGTCACTACAAACATGTATGGTATTTTTGTACCAAACAATAGATATCAAATGCTACATGGTCTTTTGTATAAGGTATGCTAAACAATGATTATTTACACTAACTCGTGTTTATAACACGAGATATCCTTACTTTTAAACTAATTACAGTGAGCATCCCTATGTTTTATGTTTATTACACGAAATTTTTTATTTTAAGAAAAAATAAAAATTCTAATATTAACTACGCTTATTTTTTTTAATGAATGACCAGTATAATTAGTTTAAAAGTACGAGTATCTCTCGAATTATAAATTCAAAACTTTGGGGTAGTCCAAACAACCTAGATGGACACAGGTGTATCAGGCCTCATTTGGTTCACGGAAAGGTAATGAATTCCCTTGTATTTTCCATGGGAATGGAAAGTAGGATTCCTGTCACATTTCCTTTCCGTTGTTTGGTAAAACAAGAAAACTACCTAGGAAAGGAAAGCAAAATATAACAATGTTTCAATAATATCCTTACCTTTTAAAATAAAAATAACATTAATGGTAAAATAAGCAATGACACATGGTTACTTTTGTCATAACTTTTGTAATAAATGTTGGGAAAGGAGTAGGGAAAATCAATCCCATGGGTCTTGAGTGGAACTATATTCCCACCAATTTTTTCCCTTGTCAGGAAATTGATTCCTAAGTTTGTGGCTACCAAACAAAGGAAAGGAACAACTTTCCTTTCTTGGTTCCTTAAATCCGTGAACCAAACGTGGCCTGAGAGTAGATCCCTAGGCTGTGCACAATTAAGTCAAACCGACCAAATCAAACCAAGCCAAACCGAATCGATGGTTCAGTTGGTTCGGTTCAACTTCAATTTTTTCAAAACCGACCGATTCGGTTCGGTTCACGGTTTGGTTTGCCAAAAATCGAACCGAATCGAACCGAACCAAATTCTTGTTAAATAATTAGGGTTGTATTATACCGTTTTTGTTCATTTATTCACATCACAGCCATTTATCAAGTTGAAGTTGAAAGAGCTCTCTCTCTCTCTCTCTATATATATATATATATATATATATATATATATATATATATATATATATATATATATATATATATATATATATATAGTCTCAAAGAGGAGTGCTTGCGGCTCATATTCTTTTCTAATTGCTCCTGTGCACATGGAATAGGCTTTTGGTTGAATGTATATAAATTTTTTATATGTATAATTGGCATTTTTCTCCACCTGCAAAGCGCAAGTTGAATTGAAGCTGCTGAATTGTATTTATTGTTGCAAAGTACAAGTTGACTGAGGTTTCACAAAAAAAATCATACAGTCCATTTTTTTATGTGATCAAAATCGACCAAGTCGAACAAATCCAAACCGGTCGGTTGGTTTCAAAACCGAACCGACCATTTGGTTGGTTTGGTTCGGTTTTGTTTATTTTCAAACCGATTAACTTCGGTTCGACTTCGATTGTGACAAAATAGGTCGACCACCGACCGATGCACACCCCTTGCAACCACCTAGTCTTTTTTTTTTGAGAAATTTTGAGTGGCACCCCACTTTATTTTACCATTTTTAAGGTGCACCCCACAGTTTTACCATAATGCAAGACACCCCCCACTTTTGACGGAAAACGTCCAAAACTGACGGTCAAAGAGTTTGACCAATATTTTTTGACGAAAATGCCCTCGTCTCTCCCATACTCACTGCTGCTGTTGCTGGGTTGGGTGGGGGGGGGGGGGTGGGCTGCGGTCTGGGAGGGAGGGGGGTGGGGCGAGGTCGAGGGGGGGGGGGGGGGGGGGGGGGGCGAGGTCGGGGAGGGGAGGGCGGCAGCCGCAGTCGCGTTCATCACCACCATCACCACCTTCACTATCACCACCACCACCATCACCACCGCCCCCCTACCCCCCACCGCCGCAGCCGCCCTCCCCTCCCCGACCTCGCACCCCTCCTCGACCTCGCCCCCCCTCCCCGGACGGCAGTCGCCCTCCCCTCCCCGACCTCGCCCCCCATCCTCGACCTCGCACCACTCCCCCGACCTCGCCGTCCCCCTTACCCCCCACCGCCGCAGCCGCCCTCCCCTCCCCGACCTCCCCCCCCCCTCTTCGACCTCGCCCCCCCTCCGACCGCAGCCGCCCTCCCCTCCCCGACCTCGCCCCCCCCTCCTCGACCTCGTCCCCCCCCCCCTCCCCCGACCTCGCCGCCCCACCCTACCCCCCACCGTCGCCGCCGCCATCCCCTCCCCGACCTCGCCCCCCCTCCTCGACCTCGCCGCCCCCCTCCCCTCCCCGACCGCAGCCGCACCCCCCCCCCCCCCCCCCCCCCCCCCGCCCCCCCACAGCAGCAGCAGCAACAACAATGAGTTTGGGTTTGAGAGAGACGAGGGCATTTTCGTCAAAAAATGTTGGTCAAACCCTTTGACCGTCAGTTTTGGACGTTTTCCGTCAAAAGTGGGGGGTGTCTTGCATTATGGTAAAACTGTGGGGTGCACCTTAAAAATGGTAAAATAAAGTGGGGTGCCACTCAAAATTTCTCTTTTTTTTTTTTATATATCTTCATTCTTCTTATTCTCATTGGAATACAGGCACAGCCGCCTCTTGGAAGCTCGGGTCCTTGGTAGCGATGACTGAATCCGATCAACAGAAAACTCCTTCTCTAGAGGAGGTTATTATTACTATCATCACTCCTTTTTTTGTTTTTTTTACTCTCTCTCTCTCTCTCTCTCTCTCTATTGCTTGATATGTGTTAATGTTAGATCTGAATAATTATGAAATATTTTTCATGTAAACTATTTAATGGTGGTGGTGATGGTGTTGTGTTCAATGCTGCTGCTTTTTCTTTAGCGAGTAGATCCATGGAGAAGTTGAGCCGTTGTGGGTCGCGTAAAATAACTGAATGATTATAAATTACGAACTGGATGGTTTAGATCTGTAGATTCTGTTGCAACTCAAGATTTTGGTTTGGAATTTGAGGTTACCGAAACCGACAGAAGTAGTGGCACAGACCGATTCGAAACACATCTCTGAACCATCCCAAGATCCCAATTTAGTATACTACAAGAGCAACCCACAAGCATAAATTTATGATATTAGCTTCCACTCTTAGCTATCTGTAGGACGATCTCTACATAGAGCTTCTGAAGCATACTTATACACCATGCTTTAGTATTGCAACAGTGTTAATAAAACATTATATGCATTTTATTTCTTTTTCTTCGAGAACCTTATTTCTTCAGCTTAAAGCAAGCATCTTTAGTTATTTATTTAATCTCAATACGTAAATACATAATTTGAATAAGAGAAATTTGAGTGACATCCCACTTTCTTTACCCTTATTTAAGGTGCACCCCACCACTTTACATAAATGTAAGTTATCCTCCACTTTTGACGGATTCCGTCCAAAACCAACGGTCAACGCGTTTGACCGATAATTTTGGACGAAAATACCCTCCCAACCCAAGCACAAATCCTGACCCCCTCCCCCGCTCCGCTGCCGCACCCCCGCCCCGCCGCTGCCGCGCTCATCACCACCACTACCACCACCACCACCACTACCACCACCTTCACCATCACCATCACCACCACATTCACCTTCACCATCACCACCACCACTATCACCTTCACCAACACCACCATCACCACCACCGCTCCCCCGCCCCCCCCCCCCCCCGCCACCTCTGCTGTCCCTCTGCTGCCGTGCCCCCGCTGCCCCTCCGCTGCCGCGCCCCCGCTATCGCGCCCCCGCTGCCCCTCTGCTGCCGTGCCCCCGCTGTCGCGCCTCCGCTCTAGCTCCGCCCCCGTGCCCTAGCTCCGCCCCGCGCCCTAGCTCCGCCCCCCTCCCCCGCTCTCGCGCCCCCGCTCCGCCCCCCTCCCCCGCTCGCGTTCCGCCCCCCTTTTCTTGTCTTCTTCCCTGCAATAGCAGCAGCAGCATTGACGGGGGCAGCGGTGGGGCGGGGGCGGGCGCGGTAGCGTCGAGGCGGGGGCGGGCACGACAGCGACGGGGTGAGGGAGGGGGGGGGGGGCAGCGGCGGGGCGAAGGAGCGGGACAGCGGCAGGGCGGGAGAGGGGGGATAGGATTTGGGTTTAGCTTTGGGGAGGATGAAAATGAGGGTATTTTGGTCAAAAATTGTCAGTCAAATGGTTTGACCGTCAGCTATGGACGGATTCCGTGTGAAGTGGGGGGTGTTATACATTTATGTAAAGTGGTGGGGTGCACCTTAAATAAGGGTAAAGAAAGTGGGGTGCCACTTAAAATTTCTCTTTGAATAATTTATTGGCGGCAATAAGTTACATGCTACCTGAATGAAAGGCAATAATATAAAAGCTGTATCACATTACCAGGTCATAGATCTAACGGTATCATAAGTTCAAAACTGGCCTTACAATTGTCAAGTTGTGCTGAAATTCTGGTAGGAGATGTCAGTTGGTGAGAATGTTTCAACGAATCCACCATTTTGCTCATGTTTTTATGGAACTTTGGCTTTAATGAAGCCAAGAAATAAGATAATTCCTTGATATTTGTTATTTTAAATGATCCCTAGAGGTAGTCGAGACTCGAGAGAATGTATCTAAATTTAGTTAGCATTAAGATCTTTGGCTAAAGAAATTGGTTGACCTTGGATCGCCAACAAATCCAAGATGGTAAAGAACTTTGTTACCCTGTATTTGGTAGAACTGATGTCATTTTTTCTCCTCAGTCATAACTTTGTCTAAATTAGATGGAAATAAACAAGTTATATTCATTCGGACTGTGTGATCCATAGAGTACTGTAGTGAGCACATAAGTTAAGAATATCAAATTTCAACTTTGGGGAATTTCTTGAATTTTTCTTCTCTCTTATTCCTTCAGCCTCTCCGTTTATGCTTTCTACTCTTACTTTCTAGTTTCTATCTATATTGTGTATGGCGTAGCCTGCAGAATGATTCTTCTCACAACAAACATGAGTCAACATAAGCAACTGTTCATTATTATATAAACTATGCATGCTTAGTTAGGATGTTAACTGGAGAATAACCAAGGATGCGTTGACCCAACTTACAACATTGTATTCCTAGTCCAAACATTCCTTCTTAGCAAGAGATCACCGACGCACAACACATGAGTGAACTCCTCTTGGATGGCAGCTAAATATCTTCATATCTTATGCTCTTTGTACATAATCAGTGTTCTAAAAATCGGCCTAGGCGCTAGGCGGACCTCCGCCGCACCGAGTCCGCCTAGCGATTTTTACAACATTGTACATAATAAACCATAATAGACTGGTGTGAACACGGTTAAGGATTTGTACCAGAATACACCGGTGGAAAATGAAACTTATCTAACCCATAGGAAAATATCATTTTCCATGGAAAATAACTATTTTCCGTGGAAAATAATGACAATCAAACAACCAAATTAAGTTTTCCATGGAAAATTTTAAAATTCCATGGAATTTTTTTTCCTAGGAAAATAATTCCATGGAATTAATTTCTTTTCTACGTATTTTCCACCTTGCAATCAAACACACCCTTATCTATTCTAGAAAACTTGAAGACTGCTCCTTGGTTGCATGACTTAATTGCGTTTCTCAAATGGTATCTTATCTACGTACCAAATGGCCTTTAGGTTTTCATGACAAGAAACTCTCATGCTCATAGCTTAGAGTTTGATTTGTCACCAGTATAAAGGTTTTTTTTGTTTGTTGTTTAAATAAGTATGTATGGTTGATATCAGGTTGACAACCGGTCATGAAACTGTTTATTATTTTCTAGGAGCATAGGCACAATTCTAATTGGAGATGCTTGATTGTTGATGGTCCTGATGTGAATTTTCATGGGATGAGTTCGACTTAATTTCTATTTTCTACAATGAGCCATTCCCATCCCAAGTGGTTGCCCAATTCGACCTACCCTGGTTGGGAAGAGATTCTAAACAGAGACTATGTGCCCAGAGAATATATATCTATGTTAGCTAGCAGGGGGCTTTCTTCTGCTAGTCCCCCTGCTACCTCTTTCATGTGTCTTTATCATGGTGGGAGCAGAACAACTAATAAAGATCCGGCCGACCCCAATCAATCCAACAAAAAAGCAATTGCACAATTACAATGTCCATGAGAAAGAAGGGGCCAAAAGACAAAAACAACTCGGGTATCAGGCTTCGCCGTGTGAGATAACCTCGTTATTTCACTTCACAAAACCTAGGTCATTATATAGTTTATACTCCAGGATCGTGCAAGTAGATTTAAGCCTTTATTTAGTAGTCTCGTCAAGCTTGCGATTAGAGTTCCATTTCTTAATTGTCCTTTACTCTTATTGTTCATGATCAATTAATTTGTTGGTCATTTTATTTTCTAATTTGAACATTATCAAATACAGCAATGGTCACTACCGGAGAATGTGCAGCAGCCAGCCCCGACTGTGGTCCCTGTTGATAAAGCAACTGAGGAGGAGAAGCCTGCTGAGGTTACTTCTGCGAATGTTGTGGAGGAGGTGACTGATGAAATCCCTGTTGTAGTTGATGCTACAATTGAGGAAACTAATAGAACTTCTGCCGAGGAAACAAATGAAACTGCTGCTGAGGAAAGTAATGAATCTGAGAAGGAAGTTACAGAAGAGGAAGAGGCTGAAGAGAAACCAGAAATAAAGGTTTGATTCTTCTTTGAGTAGATGATATAAATTGATGAGTCAATTACTTTTGGTTGTATGTGGGCATTACATTGTTCCTTTCAGAAGACAACATTAGTTAAATGTCATGTTTGAATTTTAGATTGAGACAGCCCCAGCAGATTTTCGCTTCCCGACTACAAATCAGACAAGGCATTGCTTTACACGCTATATTGAATATCATAGGTATTGTATTGACTGTATCTGCCATATTCCTAAATTTGTTCCTTAATAGTCTCTTCATCTACTATCTTTGTGGTTATCTACACCTGTGTAGTTTGTTGATGCTTACCAATAAGCACTGTTGGTTTTTAATCAGATGCATAGCTGCAAAGGGAGAGGGTGCTTCTGAATGCGATAAGTTTGCAAAGTATTATCGTGCACTTTGTCCCGGTGAATGGGTGCGCTTCTTTTCCATCTGTTTATTCTTAACATACAATTACTTTCTGCCAGGTATTAGACATAGTAATTATCTTGCTCAATATTGAGTTAACTTGTACTTTAACGTGTTGCCAGTAATGGGTTTGCATTTACTTCTATACTTGTTGAGTTTTTAAGTTGTATGGTTAGATAGTTGAAGTATTTAAAGATAATAAATTAGTAAATATTGTGTTTATATTTAAGGAAGTAGATGCTGAAGCTGATATAAGAGAGAGGTTAGAATTTTTAACGAAGATGAAATGTTATTGTTAAGTGTTATATTAGAACTATTAGTTAGTGGGCTTTAGTCCCACATTGCTTAGAACAATAGGAGAGCCAAAATCCTAACCGTCATCCACCCCCTCCCCTCTCTCTCTACAAAACCCTAGCCCCTTTGCTGCTGTCACCCCCCCCCGGTCATCCCTGATGCTGCCCCCTCCCCCCCGGTCAGTTCCCCCCCCTACTGCTTTCCCTCCTTCAGCTGTCCCCCCTGCCGCCCCCTCTGTCAGCCCCCCTCATGTCCCTTTGCTGCTGCTGCTGTCAGTCGCCCCCCTCCTGTCAGCCCCCCCTCCCCCCTCTCCATGGATCAAGTACAAAACCATAATCCTAACGCTTGTTCTTTTCCACCTGCCGCCGCCCGACCACTCCAAACCCTAACCTAGTTTCCAAAAAAAATGTTGGGATTCTCCGAGGGTAAACATTTTGTTATTTGCTTGGAACCTCGGACTCTCAAACAATTGACTTGGAATTCTCAAAGGGTAAACATTTGGTTTGTTTGCTAGAACCTCTGACTCTCAATGTTAAATTCTGGAATTTAATAAAGAGCAAACATATGGTTGTTTTGCATGAATCTTTGTTTCTTTCTTTGATCTTCACATCAGGATCTAACAGAGGGTAACTTAGGTTATCTCTCTCTCCTGGCTTGTGTGATCTACATTCTCTGCTTCCTATGTGCGTGCCGGTTCTGGCTACGTCTCTAGCACATTAACGGAGTTGGTGTGATTATCAAGTTGGAAAGTTCAAATCGACAATCGAATCAGAAATCCTGAAGGATGACAAACACTACGATGAATAGTAGTGCTACAGACCCTAATGTCGGCAACGCAATAGCGGGAATATGCACTAGCACGACGATTTTCTCAATTCGACTTGTCGATCGACGGTTGGAAGGACCATAAGACTATTCGATATGGAGAAAAAATGTCGAGAAGAAGCTTTGAGGAATGCGGTTGTCCAAACATCTGACTGACAACCCTTCAGCAGAGAATGATCCCATATTTGAGCAATGAAAGACAAATCATAGTCGACTGTTTACACAGTTGATGAATTCAATGGAACCATCGGTGGAACACATGGTTCAAAATACGGACTCTGTGAAGGAATTATGAGAGGTCCTAGAGGCGACATTTGATGGAAAATACGATTTGTCTCATATCTACGACTCGGTCGTTCGTGTATACCGAGCAAATCAGGGAGACAAATCTCATAAGAACCATTTTCGGGCCTTTAAGGCTATATATGATGAGATCGACTGTGTATTACCTCTTACGACGGATATTAATGAAGCAAAGGCTCAACGTGAGCAGCTTCATGTCACGACTTATCTTCCCTCTCTCCGTCCTGATGTGGACTCTGCTCGCTCTCAGATTATTGTTGGATATGATGTTCTGTTTCTGTTGGAAGCACACTATCGTGTCCTTCGGACAGCAAAAGTCGTTGAGACCACTCTGGGTGATACTCCTGCCGATTGATCTGCTCTTGGTGCTGCTCGTACGAAATTTTGTGTTGGTCGTGGTGGCCGGGTCGCAATGGGGAACGTGGCAATGGCGGTCGTGATGGAGGAAGACCGTGCACATACATGAAATTTTGTAAGCGAGCAGATCTGGTGCTGTAGTGCATAACCACACTCTAGGTACTGTATTTGATTTTCTAAATAACTTCGTTAGGATTTTTTTTTCTTATGCTGCCTAGTTCCCTACTTTCATGATCCCCCTTTCTCATTTCTTTATCCTTTCTCATTACATTTCATTAATTTTGATATGTTGATTACCTAGGTCTGCAACTTTTCATTTCCTTGTCTTCTTTCAGTTACTTTACCTTCAATTTATAAATCCTTTACTACGATTGCTATGAAAGCTGAGAGAAAAAAATAAAAAAAATCATGAAGATATCCAAGTAAACCAATTTTAAAGCATCTTGTGTAGCATCGATGAAACTCCTGAAAGCACCAAACTTTTTTGCAAGGGATAGAGGCTAACCTTGAATGGTTGAATGGCCTTCAGATGTCCAACCCTATATTAATAATATATGTTAGAATAATTCACGCATAACCCTAACCACAATTCTGGTATTTTGGTATAGTAGAAATGACTTTAACATGATATCATAGCGAGCTAGCCTCTAATCTCACTGGCACACATTTACTGGATTAAAGATAAGTATACCGCTTCGAGAATATAGCTTTCAGACCAAAATTGGCATTCAACTTCCGGGGGAGTGTTGGAATAGTTTAGATATTTAAACCTCAATTGTACCACAACTCCGGCGTTTTGGTGCAGTGGCAAGAACATCGGCAAAATCCAACAACAAAGATGAATTAAATTATATAAAAAAAACCGTTGTATCTTACTTTATGTTAGAGCAGTCATGGTATTCTTGGATATATCCATTTTTACAATCCTTCGTAATTTGTACTCCTACTTTGTATTGTAGTTTAGAATCCCTATGTTGCATATATTCGACAAAATAACGTCCGTGCCCATATCCTTGTCCGTATTCGTGCAAGTGCAATACAGGTACCTCTTTTTTTACCTATTTGAAAATGTTTCTCTCTACTTATGTACCTATTTGAAAATGTCTGCATATCTTATTCGTATCTGTATACGTGTCTGTACTCGTGCAACATAGCCCCTAAATTTATGCCTATTCATCATTGGAACTTTATTACGTTGAGTTCAACTCTTTTCCAATATGGTATGTGCACTAGGCTCTCTATCTACCACCAAATCCCCTCCCCCTTTACCAACTTATCCTTCTGAAACCCTAACCCTATGCTTGCATCACCATCCTCGTTGCGTAAACCCTAACCCATCTTCCTCAAGCCCTAACCCTATTGGTAGCTGCCGTAATTCCCATAGCATAACCCTACACCTAGCCCATCTTCCCCAATCCCTATTCGTAACATAGTCACAAGTTCGTTATTCAGGATTGATCTGGTGAGGTTGAAAAGTTCGAGAATTACGGAAAAGGTGGCAAAAGTTTGTATAAAAGAAAAGATAAAAGTGCACAATAAACAAGGAACTTGCCACGACCATCATGAGTCTGACTTGGTGGTTTATAATTGAGTTCGATCCACATGGACAAGTAATTCTTGCTTACAAAGATACAGGTTTGACCTGTGATCAGAAGAATACTATACTTGACGGACTTGGTTGTTTATAATTGGGTTCAATCCACATGGACAAGTAATTCTTATTTACAATGATACTGGTTGACCTGTGGTCAGAAGTATACTGTACTTGGAAGGAAGTGCCTACATTGGGTATCCCTCATTGGAAGAGTTGGAAGGGATCCTAAATATACAATACCTCTCCCTCCCTTTTGATTATCAGCAATCACTTCACCTTGGGGTATGAGTTGAAGCAGGATCTTGATATCATGTAGCCAGTTAGGTCGGTATCTGAATAGTCGGATGGGAAACTTGCTGAAATATCCGAAGCAAGGTCTGAGAGTTGAATAGACAGCCCAACAGATTATTGGTTAGTTGGAAGATAGTATAACACAAATTCAAGCATGCTACTTGACACTTGCAGCTCATCCATACCTACCTCAGTTGTAGATATAACATGTCTTCTATCATGATATAGGAGCACCTCAATTGTAGATATAACATGTCTTCTAACATGAGGTAGGAGCCTCCGGAATGAAATCGAAGGTTGTTTATGCCAAGCTCTCTTCGGGATATCCTCTGATATGACGGGTATATCTGCCGGTGTAAAGGTTTTATAGGCTACTGATGCGGAACTTGCTGGAAGATCCGAAGCAAGGTCTGAGAGTTGAATAGGCAGCCCAACAGATTATTAGTTAGTTGGAAGATAGTATAACACAAATCCAAGCATGCTACCTGACACTTGCAGCTCATCCATACCTACCTCGGTTGTAGATATAACATGGCTTCTAACATGAGATAGGAGCCTTTGGAAAGAAATCGAAGATTGTTTATGCCAAGCTCTCTTCGGGATATCCTCCGATATGCCATATATATCTGCCGGTATAATGGTTTTAGAGCCAACTGATACGGTTTGTCTAACCGATTTGGAAAAACCAATGTTGTAAAAGGCTCTAGTCGGGCAGGCACCGGGTGCCTAGCCTACCTATGCGGTTCAAAAAACAAAACCGCACCAAAAAAAAACATTGAAAATTGCAAAAAAGTCCATAAAATCCCAAAACATGCATAGTCGGGTGTCAGGGGGCCTAGGTGGGCGCCTAGGCAGGGATCGGACGGGCGCCCAATGCCCAGGCGCCATGTAGGCCGATTTTTAGAATAGTGGGCAAAAATCCGGTAATTAAACCATACATTCCCGTGTACTTGCCGGTACATAGGGCATACTCGACACATCGAGCAATGTTATATTAAACAATTTTCATTATACATACGATTCATGTTGGTTACAATTACTTGGCCGAGTAATAACAATTACATGGCCACTTGAAACTTTTGATTAATTGGCTACATGTTAGTAATCAAATTAAGTGATATACCACTCGGCCTATTTATCGTCCATAAATTATTTTTTAACACATTTTGGCTGACTTTCCATTATTCGCCTACAAAACAATCTAATTGCAGAAGTGTTTTTCTTAAAGAAGTGACATGTTCCGCTTCGACTCAGCAACGATTGCAGGACTTAACCTTCTCTCCTCTCTTCTCCTTTCTTAAAACAATTGACTTTTGACTTCTCCAATTATTATGATGTTTATGGATGATTATTAGATATAAATACTAATGCTATGATTCTTGTTATATATCTCATATATGATATTAATTATTATACTAAAATCCATGGGGATATAACTCCTGATATGTCCGATATATTGTCCCATATCTGCTTTTGAATATGGGGATAAACCGTTATGGGGCCAGTATATGATATCAGGAACCTTGATGCCAAGCATTATATATATGGACAGATTGGCGTTTCTCTTTGTCTTGTCTCAAGGAAAGATTCATCTTGGAGTTGGAGGGGATGGAGACACTTGGTGAGTGACTCTTAGTTGATGAAACATCCTTTGTGTATTGGATGAAAAAACATCAGTAGGTTAGTCAAGTTATAAGTACTTGGAGTGACTAGGAAATGTAGAGAATGTCTTCTCCAGTGAGATTTAATTGAAAAGTTCAATCAAAAGTTGGAAAATTTAGGAATACAACAAAAGAAAGTGTGGTTTAATGATCATGAGCTTGCCTCTGGTTAAGCACCATTTGTTTGTTAACTCTTCCACTTGGTTTGAGGTTTTATCCGAAACTATCAGTTTTGTACATTTCAGATTGGTTTCAGAAGGGATCAGTCTGGAATTACCATAGATCGGTTTTGACCAAGAGTATGAGATCTGATCTGAGGGGAAATGCTGTTACAAACACCATTGGATGAATCTAAATCTTCTTCTGCAAACGAATTTTAGATTCATAGATCTAAATGTAACCTTTGGAAATAAAAGAAAAGAAAAAGCAGCTGGAAACAAGAAGGAAATAATATAGTGTTTTGTATAGAGAGGTTGAAGGTCTCTCCAACATCTTGAGAAGAATGAGGGGATTGTTAGTCTTCCAGCTAAGAGAGAAGATAGTTAGGTAGGGTCAGCCTTCTAATAAGATGAGGTGGATCTGGATTTTAAAATGAGCTGGGCTAGGTTGGCTTCCACTTTTATATTAGGTAGGAGGTTGGATTGGTCATGTTTTTCAAAATGAGGTGTGGATTAGGTGATATGGTTGTTAAGATGAACTGTCAAATTTTGAACTCCTTGGGGAGGAACGATTATAAACATTGAAAAAGACATGGGAGAGGGTTTTGCCTATTAAATAAACATGGTCTTGAGCTGGTAATGTAGTCTCACTCGGTAGTATTTTCTGCAACATCCATTCACAACATCATAAAATTTATACTTGAGAATGTATTGGAGATGAGAGAAGATGATTCAAATTAAAAAAAAAAAATCACAATTAAATAGTTATATTTTTTGGTTGTTTAGATGGATAAGGGTAGATTTTTGTTGGACAGGTTGCTGGGAGTATGTATATGAAGGAGATCTGTGAGTTATTGAACAAGATGAAAGGCATTTCCTTTAATAGACAATATTGGAAAGTGTTGCGAAGGAATTTGTTTGTTATTTGGGTAGCTCAAGCATTTTCTTTTGATAGATATTTCCTTGGCTCTGCTGGAATGAGTTGTTGCTGCTGGGAATAAGTGAAATATTGGGTAGGGTAGCTCAGGGATCTTGAGAGTAAACAAAATTGTTGTCCTTTTAATTGTACAAAGTCATATGTCTTTCCATTTTTGAAATACTAAATATGCATTTCGTCTCGTTTAGGGTTCTTAATTTGAATTTTGATTCTAACCTCCAAACTCTATTACGTAGTAAAAGATTGAGTGGACTATTGGCATCACTTACATATGTTCAAACATATAGGTTTCATAGTGTTCAATGTTTTATAAATCCCGTAAGGCTCACGTGTGTCACCTTTGCGTCCTGTTTTTTACGTGGCAAGGCTCATTCACCTAGGTTCGTGCCTTGTGCCTACTAAACGCTCCTAAAGCACACAAGGCTCATTTACCTTATGTTCTTTTCTTTCTATTATGTATTTTCTTTTTTGTATTATTTATGTTTGAGAAAATTTGAGTGGCACCCTACTTTTTTTAACCCTAATTCAAGGTGCACAATTACAATAATGTAAGGTACCTTCCACTTTTGACGGAAAGTGTCCTCCACTGACGGTCAACTGTTTTAATCAATTTTTTTTAACGAAAATACCCTCGTCTTCTTCCCCGTGTCCGCCCCCTTTCTCTCTTGGCTGCCCTCCTCCCCACCGCCGGCGTGCCTTCGCTCCCCCCTCTCCTCCCGCACCCTCCCTTGGCTGCCCCCCTCCCCACCGTCGACGTGCCTCCGCTCCACCACCGTCGGCGGAGCAGCAGCAGTCCGCAGCGGCGGGGGTGGGGGAGGGTGGGTGGGTGGTGGCGCTGGGGAGGGGGACCGCCGGCGACGATGAGGGGGTGGGAGCGGCGCGGCGCGGCAGTAGAGGTGGGGGGTGGGTGGGCGGCAGCAGCGGCAGCCCGCAGCGGTAGTGGTAGGGCGCGGGAGCAGCGGCGGGGGGCTGGGTGGTAGCGCTGGGGAGGGGGACCGCCGGCGACGAAGAGGGGACGAGAGTATTGAATTAAAAAGCGCGCCTAGGCGCAAGGCACAGCGAGGCGCAGGGACAACGCCTAGGAACAAGCCAGGCGCATTACCTTAAAAAAGTGTGCGCCTAGTGTAGAAAGGCGCAGGCTCCAGGCGCGCCTAGACGTAAAGTTACTTTAATATATATATATATATATATATATATATATATATATATATATATTCCAACCTTCTATATATATTGTTTATGGGCTTTATTGGAAAGTATAGAAATTATTGTCATTAATATTATTGTGGGTTTTAGATTGTTTTCTAAATTAGAATGTACTTCTATATTTAAAGGCTTATATATATATATGTGGTTTGTATATTATATGTATATAGTTTGGGTTATATCTAATGGGCTTTTAGATTGTTATATATATAAAGAATAATTTTGTGCCTATGATTTGTGATATTTTCAAGAAATTTGAACTTCTATGTAGCTAAGTTTTTAAATGTAGATATTTTTTACATATAAATAAAAAAGT
The DNA here is from genome assembly GCA_029216955.1 of Iris pallida. NCBI lineage: Eukaryota > Viridiplantae > Streptophyta > Magnoliopsida > Asparagales > Iridaceae > Iris > Iris pallida. The sequence goes on from JANAVB010026197.1 coordinate 1,001,141, forward strand.
GCGCCTAGCTTTCAAAAGGTGTGCCTTGAGCCTTGAGCCTTGAGCCTTGAGCCTAGCGCCTCAGGCTTCAGGAACCTTTGCGCCTTGGTGCGCCTTTCGCCTTTTAAAACTATGGGCGAGAGGCGGTGGGGAGGCGGCCTGCCAACGGCGGGAGATGGGAGTTTGGGTGCTGGGGCAGAGGAAAGGGAAGAAGATAAGGGTAATTTAGTCAAAAATATTAGTCAAATAGGTTGACCGTCAGTGGAGGACAGTTTTCGTCAAAAGTGAGGGGTACCTTATATTATTGTAATTGTGTGGGGTGCACCTTGAATTAGGGTAAAAAAATGTCGGGTGCCACTCAAATTTTCTCTTTATGTTTTAGTATTAATATAATAATTAAACTAATTTTTCTATTGTAAATTTGGTTTTCTGCAATAGCTTTTGATTTTATCGAATCGTTCAAAAAAATTAATTGTTGAAAATATTGTCATCAACTGGAAGGATACAAAAAATATTTAATGCATCAAGTCAATCAAATAATCATTCTATTGTAATTAATAGGTTTTGTATTGAACTTTGGAGGATGATAATGATGACAAATGACAAAAATCGGTTGGTAGTGTAGGTGATGGAGATCTTAAGATGGGTGATGATGTTTCGGGTTTTGTCCATATCCTAGTATTAGAACGGTAGTTTCTTCGAGTTTTGGCAATAGTTAACTCTTACTTGTTATCCTTATAATTTTTGTGTAGTATACTGTTTACTATCTTAATGGTGTTATGAATTTATTAGATATAATATTAATTTGGTTGCTTGAAACTATACTATATGAAATTGTAAGAATGTGCGCCTTGCTTCACTGAAGCCCATGCTTCACTTTGCACTGTGCGCCTTGTGCCTAGGCACCAAAAGGCCATAGGGCCCGAAGTTAGATAACTCTTGTTATCTCTATAATTTAATGTACTCTACTGTTACTGTTTTAATGGTATTATGAATTTATTAGATATAATATGAGTTTATTCAAAATGATATCATATAAAAATTATATGAATGTGCCCCTTGCTTCACTGAAGCCAAAGCTTCGCCTTGCGCCTCTGGCCTATGCGCTGGAACGCCCTATCTCCTGAAGTACTGTTGCTTTACAACTAAGTTGGACATTACTCATTGGTATGATCAATTGAAACATCTCGGAAGCCTTTGGCAAAGGGTTAAGAGAGTTTCTTTATATAGATTGGTGAAGGTGTACCTCCTCTTGAATACATCTCTACTAATACTCTTAATTCTTTTTTATGTTTGACAATGTAGAAGCATTATGTAGAATAAATCCTTCTTGTTCAAGAGGAGGTACTAGGTAGGAGTATTTTACTCTGTTCCTTGCACTGAGTTAACCACTAATACTAGGTAGGAGTATTTTAAACTGCTGGTTAGACACTACTTTAATACCGCAAAGAAGTGTGCCTGGTTTTTACCAGGATCCCTTATACTTTGGTGTTTAGGCAATATTTGCACAGATTAAAGCCTCTTAATACTTAACCTATAGCCAAACACTACCTTCGGATGTAATAAAGCTGTTACCTATTAAGGTTCTCTCTTCTTAATGTACTCCATTTATCTAGCGGATGCAACGTATAACCTTGATGATCACAAATAGAGCCATGTCGAAGTTTGCTATTAGTTGCACTTAAGATCAAAAGTGGAGCTAGAAAATTAAATCAGCTAGGAGCAAAAATAAGAGCCAAAAATAATTACTCAATAATTTATATATGATTATTTAACTAACATAAGTGTATTAGGTTGTTTTTGCTGGAGGTAGAGTAATATAAAAACTTTTGGCATGGTGCATAACAAAGAATAGGCTAGTTTGTTTTTCATTGATGTTTTAGAAGTTCAGTTGGCTAGAATAAAGCTTAATTTTTCCACCATATATCTTCTCTCGTTCTCTTTCCTTTTTCTGTTCATGTGATTTTAAAGTCTTTCACTGTATATTCTAAATTTCATTTCCAAACCATGTGGAAAGTATGTTGATGTAGACTGCACCAAATATAGTTTTGAAATTCATACAAAAGCACCATCTAGTATCTGCAATTGCGATAACTATATAATAGATTTTGTATCAGAATATGTAAATTTAAATAATTGAATACCTACAATTAAAAATTTATTAATGATTTGCCATGTCATCCTCCCTAGAGCATGATGCCTCTACTTTTGTGATCATGGTTGTATTTTCTTTTAGTCCTTAAAATATGGGTCTGCAAGGATTAGGTGTTTTTAGGTTGGTTAACAAAAATAAATTATTATAATGGTTACTTGTCATATAAAATCTGTTATAACGAAGGAGTATGAAAAAGATGGGTTGGTAGATCGAAAACCAAATTTGAGAAAATATATTTGTTAACAAATTTAAATAAGCTGCTACTTTAAGGACAAAAATCTGTTAATTATGGGGCCAAGGGTTGAATGTTGTTTCGGTTTCATAGCTTGGGCCAAAGTGGATAGGACTCTATGTGGAGCTAAATTTGTACCAAAACCAAATTCTATATGGAAAAAATATTTTTGATGGGAAAATTAGGTGGGGCTATGACAGCCCTGAATACCTGCGTGTAACTCCACCTCTGCTTAGATTGAATGTACTCCTGACATGTGTCATTATTTGCTTAGTGTTTGTATAAATAGTATTATAGACCACCTGAAATTACCATCCATGACTTTCTTCACTCCTTTCTGCTGGGAAACTCCAGCTAAACACTATCACAAATGAGATGAAGATAGATTTCATATAATCCTTCCTAAGACATGCTGTTGTCTGCAGGTTGATCGATGGAACGAACAAAGAGAAAATGGAACCTTCCCAGGTCCTTTGTAGATGTTCATGACAAGTTACGAGCAATCTGTAGGTTCTCTTTCCAGGTTACGGGACCTGTAGTATGCAATTTAGAGTTGAGCCACTTTACAGGCGTATTTTCCTAAAAAAATATTTGAATAAAAGCCTTCTTGAGAGTACAAAGAAAGTTTTCACATTAATGATTATACTCATGTTGATTTTCACCCCTTGCCGGGTCTGATTCCATATGGTTGTTCTTCTCAATAAGTAAATTGTTTGGGCTTCTTTGGAAATTATATCTTGCTTATTTATGATGAGGGGTATTACACATTTGAAGTCTGTTATGTGGACTCATTTGTTAGAAGTTGTGTTTTGCGGAATGGTTCGAACTTAGGTATGATCCCAGGTCTGCTTAAGAGAGGACGAGATGGACAAACCTTGGATTATGTTTTGATGTTCCAGCAATCTTGTTAATATAGGCTGTTGTGTGTTTTTGGAAATGAGAGCTTCTTTTGCCTGCCTATTCTAGACGACTTGTGTGGATTTGATATGCTAGTAGTACCTACAGAATTTTCAGCAAGCTGGGATCTTTATTTGGGGTATAGATTTGGTTACTTTCGTGGTTCAGCAACTGGTGGGAGCTTTCCCCATCAGTCCTGGCAGAAGTGAAGCTCGACTAGAATTGGACACAGTTCAGTAAATTGTAGAAGTAGAAGTAGAAGAAGAAGAACATAGAAGTGGGAATTAGGGTTTTTATTAGAATCTTGGAGACGAAGAAAGGAGTACAGAGGAAAGGCAATTGGAGGAAAAATTGTGACTAACTTTCATCATAGCTTCTCCTTCTTCACTCCACTATTTATACTACTAACAGTGACAGTGTATCAGTCAGTTACACTAATTTGTTGGCTAGTATGCTGACTTGGAAATGCAAGCTTGCATTTATTAGCTGACTGGCATGCTGACTCAGCCAACTCAACTGAATTAGTGTCTAAATGCAAGTGACTAAAACATAGTGTGACCCACTCTATTGTATAGCTTCTCCTCTGTGCAGAATCTCTGACAACTCTCCTGTGATTACGCCAGGCACACAACATACCTCCCCCTTCAATTTGACCTTGTCTCAAGGTCAAAGTAAGGGTAGCTCTTCCTGAAATTTTCATAGGGAACCCAGGTGGCATCCTCAGCTGTACTGGCACTAAACTAATAAATCTCCTGCAGGTTTGTTCCCTCTTGGCACTAACCCCCTTTCCAGTATGAAATCTGGTTCTAGAACCAATTCTTCTAGTTGATTTGGAGGGCTTGTTTGAACATTTATGCGCCTGCTCACCTTCTTCTTGAGCTGAAGATACATGGAAGACTGGTGGATGGAAGACCCCTCAGGTAATTGTAGCTTGTATGCAACTGGCCCTATCTTTGAAATGACTTGGTATGGCCCAAAGTATTTAGGTCCTAACTTTTGAGGTCTTCTTTGAGCAATAGAAACCTGCCTATAAGGTTGGAGTTTAAGGTATACCCAATCTCCAATGGAAAAAACTCTGTCTGTTCTGTGAGAGTCAGCTAGGTTTTTCATCCTGTCTTGAGCTAAATTGAGATTGTTCTTTAGTATTTGAATTGCATTGTCCCTGGATAGTAAAGCCTCACCCAATTCCATGTCTTGCACAGACTCGGGTAGGTAGGTGAGTAAGTGATGGGGGACTCTCCCATAGACTGCCTCAAATGGGGTATTTTTTTGTAGCTGGATGCCAATTGGTATTAAACCAATATTCTGTCCATGCCAAATGCCTACTCCATTCCTTGGGTTTGTGCCCACAAAAGCACCTTAAGTACCCTTCTAAATATCTGTTTGTAACCTTTGTCTTCCCATCAGTTTGGGGATGAAGGCTGTGCTATATTTCAACTGGGTTCCCTGCAGTTTAAACAATTCTCTCCAAAACTTGCTGCTAAATATAGGATCCCTGTCAGTAACAATGGTCTTGGGCATCCCATGTAGTTTAAAATCACCCTCCATAAAGAACTGGGCCATCATGGTAGCTGTGTAGGGATGCCCCAAGGAAAACAAATGGATATATTTTGTGAGCCTCTCCACAACTACAAAAATAGTTGTTTTATGATAACTGTTGGGTAATCCCTCCACAAAATCCATGGACATATCCTCCCACACTTGTTCAGGTACTGCTAATGGTTGTAACAATCCTGTAGGGGACACACTCTCACTTTTGTTTCTTTGGCAAATGTCATAAGAATTGACATAGTTATGCACAGTCTTTTTCATGCCCTTCCAATAACAAGTTTTCTTCAGTCTATGCAGAGTTTTGGAGATACCTGAGTGTCCTGCTGTTGGAGTGTCATGATGCTCTTTCAACATTATTTCCACAAAATGTGATTGTGGATCTATGAATAGCCTTCCTTTGTAGAATAGTAGGCCATCCTTGTTAGAGAATTTGCTAGTGTCCAATAAGCCTTGTTCCCATTTGTCCTTCTGCTTCATATAGTAGCTTGAACCTCCATTTTCTGTCTGAATTTCTGTAGCCAGTCTGCATTTACCATGGAAATAGCAGCTATATTAGCAGTTTCTCTTCTGGAAAGGCCATATGCAGCTGTGTTTTCCTTCCCCTTCTTATACTCTACCTTGTAACTAAAACCATGGAGCTTCATAATCCACTTATACTGAGCATCTGAACATACCTTCTGCTCCAACAAAAAAATTAGTGTTTAGTTCTCATAGTGAAGACCCTTCCCCACAAATATTGACTCTTTTTTTAACTTCTAGGAGTATGGCCAACATTTCTTTCTCATATGTGGATAATGTCTTGGTTCTCCCCTTCAAGGCCTGACTCAGGTAGGCAATAGGTTTCCCTTTCTGCATTAGCACTGCTCCCACTCCTTGTGCTGAGGCATCACACTCTAATACAAACTCCTTTTGGAAGTTTGGTAAACTGAGAACTAGTGGCTGGGTGAGTGCTACTTTTAAGTTTTCAAAAGCTGCATGTGATCTCTCTGTCCACTGGAAGGCATTCTTCTTTAGAAGCTCTGTCAGGTGGCCTGCAATAGAACCATACCCTCTAATAAACCTTCTATAGTACCCAGTCAACCCTAGGAATCCTCTCAATTCCTTCAGAGTTCTAGGTCTAGGCCATTGGAGGACTGCTTTTATCTTGTCATCATCAACCTCCACTCCCCTTCCTGAAATGATATGCCCTAAGTAGGCCACTTGTTGTTGAAGGAAATGACATTTGCTTCTTTTAATTTTTAACTGGTGTTCCTCCAACCTATGAAGTACCCTCTCCAAGTGATCATAATGTTCTTCCTTACTTGTACTGTATATGAGGATATCATCAAAGAAAACTAAGACAAATTTTCTTAGGTAGTCTTTGAAAATAGTATTCATCGATGATTGAAAGGTAGTGGGTGCATTAGTGAGCCCAAAAGGCATCACAAGAAACTCATAATGGCCTCATGTGTTCTGAATGCAGTTTTCTGTATATCTCCTTCAGCTTGATGATATCCTGTCCTTAAGTCCACTTTGGAGAAAAAATGAGCCCCATACAGTTCATCAAACAACTCTTCTATAATAGGGATTGGGAATTTATCCTTGACGGTATTACTGTTTAGGGCTCTATAGTCAATACACATCCTCCAACTCCCATCAGATTTTTTTTAACTAATATGATTGGAAATGAGTAAGAACTATGATTGGGTCTAATTATACCAGTTTCTAACATTTCCTGCACTTGCTTCTCAATCTCATTCTTCTGAGTGTATGGATGTCTGTAGGGCCTACTGCAGACATGTAATGATCCTGGAATGAGGGGTATTTGGTGATCTTGAGGCCTCTTGGGAGGTAACCCACTGGGTTCAGCAAAGAGATGATCATACTTCCTCATTAACTGATTCAGTTCTGGGTGAGACTCCACCTGTTTCCCTTGTTGTTCAGTTACAGAACACAATTGTATGATATAGAGTTGAGGTTTCTGCCTGAACTCTTTGTTAAGGTGTTCAGTGAAAGTCTTTAGGAAAATTGACTCCCTTAAACAAGCAATTTCCCCCATTTTCTGTATACTTCATGGTTAGATCTTTGAAGTTTCATACTATGTCTCCCAATGTACTTAGCCAGTTGACTCCCAGCACTATTTGGCATTAAGTAATGGGCAGCAGTAGTAGGTCAACAATGATTTTTTTCCCTTGGCAGTCTATAACTACCCCTTTACACAATCCTTGGCTCTGCAGCTTATCCCCATTAGCCACCATGACCTCAAACCCCTCCTTATCAACTAAGGGAAGGCTAATTCTTTCACTGAATTTGCTATCTACAAAGCTTTGTGTAGAGCCTGAATCCACCAGTATGAGTACTGGTTTTTTTTACCTATACTTTCTCTCAACTTCATAGTAGTTTGGTTCAGAGTACCTGATAGAGCTGGGAGGGAAATAGCAAAGGAGCTTGGTTGAGTTGACATTTCCTGTTCCTCACTGTCCTCCATTGAATTGTTCTCTAATCCTCTTCTACATTAGTCAGCATATACAACTTCTTTTCTTTGCACCTGTGCCCTTTAAACCACTTTTCATCACACATGAAACAGTGTCCCAAGTTTTTCCGCCTCACAATCTCACTAGGAGAGATGGATGGAGTTTGAGACTTAGTTGAAGCAGGTCCCTCCACTGCAGACCCAGGCTGAGAAGTCTTCTTACCTACCAGTTTCGGTATTTTAGGGGTTCAATATGCCACTGGTTAGACTGCCCTTAGGTTGAAACTGAGGAGGTTTGTGATAACTTTTCCTCACAGCTAAATGTTTGGCTTCATATAATCTAGCAACTTGCATTGCTACTGGCAGAGTAGTGGGATTGGCTACTCCATTAAGAGGACTGGAAGAAGCAGGTGTGGATACAGTAGAGGGGGGAAATTGTTCGTTAACCATGAGGCCATTAAGTGCTATAGGGAGATTGGTAGAATGATAATTGGGGAAAATTGAACTGCCTCATCCCATAGTCTGTGCGACACATGGATCACGAGTAGGTGTAGAAGTGATTGAAAATTGCTGGTGAGCTGGAGTAGTCTCCAATTGTATACTTGATGTAGTTACTCCAGTGGTGTTGGTCATTTGGTGTTGTTGCCAGAGGGGTTGTGATGGTATTTGTGCACTAGCCGGATACGGAATAGGAACTCTCCCATAATTGGGGTTGATTGTGGTAGCCATGAGTGGTGAGACATTGGGGAAACTTGAAACCCTATGTGAAAACTCCACACCCCTTCATGGTCTCCCCCATTCCTCCAATAGTTGATCTGCTTTTTCAGAGAGTTGATCGAATTTACCTTCCATGAGTTGGAATCTTTGCTCCACCATGGGAGCTAGTTGCTCCTCTGAAGATCCTTGTCCAGATCCATGAATGCTCGACACGGATCTTCATCTGCTTCGAGATTCGAGAACTGGATCCATTCACTCTGATACCAAATTGGTGGGAGCTTTCCCCATCAGTCCTGACAGAATTGAAGCTCGATTAGAATTGGACATAGTTCAATAAATTGTAGAAGAAGAAGCACATAGAAGTGGGAATTAGGGTTTTTATTAGAATCTTGGAGAAGAAGAAATGAGTACAGAGGAAAAGCAATTAGAGGAAAAAATGTAACTAACTTTTATCATACCTTCTCCTTCTTCACTCCACTATTTATACTACTAACAGCGACAAAGTGTATCAGTCAGTTGCACTAATTTGTTGGCTAGCATGCTGACTTGGAAATGCTGACTGGCATGTTGACTCAGCCGACTCAACTGAATTAACTGTCTAAATGCAAATGACTAAAATAGAGTGTGAGCCACTCTATTGTATAGCTTCCCCTCTCTGTGCTGAATCTCTGATAACTCTCCTGTGATTACTCCTGGCACACAACAACAACTCTTGCTTGCTTGATACATTTGCCGTGAAAAAGTGCAGATCTATTTTCTTGATCAAGTTCCAAAGTCTTGAGAAACTAAAGAAGTAGGTCTCGAAACTGCTACAAGGAAAGTAGAGTAATAGTGGATCCAGGTTCTTTCCTCCATGAGAGACCCATAAAGGAGAGAACTCTCTCCGGCCCCTTTGATTTGCAGGTGGAGCTTGGGGTTTTGCTCATATCTTTTGGAGTGTTTTTAGGCTACTTTTGGATTTCTTGAAAAGGCAAACTATGAGATGTCACTATTAAAGGAATGTAGATGTGGAATTTTTATTTTAATATTTCGTCACTTTTATGGTGGACCTCTTCTTTCCAATTTTATGATGTGTTGTAGCTTTTCAAAAACTTGGCTTTTGTTGAAAATTGACTCTAGTTAATGGTCTTTAATTAATTAAAGTAATGTAGTACATATTTATAGGTAATGGTCACAAGAGCAAAACTAGAGAGGCTCTTGACCATACAATAAATAAAATATACAACTTTTGCACCATCTTTCAAGCTGGAGCATAGATGTGAGAGTTGCAAGCTTGGACAATAAGTGAAAATAAAGCAAGGCAAGACCTTGGTGAGGATGTTGGAGATTTGTGTTGCAGCAGGAACATATTGGAGTTGAAGCTCATGGACCATTACCTTCTTTCGAATGAAATGATAATCAATTTCAACATCTTGGTGCGCTTATGGAACATTGAGCTTTCAGCAAAATGAATAACTATTTGGTTATAACAGTAGCGAACCGCATGGGAGGAAAGTGCAACACCAAGATCTGTAAGCAAATTCTTCAACCATGTTAGTTCAGAAACCACATGGATTATCGAGTGATACTTAGGTTCGATAGAAGATATAACAACAAAAGTATGCTTCTTACTATCGAGCGGTCTTAATATTTGTACTATTGTACTTTTTGTAGTGATGATTAAATACTATCCTTACACTTGGTTGCTTGTATGAAGCCTAGTTGATTATTCCAAGACTCGTGTGTGTGAATGCTACTCTATCGTCTACCCTCTTGATTTGCTTAATCACTTGTAGCAAAATTAATAAGTTTAAACTACTTGCTAATCACTTATAAAATACACCTACAAACATTTGGTATCATCCATGTTCTAAACTAACTCTGCCATAGGCCCATAACCAAGACACAATGGGAAGTCCAAAATAAGCCAAGCCCACTACTCGTTAATGTTGGAGAAGCATAAGTATTAGAGGGATGGAGTCGGAGTTTCGATTGGCTTGATACTTACCAGATCAACTATCCTGGCTCGTTTTGACCAACCAATCATGTTCTAGGTTATTGGAGGAAGGGTAAGACAGGAAGTGGAGTGTTTAGTTGGAAAATTGAAGTGTGTGGGGACATATGGATGCCATTTAAACGTCTAGTGTTTCCATATAACCTGTCACGTCCCAGAAACAGAATACTGGAGAACGAGGATGGACGTATGCTAGCTATGCTATATGAGTATACCGATACTTTATATAACGGTCATGACTATCTAGATAAATGTAGGGGAAAGCTAACATGCCACTGACGTCAACCAAGGGTCCGACAAATCCTATATTATCAATCCATACAAGCAAATAATATCAAGAGTAATCCAATATGAAAATATGTAAGGCATCCAAAATGCTGAGACATACATGATTATGAAGCTAGTATAAAGAAATATAATACTAATATAGTGTCAGTTAAGGTACATGACCATATAACTAGTGGCCGACTAGAATATACAATTACGCCATCAAATGACGGTAGGAACTAGTTTTCGAATACAAGGGCTAAACACTTGCCCTGGACTAAACACCGCAAATGAAATATAAAAAATGTAAGTAAAGGTAAAAAGAAAAAATCCACTAGCGGTACGGTGCCACATCCTCTGAGTACGACAATATGTAGAAGAACCAGTAGATCCTCTGACGCTTGCTAAAAGGCCCCAGTAGACCCTCTGGCACTTGCTAAAAGACTTGGGCATGCAAAACCAGTAAGGTCAACCTCAATGAGAAAGTACCACAAAGGAAGCTCAGGAGAAAATAATACATGAAATATATAACATAAAGCTACTGCAGAAATAAAGGGGTCGGATTGGAAATCATTGACTATTCACAAAGCAACAACCACTTCTACACCAAACAAGGACAAGAGGTGGGAAGTTAGGTCCATGATAGACTCTGCCTTCCAATCCTGCTATGCTATCAACAAAAAGAATAAGGGAAATCAGATAGGATCCATAGACTAGGCATAGGCCAACAACCACCTCTTCACCAAACAAGGGTAGAGGGAGGAAGCTAGATCTTTGCCAGACTACGTTGTCAAGCCCCAGTCCCAAAATACGCGGGATCGAACCACGTGGTATTGGCCAGCTACGTATTCAACCAGACTCTAGTCCGACTAGAATACGTATAAGCTGTTCGAAATGGTGTAATTATCACTACATCAACTCTATATCTCAATCCAAATAACATAAACATAAGATAGGGGAATATGAATACTAGTTTGCAGTCCAATAATCTTGCTTGTCCGAATAGACTCAGAAAGATAATATAAGTCTATAAATATTAGGCTACATAGCATATACAAATAACAGTAAATGAAACATATAACTCTGAAAGATGGAATACCTATAATTAAATGAATATCATCAACAATCCAGCAAGACGCTCAACAAAACCTACTCAGCCAACCTGGAAGAAAACTAGGTTCTCAAAGGGACGCAACAAGCTACATAATATACATGCTAAGTGTACGACAATAATGAATGAAATAAATAAAGTATAGTAAGATTGATGTAGTGGTCGAATCTAACATAACCAACTAATATGAAAAATGCAATTTGAGAACATTACTCGAACACGCGGGCTGTTACGGTGTACCTCGGAGACCTAATAGGCACTCCAGCAAACTACGAATACCCCACAGTCTAGTAAGTGAGGTGTGGCAAACTACGAAATCCCCGAAGCTCTGGAATGAGACAACATCATACTATGAGGAAAAGTAGCCCAAGCGCACAGTGTATGTTCTCCCCTCCCATGTGACCTTGCGAATCGTAGTCCTAGAATAAATCACGGACTTCCATATAGCAGGATGAAATCATGTACGAAAATTCGACAGTATGTAGTAACTATGAACATGTCCTAGGGTTTGAATGTACCCCGCAACGGATTGTCGCGGTGACGTAATAATGTGAATATCTAATGTCGATACCCGATGACGCTAACGTCCATCGTCACCCGAATGTGATTCGGACGCGAAGTATCAAGCACAGCCCTATGTGTTGCAATAACATACACATAAATAAATATTAGGAATTTAAATTTGTAATTGAAGTACAAGAATGACAATGTACACTTGCCTGACTCAGGATGCTGAAGAAGATGAGCTGGTCCCGCGCCCACGTTCGTAGAGTCCAGGTAATCAGAAGATCCTAAAGATTGTTTAGAATTAATTAATTAATTGGATTTTCTAATTACCTATCACAAGGAAGGATAATAAATAAGTAAACATTTAAATAGTAACTACATTAAATGGCCCAAAGAAAAATAATTTGCTCCTAAGTGTAAACTTTTATATATATATATATATATATATATATATATATATATATATATATATATAGGTTGTGCTTAACTGTTTTGAAAAATAATAAGGTACTTGTTAAAACTTTGAATAACCACATACTCCTATTTTCTATCTTAAGGGTAAATATCAATACAATTTAGGATATAAAGTCACAGCTTCCTCACACTCCAATCCCCCATTCTTTTTACTCCTTTTATGAACCAAACATTTCATTCATTCTCCATATATAGTCCTTCATTTCACAACCCTTCCTACCAATCTACATACTCCTCATATAAGTACAAACACACACAATACTTAACCTTCCCCCCTTATGTGTATTTGTTGGAATCATTGCATAGAAATTTTCTTCTCCATTTCTCAAACCACAGCACACATTCATGTACATGAGCATTGCTAAAACTTCTATTCTCTAAGCATGGGACCTAAATGCATATATTTATTTCGAAAGGGACGTGCTGTGTGTATTTATTTACACTCAAATGAAGCAAGTTTTGTTCTCAACACAAGCAACAACACCACTAAGAATTTGGAGGCTGTGGCTTGCTTTTCCTATAACTAGCCTAAGCTATTGCCATTTCCCCTCATACAAATATAAGTCCATCACACAACCATTCATCATACATATTAAGGATCACATCCGCACTAAACCTATCCCCTGCTATCAGATTCATGAACACATGGTTATTCCATCAGCTACATTCTTTTCACTCCACCCATACTCACCCTAATGTGTTGCTAACACCTTCACATAGGTAGGCAGTAGGCATTTGTTAAATCCTCCTCCTATATTTTACAGTAGTAAGAAGAAAATAACCTACTATGGAAGTAAGCTACAAACAATGATTCTAGGTAGGGCTGCAAATGAGCCAAGCCGTTCGCGAGCTGCTCGAAGCTCGGCTCGATAAAAGCTTGTTTTAGCTTGGTTCGTTTAGTAAATAAGCCGAGCTAAAGCTTTATTTTTGAGCTCGTTTAATAAACAAGCCAAGCTCAAGCTTAGAAGTACTCGGCTCGTTTATGAGCTTGCGAGCTGGCTCGTTTAGAAGCTCGTTTGTTCTTTGTTGAATTATATATATATATATATATATATATATATATATATATATATATATATATATATGTGGTTGTGTGTATTATATATTTATGTCCTTAATAAGTGATATTAAGGAACTTTTTTTAATTAAATTTTTATAAATAAATTGTTAATATTTCATATACTTGAAATCAAACCTAACTTGCTTGAAATCAAGCTTGCTTGAATTCAAGCTTAATGAGCTTGAAGTAAAGTTGAGAAACAAGCTTCATTTCAAGCTTATTGAGCTTGTTTATCATGTTAGAAAATTTTATTGTACCCTGTCGATTCATGAGATGAAGAACAAAAATTAAACTGCGGAAGCGTACCTGAATCCATTGTCTTTGCTTGACGGATCTTGAAGCACACGTCTCTTTATGGGGTTTGATCTTCCAACCCGCTACGGCCCTTAATAACAAAGATGAAATCTTTGTTCCTCTCTTTGTTGATAGGGATACAGAAGAGAATAGAGAAATCCTATCTTTGGTGGCCGTATGAGTTGGGGACCATAACCCTAATGAATACACATATATATAGATATGTGTCGTGATATTTCTAATTTGGCCCCTCATCAAATTAGAATTATCTTCGGTATCTACACATTAATTCCATGACAATTATACCCTTAAGCCAATTTCTAAATAGACCACTTTAATTTGGCTTAATTATTTAGATAGCCAAAACACAATTAATTTTACATGTGTGGCCTCATAATTATTGAATAATTCCAACAATCTTCCACTGGGCCACATATGTAACCTTATAATTGTGTTAACCTTAGTGAGCTCATAAATTGCTATCTTAATCCTTAGGGTATATCCGGACAATCTCGTCCATTAACCATATCAACATAGGATCAAAGCGGCCTTCGTCACATATAGCGTAACTAAACCATCAATGATCACATATACCAATATAGCTAAATGACATAGATCAATCATGGATACGTAGCATGAAAATTACACGCAATGTGATCAATACATGTCTATTTCCAACTGGTCCTCCTTAACTTTAATGAGATCAATACTTTATCATAATGAAAATAGAATGAACTGAATTTCCATATATCTGATCAGATAAATATCCAAAATACTTTAATATATAAATGTGTCCAAAACCAAATAGCACCCAAATACATAAAATACAAACTCCCACTGTATTGCCATATTCTTAATTAAGATAATACCCATATGAGCAGTATGCTCATGAAAGACCCTGGGTGATAATGCTTTTGTGAGCGGATCCGCTAACATGGAGTTTGTCCTAATGTGCTATATGGACACTTTTATCATTCTGAATTCTTTCCTTCACAACTAGAAATTTTATGTCAACATCCTTTGACTTATACAAGTTCTTGTTGTTTTTAGAATACAGTACTGCTGATTTATTGTCACACCATAATTTTATGTGGTCTTTCAACACCGTACTGTAGGCGCAGCCTTGTGACAAAATTTTGCAACCATATTCCCTGAATAGATGTCCCACAACGTATTATAAATCTTGCTGCCATGGTGGAAAAAATTATGAGTGCATGTTTGACACTCATCCAAAATTTATCTTCATTAGTCAGCATAACCTGATGTGGATCTCTTGCTGTGTTGGCATCCAACAAAATCGGAGTCGGAATACCTTATGATCTCCAGAATTATCCAATCTCCTACAAAGAGCATATAAGTTCTTGTTCTCTATTAATTACTTAAGTAGTTTGGCTGCTACCCAATGATCCATCCATATTTGCTTAAATATCTGCCTAACATCCTAATATGTACGCAATATCCTGACCCGTACATACTTGAGCATACAATAGACTCCCTACAACTGATCATGAAAGAAAAATCTATTGTATTTTCTTAATTTTAAGGCTAACCTTAGGGCACTTGACTGAGACTGAACTTGTCTCCTTTAACGAGAGGTGTCACCTGGTTTGCATTGAATACTTTAATCAATATACAAAATCAGAAAATTATTCCTACTCCCACTGAACTTGTGATACACACAATCTTCAACAGTGTTCATCTCAAAACCAAATGAGATAATCACTTGAAGTACCTTTGACGAGAAGCTTGCTTGAGTTCATAAATAGATTTTGTCAATTTGCAAACCATATTCTTTGGGTCTTTCGATACAAAGTTTTCTGGTTGCACCATATAAACTGTTTCATCAATATTACCATTGAGAAATATCGTTTTGACATCCATTTAATGTAATTCAAGATCAAAATGTGCAACATGTGCTATGATTGTTTTAAAGGAGTTTTTCAAAGATACCGAAGAGAAAAAACTCTTTAAAATCAATCCCAAAAGTCACTAGTTACAAGACGTACTTTATACCTCTCCACATGACCCTTCGAATCCTTCTCGGTTCTAAATGTCCATTTACAACCAATGGATTTCATACCTTTTGGTAATGGGACAAGTTCTTAAACTTTATTGTCTTGCATGAACTTATACTCCTTATTTATTGTATCAATCCACTTTGAGAACTGGAACTTTCCATGGCCTGACGGAAGTTGATTAGATCATCTTCCAGTATCCACAGTCTTCCTCACGTTCATAGAGAAATATGACAATATTATCTGAAATTATATTTCTCCTTTCTCTGGTGGACCATCTTAATATTACCGGTTCTTGAGGTTGTTGAGTTTGTTCCTTAGAAATAATTACCTTATCTTGAATGGGTGCTGCTACGTTGTCGTTGTTAAGGTATCTCAATAATGACTTATA
The DNA here is from genome assembly GCA_029216955.1 of Iris pallida. Classification (NCBI taxonomy): domain Eukaryota; kingdom Viridiplantae; phylum Streptophyta; class Magnoliopsida; order Asparagales; family Iridaceae; genus Iris; species Iris pallida. The sequence continues at coordinate 1,017,236 of JANAVB010026197.1, forward strand.
GAGGTAATTCGACATTGTCTTATTGAGACTCCGAATTCACTTCTTGATCAATGACAGGTACAAAATCCTGCACATCGTCAAAAGTGATAGTAGGAATCACAATCGATTCCTCCTCAAAGATAATGTCTTTGACTTTATTTCTTCCCCAAACTCAACATCCTCAAAAAATTATACTTCTCGTCTCAAAAAATTTCTTAGTGTGAGATTGTATAGTTATTAACCCCTCGATCTGTCAGCATAGCCAATAAAGTAGATGCTTATAATTAAACTTTGGTATGTCTTCCCTTTACACATTCAATACAGACATTGAAGTCTATAAAGTCAATGGAATCCATATCTCATCAGACACAAGTCGTTCAACTCTATTTATAGAGATGTGACCTAATCGCTTATGTCATAATGAGACTAAATTTTTATTATTGTTAATTCTGCATTTAGTACCACATGATTCCACTTGCAAAGTTTAATTTAAGCTGCAATAGTTTCAACTGAATATAGGCAATCATAAACCTTAAAGGAACCGATACCAATAATATTTGTATTTAAAGATAGATTAAACTTATTATTTCCAAATGAACAATGATAACCAGATTTGTCAATTAAGAAAACTGAAACCAAATTTGTCTAAAAGACGATACAATAAAAGTGTCTATCAAATCCAAATAATAATCGGTTCCTAATAATAACCTAAAATGTACTATTGCTTCCATTTTTACCGAATTGCCGTCATCCACATAGATGTATCTTTCACCATCAATTGACTTTCGGTAACTCAGACAACCTTGCCTAGAACACTAATGTGGGTAGTCGCACCAGAATCTAACAACCATGAGTTTCTTGGTACTAAAGCTAAATTAATCTCAGAACAGACCAAGTTCAGAAATATACTTCTTTATACGCCATACGTGGTACTTTGTACATTTCTTCTTTATATGTTCCGTCTTGTCACAAAAGAAACAACCATTAGTTTTATATTGTTGTTTCATTTGAGCTAGACCCTTAGCAGCTACTGTATCATTTTTTTGCCCTTAAAGTTTATCCCATTAAACATGAAAATTAAATTTTTTATTGGCAGATATTATATTAACATTAACTATAAAGAGAACAAAGCAACAACAAAAATGACATGCTCTAATTAGTAACCAAAGAATAAAAGATAGTCAAACAAATTCAAATAATGGTGGACCCCATCTCAAGATACCTAGTATATCATTAATATCAAGTCTTTGGACAGTGATATTAACTGCAAGTGGTACTCTTGGTGTAGTGATCAAACGTTGACAATAAGTCATGTCAAATAATAAGCCTATCTTTGGATCGGGTTATTATTCACATGTAAACCGTATAATTGTCACACATTTATCATCACAAGTATGTGTGCAATTCGGCCAAGTATTAACCTTCCTTTGGGCCGGCTAATACCCACATGAATATACACACAAACATCCGACATCCCTCGTAGACTATCTACGCAAGAGAGGTCACTTTGGCGACATCTTGTTTCAATGAGTCTACTTAGAATATTGGACAACTATTGCTAGTCACAAAACGCACCAAAAAAAATTAAATGTTGACTAAATTTTACAAAACTAAATCATGTCCAAAACTTTGTATACATGCATATTCATAAAATTATTACTCAAATAAAGTAATCAAAAGCATAATCATGAATTTTAATTTGACAAAATTGGATATTATCGCTATAACAAAATTTATGAAATAATCTACGGAGGATATGCATCCAAAGATAATATCAAATAATGCATAAGGATTACTTTAAATAGAATAATCTATAGAAGACCAAATATATGCATTAACAGATTATATTTTACTAAAGATATGTATCAACATATTGCACCAAATAATCTATAAGGTGGGCAACTTATTGTATGACAAGTAAGAAAGAAGTTGTAAATTTCCTGGGGATGCCATTGCCCATATGTGGCTCCACCCAGTTTGCAACTTGAAGGCCAAATCCAAGCTTAGTCCAACACACCAACAGTCGACAGAAAAAGATAAAAATACCAAAAGAGGACCAGTTCTTGGTTGTGCATTATAGAGGTTAGATAAACAACTCCAAAAGTATGAAAGACCTGAAAAATGATTCAGGGTTTACTAAATCACAGTATTTAGTAAAAAAAAAAATGCTGATGTTGAATGTTTGATTAAGCCATGCAATGGAAGAGAATAAAAAGGCATAGTTGTACTAAGGCTATTTTAACTCAATACAAAAAATCGCAAGAAACATAGTTGGCTATCTGGAGAATTCAAAGTGGTAACTAGTAACCTTCCGAAATCAATAGCGACAAACCGAAATCAATAGCGACAAACAGATGATATAAGATGTGGGAAAATCATTGTGATGATGCATCTTATCAACTAGAATGTATTGGTCAAACCTGGCAATGAACATTGGGGTCAAAGGTTGTGGGGAATATCTCCTGAATGGCTAATTCTTGAACTTCAAATCAGCGAAGTTATAGCAGAGTAATTTGAACAGAGCACCTAACAGGTACCCCTACCTTTCGAATTGTTGAAATGAGTTAGGAATCTTTGACCTTATTTCTCAACCAACCCCCACCAAAAAAATCCATATTGAAAGCATAGTATGAAACCGAATTCAATTGTTCGTTGAAAAGTCGTCGAACCCAATCATTATCCAACAATCCGAACCCAAAAACAATGATTTATTTTATACTAAAACTTAAACAATATGTATAAGAAGGAATCTAAAGTGATAGTCATAAATTTTTTGATCAAACAATCAGAACCCTCAATTAAATTAGATGAAACGATATAGGGTTCTTGAAAATCAACAAAAATTAATTCTGAAACGTCGATCTCATAAATCAGAAGAGAGACTCTGATACCACTTGTTAGAAAATTTTATT
>JANAVB010026197.1:1020139-1132639 GCA_029216955.1 Iris pallida
CGTTCGTAGTCCAGTAATCAGAAGATCCTAAGATTGTTTAGAATTAATTAATTAATTGATTTTCTAATTACCTATCACAAGGAAGGATAATAAATAAGTAAACATTTAAATAGTAACTACATTAAATGGCCCAAAGAAAAATAATTTGCTCCTAAGTGTAAACTTTTATATATATATATAATATATATATATATATATATATATATATATAGGTTGTGCTTAACTGTTTTGAAAAATAATAAGGTACTTGTTAAAACTTTGAATAACCACATACTCCTATTTTCTATCTTAAGGGTAAATATCAATACAATTTAGGATATAAAGTCACAGCTTCCTCACACTCCAATCCCCCATTCTTTTTACTCCTTTTATGAACCAAACATTTCATTCATTCTCCATATAGTCCTTCATTTCACAACCCTTCCTACCAATCTACATACTCCTCATATAAGTACAAACACACACAATACTTAACCTTCCCCCCTTATGTGTATTTGTTGGAATCATTGCATAGAAATTTTCTTCTCCATTTCTCAAACCACAGCACACATTCATGTACATGAGCATTGCTAAAACTTCTATTCTCTAAGCATGGGACCTAAATGCATATATTTATTTCGAAAGGGACGTGCTGTGTGTATTTTTTACACTCAAATGAAGCAAGTTTTGTTCTCAACACAAGCAACAACACCACTAAGAATTTGGAGGCTGTGGCTTGCTTTTCCTATAACTAGCCTAAGCTATTGCCATTTCCCCTCATACAAATATAAGTCCATCACACAACCATTCATCATACATATTAAGGATCACATCCGCACTAAACCTATCCCCTGCTATCAGATTCATGAACACATGGTTATTCCATCAGCTACATTCTTTTCACTCCACCCATACTCACCCTAATGTGTTGCTAACACCTTCACATAGGTAGGCAGTAGGCATTTGTTAAATCCTCCTCCTATATTTTACAGTAGTAAGAAGAAAATAACCTACTATGGAAGTAAGCTACAAACAATGATTCTAGGTAGGGCTGCAAATGAGCCAAGCCGTTCGCGAGCTGCTCGAAGCTCGGCTCGATAAAAGCTTGTTTTAGCTTGGTTCGTTTAGTAAATAAGCCGAGCTAAAGCTTTATTTTTGAGCTCGTTTAATAAACAAGCCAAGCTCAAGCTTAGAAGTACTCGGCTCGTTTATGAGCTTGCGAGCTGGCTCGTTTAGAAGCTCGTTTGTTCTTTGTTGAATTATATATATATATATATATATATATATATATATATATATATATATATATATATGTGGTTGTGTGTATTATATATTTATGTCCTTAATAAGTGATATTAAGGAACTTTTTTTAATTAAATTTTTATAAATAAATTGTTAATATTTCATATACTTGAAATCAAACCTAACTTGCTTGAAATCAAGCTTGCTTGAATTCAAGCTTAATGAGCTTGAAGTAAAGTTGAGAAACAAGCTTCATTTCAAGCTTATTGAGCTTGTTTATCATGTTAGAAAATTTTATTGTACCCTGTCGATTCATGAGATGAAGAACAAAAATTAAACTGCGGAAGCGTACCTGAATCCATTGTCTTTGCTTGACGGATCTTGAAGCACACGTCTCTTTATGGGGTTTGATCTTCCAACCCGCTACGGCCCTTAATAACAAAGATGAAATCTTTGTTCCTCTCTTTGTTGATAGGGATACAGAAGAGAATAGAGAAATCCTATCTTTGGTGGCCGTATGAGTTGGGGACCATAACCCTAATGAATACACATATATATAGATATGTGTCGTGATATTTCTAATTTGGCCCCTCATCAAATTAGAATTATCTTCGGTATCTACACATTAATTCCATGACAATTATACCCTTAAGCCAATTTCTAAATAGACCACTTTAATTTGGCTTAATTATTTAGATAGCCAAAACACAATTAATTTTACATGTGTGGCCTCATAATTATTGAATAATTCCAACAATCTTCCACTGGGCCACATATGTAACCTTATAATTGTGTTAACCTTAGTGAGCTCATAAATTGCTATCTTAATCCTTAGGGTATATCCGGACAATCTCGTCCATTAACCATATCAACATAGGATCAAAGCGGCCTTCGTCACATATAGCGTAACTAAACCATCAATGATCACATATACCAATATAGCTAAATGACATAGATCAATCATGGATACGTAGCATGAAAATTACACGCAATGTGATCAATACATGTCTATTTCCAACTGGTCCTCCTTAACTTTAATGAGATCAATACTTTATCATAATGAAAATAGAATGAACTGAATTTCCATATATCTGATCAGATAAATATCCAAAATACTTTAATATATAAATGTGTCCAAAACCAAATAGCACCCAAATACATAAAATACAAACTCCCACTGTATTGCCATATTCTTAATTAAGATAATACCCATATGAGCAGTATGCTCATGAAAGACCCTGGGTGATAATGCTTTTGTGAGCGGATCCGCTAACATGGAGTTTGTCCTAATGTGCTATATGGACACTTTTATCATTCTGAATTCTTTCCTTCACAACTAGAAATTTTATGTCAACATCCTTTGACTTATACAAGTTCTTGTTGTTTTTAGAATACAGTACTGCTGATTTATTGTCACACCATAATTTTATGTGGTCTTTCAACACCGTACTGTAGGCGCAGCCTTGTGACAAAATTTTGCAACCATATTCCCTGAATAGATGTCCCACAACGTATTATAAATCTTGCTGCCATGGTGGAAAAAATTATGAGTGCATGTTTGACACTCATCCAAAATTTATCTTCATTAGTCAGCATAACCTGATGTGGATCTCTTGCTGTGTTGGCATCCAACAAAATCGGAGTCGGAATACCTTATGATCTCCAGAATTATCCAATCTCCTACAAAGAGCATATAAGTTCTTGTTCTCTATTAATTACTTAAGTAGTTTGGCTGCTACCCAATGATCCATCCATATTTGCTTAAATATCTGCCTAACATCCTAATATGTACGCAATATCCTGACCCGTACATACTTGAGCATACAATAGACTCCCTACAACTGATCATGAAAGAAAAATCTATTGTATTTTCTTAATTTTAAGGCTAACCTTAGGGCACTTGACTGAGACTGAACTTGTCTCCTTTAACGAGAGGTGTCACCTGGTTTGCATTGAATACTTTAATCAATATACAAAATCAGAAAATTATTCCTACTCCCACTGAACTTGTGATACACACAATCTTCAACAGTGTTCATCTCAAAACCAAATGAGATAATCACTTGAAGTACCTTTGACGAGAAGCTTGCTTGAGTTCATAAATAGATTTTGTCAATTTGCAAACCATATTCTTTGGGTCTTTCGATACAAAGTTTTCTGGTTGCACCATATAAACTGTTTCATCAATATTACCATTGAGAAATATCGTTTTGACATCCATTTAATGTAATTCAAGATCAAAATGTGCAACATGTGCTATGATTGTTTTAAAGGAGTTTTTCAAAGATACCGAAGAGAAAAAACTCTTTAAAATCAATCCCAAAAGTCACTAGTTACAAGACGTACTTTATACCTCTCCACATGACCCTTCGAATCCTTCTCGGTTCTAAATGTCCATTTACAACCAATGGATTTCATACCTTTTGGTAATGGGACAAGTTCTTAAACTTTATTGTCTTGCATGAACTTATACTCCTTATTTATTGTATCAATCCACTTTGAGAACTGGAACTTTCCATGGCCTGACGGAAGTTGATTAGATCATCTTCCAGTATCCACAGTCTTCCTCACGTTCATAGAGAAATATGACAATATTATCTGAAATTATATTTCTCCTTTCTCTGGTGGACCATCTTAATATTACCGGTTCTTGAGGTTGTTGAGTTTGTTCCTTAGAAATAATTACCTTATCTTGAATGGGTGCTGCTACGTTGTCGTTGTTAAGGTATCTCAATAATGACTTATAGAGGTAATTCGACATTGTCTTATTGAGACTCCGAATTCACTTCTTGATCAATGACAGGTACAAAATCCTGCACATCGTCAAAAGTGATAGTAGGAATCACAATCGATTCCTCCTCAAAGATAATGTCTTTGACTTTATTTCTTCCCCAAACTCAACATCCTCAAAAAATTATACTTCTCGTCTCAAAAAATTTCTTAGTGTGAGATTGTATAGTTATTAACCCCTCGATCTGTCAGCATAGCCAATAAAGTAGATGCTTATAATTAAACTTTGGTATGTCTTCCCTTTACACATTCAATACAGACATTGAAGTCTATAAAGTCAATGGAATCCATATCTCATCAGACACAAGTCGTTCAACTCTATTTATAGAGATGTGACCTAATCGCTTATGTCATAATGAGACTAAATTTTTATTATTGTTAATTCTGCATTTAGTACCACATGATTCCACTTGCAAAGTTTAATTTAAGCTGCAATAGTTTCAACTGAATATAGGCAATCATAAACCTTAAAGGAACCGATACCAATAATATTTGTATTTAAAGATAGATTAAACTTATTATTTCCAAATGAACAATGATAACCAGATTTGTCAATTAAGAAAACTGAAACCAAATTTGTCTAAAAGACGATACAATAAAAGTGTCTATCAAATCCAAATAATAATCGGTTCCTAATAATAACCTAAAATGTACTATTGCTTCCATTTTTACCGAATTGCCGTCATCCACATAGATGTATCTTTCACCATCAATTGACTTTCGGTAACTCAGACAACCTTGCCTAGAACACTAATGTGGGTAGTCGCACCAGAATCTAACAACCATGAGTTTCTTGGTACTAAAGCTAAATTAATCTCAGAACAGACCAAGTTCAGAAATATACTTCTTTATACGCCATACGTGGTACTTTGTACATTTCTTCTTTATATGTTCCGTCTTGTCACAAAAGAAACAACCATTAGTTTTATATTGTTGTTTCATTTGAGCTAGACCCTTAGCAGCTACTGTATCATTTTTTTGCCCTTAAAGTTTATCCCATTAAACATGAAAATTAAATTTTTTATTGGCAGATATTATATTAACATTAACTATAAAGAGAACAAAGCAACAACAAAAATGACATGCTCTAATTAGTAACCAAAGAATAAAAGATAGTCAAACAAATTCAAATAATGGTGGACCCCATCTCAAGATACCTAGTATATCATTAATATCAAGTCTTTGGACAGTGATATTAACTGCAAGTGGTACTCTTGGTGTAGTGATCAAACGTTGACAATAAGTCATGTCAAATAATAAGCCTATCTTTGGATCGGGTTATTATTCACATGTAAACCGTATAATTGTCACACATTTATCATCACAAGTATGTGTGCAATTCGGCCAAGTATTAACCTTCCTTTGGGCCGGCTAATACCCACATGAATATACACACAAACATCCGACATCCCTCGTAGACTATCTACGCAAGAGAGGTCACTTTGGCGACATCTTGTTTCAATGAGTCTACTTAGAATATTGGACAACTATTGCTAGTCACAAAACGCACCAAAAAAAATTAAATGTTGACTAAATTTTACAAAACTAAATCATGTCCAAAACTTTGTATACATGCATATTCATAAAATTATTACTCAAATAAAGTAATCAAAAGCATAATCATGAATTTTAATTTGACAAAATTGGATATTATCGCTATAACAAAATTTATGAAATAATCTACGGAGGATATGCATCCAAAGATAATATCAAATAATGCATAAGGATTACTTTAAATAGAATAATCTATAGAAGACCAAATATATGCATTAACAGATTATATTTTACTAAAGATATGTATCAACATATTGCACCAAATAATCTATAAGGTGGGCAACTTATTGTATGACAAGTAAGAAAGAAGTTGTAAATTTCCTGGGGATGCCATTGCCCATATGTGGCTCCACCCAGTTTGCAACTTGAAGGCCAAATCCAAGCTTAGTCCAACACACCAACAGTCGACAGAAAAAGATAAAAATACCAAAAGAGGACCAGTTCTTGGTTGTGCATTATAGAGGTTAGATAAACAACTCCAAAAGTATGAAAGACCTGAAAAATGATTCAGGGTTTACTAAATCACAGTATTTAGTAAAAAAAAAAATGCTGATGTTGAATGTTTGATTAAGCCATGCAATGGAAGAGAATAAAAAGGCATAGTTGTACTAAGGCTATTTTAACTCAATACAAAAAATCGCAAGAAACATAGTTGGCTATCTGGAGAATTCAAAGTGGTAACTAGTAACCTTCCGAAATCAATAGCGACAAACCGAAATCAATAGCGACAAACAGATGATATAAGATGTGGGAAAATCATTGTGATGATGCATCTTATCAACTAGAATGTATTGGTCAAACCTGGCAATGAACATTGGGGTCAAAGGTTGTGGGGAATATCTCCTGAATGGCTAATTCTTGAACTTCAAATCAGCGAAGTTATAGCAGAGTAATTTGAACAGAGCACCTAACAGGTACCCCTACCTTTCGAATTGTTGAAATGAGTTAGGAATCTTTGACCTTATTTCTCAACCAACCCCCACCAAAAAAATCCATATTGAAAGCATAGTATGAAACCGAATTCAATTGTTCGTTGAAAAGTCGTCGAACCCAATCATTATCCAACAATCCGAACCCAAAAACAATGATTTATTTTATACTAAAACTTAAACAATATGTATAAGAAGGAATCTAAAGTGATAGTCATAAATTTTTTGATCAAACAATCAGAACCCTCAATTAAATTAGATGAAACGATATAGGGTTCTTGAAAATCAACAAAAATTAATTCTGAAACGTCGATCTCATAAATCAGACAGAGAGACTCTGATACCACTTGTTAGAAAATTTTATTGTACCCTGTCGATTCATGAGATGAAGAACAAAAATTAAATTGTGGAAGCGTACCTGAATCCATTGTCTTTGCTTGACGGATCTTGAAGCACACGTCTCTTTATGGGGTTTGATCTTCCAACCCGCTACGGCCCTTAATAACAAAGATGAAATCTTTGTTCCTCTCTTTGTTGATGGGGATACAGAAGAGAATAGAGAAACCCTCTCTTTGGTGGCCGTATGAGTTGGGGACCATAACCCTAATGAATACACATATATATAGATATGTGTGTTGTGATATTTCTAATTTGGCCCCTCATCAAATTAGAATTATCTCCGGTATCTACACATTAATTTCATGACAATTATACCCTTAAGCCAATTTTCAAATAGACCACTTTAATTTGGCTTAATTATTTAGATAGTCCAAACACAATTAATTTTACATATGTGGCCCCATAATTATTGAATAATTCCAACATATCAAGCTTGAATCAAGCTTCCTTATCAAGCCAAGCTCGAGCTCAAACCAAGCCAAGCTCAAGCTTAATATAAACAAGTTCGAGCCAAGTTCAATCTTCAAAATAAAAACTTATCAAGCTCGAGCTTGAATAATTCTAGTCAAGCCAAGCTAAAGCTTACAAAAGCATGGCTCGGCTCCGCTCGTTTGCAGCTCTAATTCTAGGTATACACTCCAAGGGGAAAATACAATATAATGGAAGGTGGTTAACTAACAGTTCATACGGTCACATACAAACTTCTTAGCTAAGCATAGGAAGAAGCAAAAGTAAGGGACATCACAAAGCAAGGATTTGCCTATCATGGAGCAAGACACAGGGAAGGAAACGAGTATGGAAGGAGGCTCGATGGCGCCGAGGGTGCTTCCGCGCGAGCTTCGACGCTGCGGGTCGTTGCTGGTGTTCAGTCCGTGGGAGGAGCCTGCCGCCTCTCCGTTCGTGCGATGGCGAGCCAACAGCACCGAAGTGGTGCTCTCCTGGGTCGTCAAACGCCGATGCTCAACCTGCACGCCGGAGTAAGGTGGCGGTGGTGGAAACTGCGGTCGACTGGAACCACACATCCACCGCTGTCGATGTAGACATCGGTCGAAGGCTTCGACGCTGGAGCCCACCGACAAAAGGCTGCTAGGGATAGGGATGTTAGTGAGGAGGGTTCAAGGTGAGGGTGGCGGCTAGCAGGGCCGGTCCTTAATAACTAGAGGCTTGTGCGAATTTTAAAATGTAGCCTAAATTTATTTATTCATATTTTTAAATATATTATTATATGTCTTTATCAAAATCTCTGGAGATGTTCTTGATTGTATATTATAACTGAATCTATAGGTAGTTACTAACAAAATAATTAAAGCTCAAATTATCTATATTCAAACACATTATATAGTATAATAAAGTTGTTTTAGATAGAAGACGTACTGGCGGTTAAATTGTCTAAATCTGGCGTCAAAATTTTCTGTTGATGAAAACATATAATAAAATGAATAACGATCAATACCCAAATGAGAAGTAATATGTAATCACACAATTTAGAGCCTCCAAGAGCTAAGCAGGGCCAGCCCAGCGCACAGACGAGGTGGGCGATCGTCATGGGCCCCAAATTTTGGAAGTCCCATAATTTTACAATAGACTAGGTATATCAAAAACAAAAAACAAAAAAAAAAAGACCCAATCTGGAAGCAATAAAAAAGCCAGTGCTCCAATCGGAAAAAATATATGATAGTTTGATTGATGATTTTGATAGTTTAATAGATGATTTTGCTTGTAAAAATGCTATTTTTTTTTTATTTATGTGAGAACAATGGCCCAAAATTTAAATTTTGTCATAGGTCCCGTAAATCATATGACCGACTATGGACCTGAGTAACCTGATACAAGAAGACCAAGAGCTCCGGTCTTCGACATCATTATTTCTTAAATAAATATGCCTACACATCCAAATTCTTAAATTATATATATAAAAAAAAATCTGATCATTATTGTAGAAAATAAATTCATCTAACAATTGAGGGATCTTTAGAAACAAAATAGCAATTAACACACCGGTTAGAGCAATATTTTTAAGAAATCCTAATTTTTTTCTATGATTATAAATATGAATCTTAGAGTCAGTAGAAAATAGGGATCCAAGAATTGGAGGTCTTGTAGAGTAGGAATTGAGAAAGAAAATGAATAACTTGAAATATAAAATTACAAAACTAATCATAATATTTTTTTTTGAGGCCCCCCAAAAATAGGAGGCCCTGTGCGGCCGCACTATTGGCACGGCCCCAGGGCCGACCCCAGGGCCGGCCCTGGCGGCTAGGTTGTCTGATGGAGAGGAGAAAGAAAAGGATATATATATATATATATATATATATATATATATATATATATATATATAACCAAATGATTTTGTATTATAGAACCAACATATGTTATACACGTTGGAACATTTCTGTATATATATATATATATATATATATATATATATATATATATATATATATATATATGTATGTATATGTGGTGGGATTTTAGAGTTTCGAACGAAGAGAGAGATTGCTCGAATCCGTACGCGCGTGCCTGCGCTGTTCGTAGCGCTACAGTACGGGCATGGGAGGAAGAAAGCACTGTTCTTAATCTAACGTTAGGTTTAAAATTTTGGGCGGGTCGGATTTTGTGTTCTGGGTTCAAACCCGCACTTTCTTAATAGTTGCTGCTCTCACTTCTTTTAAAGCATCATTAGTAGTTGGGACTCTCCAATGCAATTTGGAGCCCAAAATTTTTAAAAAAAGTAAATATAGAATGGGTTGGATTTGTATGAGAATAGTAGAAAATGATAAACTGAGCTCCGGTCCCAAAAATTGTGTGGCCAAAAATTAATGTAGGAAAAAATAATATAAAGTTTAGAATCTAGAAAGTTGGGCTCTAAATTGGAACTTACTATTCTACAAAACGAGTTTCTACAATCTAGAATCTAGAAATTGGGAGGCCCAACCCTTAGCACCCATGGATGGGTTGGGACCGAAATTGTAGAAATTGGGACTAGGAATAAGACTTATTATTCTACGAAATGAGCTCCTACATTCTAAATCTAGAATCTAGAAAATGGGATGGACCTTACTAATGATGCTCTTTGGGTTTGGGTCGGGTTGGTAACGGGTTGCAGGTAAGTTGGTTCGCTCGCCCCTTTCGCTGCTGTCAAATGTCCAAGCGTTTTTTCTGTTTTTGTTTTTTTTTTGTTTCAGATTTTGGGTAATCGGGGCAAATCTGAAATGACCTACCCGCTGAGATGAGGAGAAAATTAGGAAGAGCTGTTGCTCATCCCCATTCTGGTTGGGCTTTAATATGGGCTGGTCTTTAGGGCCGGTTATTAGGTTTTAGGAAAATTAGATATATATTAATACTCAGCCACATACTTGAAAAAAATGTAAATTTATTTCCTCAAAAATAAGATCTCAAAAAGATAGGTTTCCCTCTAGACCTAAGTTTCACTGAGTATCATAACAATATATATATATTTATTTATTTAAAAACAACCAATAATATTATGGTCACCATAACTAGTTATAATTGCAACCTTAAGTAAGTAATTGCAAAATTCCAAAATTTTCATCAGATAACACTACAAGAAATTCGGGTTTCCGTGACAAGTAATCTGTGACAAGTGTAAAACTTGTCACTGAAAGGAATATTTCTGTGACAAATAATTTTTGTTGTCACTCATAATTTGTTTCTGTGACAACTGTTATTGTCCGTCACACAATTAAAACATTTAGTGACCATGTTTTTATTGGTCGTCACTTAATGTGGTCACTGAAATAAAATTATAATTTTAGAGACAAGTTATGTGTGACAAGGGAAATAGTTGTCACTAAAATATTTTGTTGTAGTTACAAGAAAATATTATTGTCACATAAAAGTATTAGCCACAAGATTAAAATTTTATTCTTGTCACTTAAAAGTTTCTTTTAGTTACCAAATAATTGTACGTCACACAAAAGTATTAGTCACAAAGAAGAAATTTATTTCTTGTAACAAAAACTTTAAATAAATTTTAAAAAGTTAAATAAAAAATATATATCCTAATTTTGATACTATTTTGACATTACTATTTAAATTGTAACAAGATTTGACTATACCAAAATTTTCACATCAAATATCACAATCCTAATTATAATCCGGCTGTATATAAAAAAAATCATCAAATATTCGCAAGTCTCCAACCAGATTTAGAATCCTGTTAGTATCCTCTATATATATATATATATATATATATATATATATATATATATATATATTAAAAAATATCCACAAACATCAATTTTTCATCCCCTGTCCCACAAACCCTAGCAATTTTCTCTAATTTTTTCCCACGAAATCAAAAGCCCTAGCAATCCTGCGCCCTCGTCGCTGCCAAACAATTCAAAACTTACAAACTTAGTGTCACATGCCTTATATGTGACATGAAAAAAAATGTGTTAACCATGAGAATACCCAATTCCCACAATTATTTTCCCGATTCCCTCTCTTTCCCTCTCTCTGGCACTTTCATTTTTACGATTCCCTCTCCTTTCCCTCCCTCTCGACCTTGATTTTGAGCACACCACGACCTGAAGGCCTCCACGACCTTGATTTTGAGCATCACCGACCGTAGGGAGACGACCCGCATCGGGTACGACCTTGATTTTAAGAGTCTTCATTCTCTCTCCTTCTCTTTCACATCTTAAGATTTTTCAGTGAATTTAGGGCTTCCACTAGCACCGTCGAAGTGGGAAGGACACTGACGACCCACCCAACATGTACTTCCTTCATCTTTTCTTTTTGATTTTAGGGCTTGGTTAAGTTTAAGGCTTTCCATCTTTACTTACTTTCTTTCTTTAGCTCTAAAATTAGGGCATATAAGCCATTGAAGACTGTTGGTTGTTGGTAATGTTTCGTTGTTCATGGATTAAGAACCCCTTTAGTTTTTTTATATATTAGATATATTTTTGATATCCCATTCGAGTTGTGTTGCAAGGATGTGAATACGACACGTCACAATTCAGGCACACAACATCAGCTATGGTTAGTGCGTCCATATTGCATCTGACAGGGCACAACAACAATATAAAGATGATTGGTACATAAATTGATTTTTGAGTTATTTTGCAGTTGAAGGCCTGTGGTTTCGATTGGAGAAGAACTAGAGAATTTTTTTGTTTCATTTGTTTGCTTTCAAGGTTTCCCAATTTTAGTGAAAAAATATGTATTTTAGTTGATATAGTGATTTCTTAACTTAGAAAGTTTTAGTAAAGACTTCATGCTTGTGGTTCCTGGCATAAGGGAGATCGAGCTTCAAGAAATAGTGAATGGTCTTATCAATACACAAATGTATAACTCCCCAGGAATTTCAATTGCGCTTATATCCATCACTGTAGGAATTGGGTTCAAGCTTTCCCCAGCCTCTCTTTGCTTTTAGAAGTGAGGCTAGTGCTTCCCCCTCTGTTAAAAGAGAAAGTCTTCTTTCTAGGGATGTTATTCTCCTTGATTTCAGTTCCGCCGCCCAATTCAAGCCACTTGGGCCATGGGAATTCGAAATACAGGTCCAAGATTACTATAGACTTGACTCAGCTTAGTAAGTCCTTAGCTAATGCTGGTTATCGTTCTTATATAAGTAAACTTTTGGAGTGTGTATTGTGTCTGACACGACACAACATAAACAATATGAAGATGTTTGGTAAACAAATTGATCTTTGTTTTATTTTGAAGTTGGTGGCATGTGGCTTCCGTCGGGGAAGAATTAGAGCAAATTTTGACTATTTTTGTTCACTTATGTGCTTTCAAGGTTTCCCAGTTCTAGTAATTTTTTTTCTTTTTGTTGATCTAGTGATTTGTTAACTTGTAAAGCATTAGGAAAGACTTGATGCTTATGGTCTTTGGCCTAGTCAAAACTTGGGCTATGGAACTCACATGGAAAAAGTAGTACCTCTCTTCGTCTATCCCACGATGATAGGTTCGTTATGCAGACGATCACCAAATCTGAAATTAAGGTACTACCATGATTTCTGTTATTATTTCCGTGGTAGTGAAAATTGATCTTGTAAAGTATCTACCCCTTAGCTATTAAGTACCCACCCTAAGTTTGATATGCTTTGGGTACACCCTCTTGTGTCGATTTGGAAGTCAAAGATGTATCTTCAACTTTTACTGTTACCATAACATTTATTTTATGAATATCTGTTACATGGAACCGAAACCAAAGCTTACGTAGACTCAAATTACGAAGTAGAACATTTGTTATCATATGATATTCACATTGCTGCCTATAATAGATTTGCTATGTCAGTTTATTATACAGTACATCGCACTAGCATAGTACTATGATATAACATTATTCTCCTACAGCTTTTAAGGAAGAAAGTACATTTGCTAGTTAGTATCTTTTGATCATTAGTTCGTTTTTTATAGGAAAAGTTTGTGTCTGTACAGACAAGAAAAAAAATGATAAATTGGTGGTTATATTTTTCATGGCGACATATTACAGTGTTTATTGATCTAACTTTTGATTTGTCTTCCGAATATGAGATGTTCCTCTTTACTTGTGAGTCTTAACTGTTAGACTGTAAGTGTCAGTGGAATATTAACCTTTCGAACATGGACTCATGGAGGGGTTTCCCCTGATTGCATGAGGCTTGTAAATTGAAGTAGATTTTCAGTTAGCACACTACTTCAATTGGAAAGGGCATCCGTGAATTAAACCGATATGTAACAAGTTACCACTGGCATAGTTAAGTATCCTTTTACCTGGTCAACCTATATATATCTACTTAAAGACTTGAAACATTGAAAGTCTAGAAAGAGATGTTAAGATGTTACACATTCCCCCAGTCCTCTAATTTGAGGGATTAGATTTGGGTTGAGGTGTGGGAGGTGGGTTAGCATCAATCACACTGCTTACTGCTTAAATGATTTGAGTTGTTATCTGGTGTTACACATGAGGCTCTAATTGACTCATTTTTTGGTAAGATCACTGTTTGATGAGGAATTGTGTCAGTCAATACGATTTGATACATAGATCCAAGACTTTTCATTATTCCGATAAAATGCCTCCTGCAGACTTGATATGAATTTTAGCTTTTGACATTTGTAGTTATCACCTGTTTCAAGAATTATTTTCAGAGTACCTCTGTATAATTCTACTGGCTTTGTCAAAGTCAACTTCCATGTTATTGCTAGTTAGATAGTAACTAATTTTAGTTCAAAGGAATGAAGGACATTTTGATTGCTATTTAGTTTCCTGCAGTAATAAATTGGATTTTTTTCCCTTCTTTCCACTCCTTTGTGCAGGTATTCTTAGATAATCTACCTGGTTACTATCACCATGTGCGGAAGTACAAGAACACTTTGCTTACAAAATTCTACGGACTTCATGCTTTGAAGCTAGCCAAATCACAAAAGGTTCTACATCTCACTTACTAATTCAGATGTAATAGGGTTTTGCATGATATTTACTTCTCTGAGAGTCGGCTAATCATTCAGACTAAGAACCTTACCTCAGGAATGAAAAAGTTACCGAACTAAGTTTGTATTGCTTTGCAGTATAGTTTTACTTACATTCCCAGTTAGCAGTTATTATTAGTTGGTCTTTCTCTATAAACATTTCATCTCATTAAATAGTATGTCTTGCAGTTGGCTCTGATATTATCAATATGATCAGACTGATCTAAAAAATTGCTGGCTTTCAATAACTAGGATTGGTTTGTTTTTTCTTGATCCTAGTTCTTACTACTGAAGACAACATTCTAAAGCACAACTTTAAAAAGTAAGTCAAGTTTGTGTTGCATAGGGGCCTGCAAGCAAAGACTTGTCAGTTGTCCAGTATGCAAATGCCATTGTTTCATGTGGAGTCGATCAGCTGCATGTTCAATCAAGAAGTCCCACATTGAAACATAAAGTTCTCCATTTAATTCACACTTGACCAATTTCACGTGAAAAAACGTGCTCATTTGCGTGACAAGTCTTTGAAGTGTGGCCCTTTAGGCAACAATCTACTTTTCCCATGTTTCAGTAAGCACGATGAACGATATTCTTTATCCAAAGAATGCCATACCAACAAAAAGAATCAAAAAGCTGGAACAACAAAAGAGATCCAATTATTAGGAAAATCTCAAGGAAAAAAAGAAGTAAAATTAGCCCCAATTAATCTAGTTTCTGGAAAGGAAGCTCCTCATATTTTGATTTAAAGACTAAATAAGGAAGATATGTAAGGGTGAAGTCTCCCCGCATGTTCTCCATGTTTATCCTGAAAATAAAGCGTGGAGCAGGGAAGAGGACTCTGGCTTGGCTGAAGCATATTGGTCAAATTACTTTTTTTTTCTTTGATTTGTTGTTCTGTCCCTCCTTTATGAAGTTGTATGCAGATTTTAATTGCCTCCTGCACATTCCTTATTATGATCTTCATCATCAAAAGCCTGAAGAAGGGATGATGAAGCTGGCTTTAAGAAGCATATTTGTCTTTTTCCCTTGAAGTCAGCTTCTTTGGCTGTTGCCTTCTCTCTCTCTCTCTCATCTCAGATTACATGTCCAACCAGTTTGACTATAATGAGAAGTTGCGAGCTATTCTCATTGACTAGCTGATAGAGGTATCACAGATTTATTAATTTATTTTTACTTCATCCATTCTATTGAAACTGACAATTATAATTTCTAATTAAAATTAACTCTTCTTCTCTGGTCCGTTATAAATTTGAGCTGATGGATGATACTCTATTTCTTACTGTCAATATTATAAACTAATTTCTGTCAAGAAAGGTCGTTGTCAGGAAGAAGCTTCAACTGGTTGGAGTAACTGCAATGCTCCTTGTTTGTAAGTACGAGAAAGTATCAGTCCCTATCGTCGAGGACCTAATTATGATCTCTGACAGAGCCTACAATAGATAAGAAGTTCTTGAATTGGTAAAGATATTGTTTTTGCTTTTCCGTAGATTTTGTTCAATTGATTTTAGCATCTCTCATATTGATTTATATGCAAGCAGGAGAGAGTGATGGTGAATGCCCTTAAATTTGACATGTCTGTTCTGACACCATATGTTTTCTTGAGGAGGTCCTCTTCATACTTCTTGCTTCTTCATCTATAACTCTAGTTTAAGATAACTATGGAAAACACATTTGTGATGTAGTTTTACTCTTGTCCACGTTGCATAGTTTGGAGATTTAAAAATATGATACAAGAGCAAGGCATCTTGAAACTGACTTTGGAATCTCTTTAAGGAATAGCTTACGAAGCATATTAGGGGTTTGGAACCACATTATGTAATAAAATATTTTTAAATAAGTTAATCAATGAAATTCTTCCTGAGTTTCTTTTTTACTAAAATTAGCAGCAGCTCTTTGATTTTATCTGTGCTTGCTTGTTCAGGTTTGTGCCCAAAAATGTCCCTTGAAACTCACATTTTTATATCATATCCAGACAACGGTTTAGTTTTTTTTGATGCTCAAGTCCAGTCCCCCCACCCCCCTAAACCAACACACACATCTTCATGTACATCCTCTGCTTCAGGGACTTCTGCAGTACTAATGATGCCCTTGATACAGGTAAATTTGCATCTTTTATATCATATCCAGACAAAGGTTTAGTTTTTTTCGATGCTCAAGTTCAGTTTAACACATTAATCATGCCTTAACGTCGTCTTGAGGTTCTATTCTAACCTTGTTTTTTGGCATCTTTTGTATTGTTGATTTACAGGACTTCTGCAGTACTAATGATGACCTTGATACAGGTAATTTTACTTTCGTAGATTTAGAACTTAATTTCTGTCTCTCTCTAGAAGTAACTTTAAAATTTGTCTTCTATTTATATGTACTTTGTACAAAGTTCACTGAAGTTAATGTGAATATGGTCACATGTCTTATATCTACTACATTTTATGATCTCCTTGCAAGTATTCCTGCAGAAAACACAATTATAGTTTTCCTAAAAGTTACAGTAAAAGGGAAATACTACTGACATATCAACAAAAGCATAATACACAAAACACATGCTTGTATCTTTGCACTCTAATATGTATTGTATATAATCCAAAACCTCATAGTACTTCCTTGTGCATTATCCCTTGTGGAAATTAAGTTCTCAAATGTGATCTCTACTGTCATTTACTGTAACATCAAGTTAAACAGAATATGGGAGAATTAGAAAAAGACAAACATATGTTGTAACATTCCTTGTGTATTATCCCATGGACGTGAGTATTGTTCTTTATACACTTTATTGGATATCGCTTCTTTTTTAGTTTCAATGTCGAATCATATGTTGTTGACAACCTAAATATTCTTTGAAGGATGGATATTCTTTTGAAAACACTTATTTTGGATGGTTATTTAACCTTAAATTTGCTAACTTGATTTTTCAAGATTGGCAACTTTTGTTCTTTTGATTTGATTAGCAGGTTCTGGTTTCATTTCTTTTAGGTTCTTTTATGCAGATCAACGATCACTTTCTATTTTGTCTACCTAATTCCTTATTCTTTAACCCTAATTTTTTTGTTCTCTCTTCTTCTTAGCTTCTATTCCCTTCTTATTTTTATTTAGGGTTTCTACCTCATTGTTGCTGTTATTGAATTTACATTTTCTTCTTCTACTAGTTTATGATCAAGTTTTATCTACAAGGTGCATGACATGAATGATCAAGTTTTATTGACAATTTTTTTTATTGTATATATATATCTTCACAAATTCTAAACAATCTCTTTATTGATTTATGCAGGTCATTAAAGATTAATCATCACCAAGACAGGAGCTGCATATGCAATTGATCATCAATTTATATTATAGATTACTCTTGATTTTATGTACCAGCTAGTTTGGATACTCTTTATTTTATAAGTACTACAAATTACTTCTCTTCAAATTATATGTACTAAATTTTGAGGTGCAATATAATTACTTTTTGTGGATTGATATAATTACTTTTCATCTTCTTGTTGTCCATAATTACTTAGAGTTGGTCGCCTATATAAAGCCATTTAGAATTTGTGAAGGTTAGTTATGGTTTACATTGAAAAGTCGATGGGGGTGTTTTTGGAAGATGAGCACAATTATGCATGTACCCTTTTCTACAAGAATTGTATGATATTGTATTGTGTGTTCTTGTGTTTCAATTTATAATGACAATGACAATGACAAACAAAGATACGCATGACAATATTGATTTGTCACCAAACATATAAAGTGTACACTACGGTGACAACATTTACCTTCACTAAACATACAAGTATACAGTGACAACAATAAAAGTGTTACTGCAAGCGTTTACAATGATGACATGTACCTGTCACTAAATATACACGTTTATTGTGACAACAATAAAAGTGTTACTAAAGTTGTTTTGTGATAGCAAATGTCGTCACGAAAATAATTTTTATTTTTGTCAAAAAAAAATATATTTATTTTTAGTTACAATAAAAAGCTATTTTGTGACAATATAGTGCGCCACTTATAATATTTTTAGTGACGAATTTTGTTGTCACGGAAAGTTTACTATCACTGACAACATATTCTTGTCACAGTAGAGAACTTTCTGTGACAAGGACTTTTGGTCGTCACTTATACTTTTAGCTACGGAGGTATAGGCTACGAAAGTAAGTCGTCACTGTACTCGTCACAGAAGATGTGTTGTGACGAGTTTCATAACTTCTGTGACAACATTACATGTCACAGAAACCATGTTTTCTTGTAGTGTAAAAGTTAATATGGGCTCACAAGTATGTAAAATATACTCAAGAATAGAGGGCTCACAACGTTTCCCCTCATGCCGCGCTATAGCAATAATAAACAAGACATGGGATAATAATAAATAAGACATGAAATAACAATAAATATGACATAATTGTTTGAAGGGATACTAGATATCGTAGAATAGTATTTTCTTCTCTTAATTTCATCATATGGCAAGGGCCATATATATAGGGATAAGGGGCAACCCAAGGGTCAAGAGTTACATAACCCAAGGGTCATGGGTTACATGATCCCAAGGGTCATGTGTAACTCATGACATAATGGTGAATAGTAAGGGTTTCACAACACTCCCCCTTATTCATCCATTTCCTTGGATCCACTTATGAAATACTTCATGATTCAATAAGCTAATGGGGTGGATCACTACAACAGAAATGGGTTATAATAGCGTGCGTGGAACGCTGTATAATGTCTATTATAGCATATTGCGTCCGCTATAAATGCCCCCGCTATAATAACCTCATGTACACGAACGCTATAAAAGTATAGCGTTCCAAAACGCTATGTATGGTTTATAGCGTTTAAGCCCGCTATAGACCATGTATAGCGTTTGTAAACGCTGTATATACCTTATAGCATATATGAACGCTATAGAGATGTAATAGCATACATGAACGCTATTAATAAGTTGTAGCGTTCCTGAACGCTATAGTCCATTTATAGCATTGTTGAACGCTATACAGTTTTTATAGCGTTTATTTACGCTATAGCTTGATAATAACACTTGTTTACGCTATAATGGTATTATGGCGTTCCTGAACGCTGTTGAGTTATAATAGCGTTTCTTTATATATATGCTATTGCAGAGTCAAAATTCTTTCATATATCTGCATTTCTTTCCTGCTATTATAGCATGTCAGAATGCTATTGCACAGTAAAAATTCTGTATTCGATAATTTGCAGAATGCAGCCCACAGTTCACTAAATGCAGGTATTCAAATGTTTAAATGCGAATCAATCACAGAATGGAGTAGTATCAAACATATGTAGAACAATGAAGTAGTACCAAACATTCAAAATCTTTAATTTCTCCATGTAGAACAACAAAGTAGTACCAAACATTCAAAATCCTTAACTTGTCCATGTAGAACAACAAAGTAGTACCAAACATATGTCAAAATATTAAACATTAACAGTGTATCAGCTACATATATCCCAAAATGTTCACTATGTAACATTTAGCTCCCTTCGAGCCTATCCACAACCAAAACCCCTCAGAAAGTTAAGCATCCTCTTCCTTCATCCAACCTACACAAAAATAGGGGGAAATCATTAGTGTAAAGAAAAAAACCATCTCGAGACACCCTGAACGTTACAGAAATATTGGAACAAATTCAAAGGTGGTAAAAAAAAATCACAGAATTTTCGACAATTGGTCATTGGAGACACCTGAACGTTGTTCTTAGATATGATATTGTGAATTTTATCATGAAAACATCGAAAAGCACCTTAACTAAAATTATCAAGACTTGAAAATGCTGGACTGTGATGAGAAGTTCATTTGTTTCTCGAACAACTCGCGTCTTTCAAGTGAAGGAAGAAACTTGTTTGTAGCAGAAGATACATATTAGAAATATGTTGGAGAAAATATAGATGAATGTTGAATGAAAATAACAATAACTAAAGAGTCACATTAGCATTATAGCTCTGAAGTCTTATTAGAACAGAACATTGAGGGCAGCATATATATTTGGACTCAGATATATTTGGACTTTAAATGGAAAAGAAAAGAACAGAACATCAAGAAAAACTGAGAGGGGTAATAACTATTATTACCATTGAGGGCAGCAGATATATTTGGACTCAGATATATTTTTACCCCTCTCAGTTTTCTGTGTAATAAACCATAATCTTATATAATCTATTATTACCAGTGCACTAATTGGGAAAACAGTGAGTAAAACATAGGAGTGCATGACTAAAGACGTACCTAGTCTTCAAACGGCATAATGTGGTCTGTTGGCCAAGCCGTGGTACTTCCAATGATTTCTTCTACTGTGTCGTTACCAAAACACGGCCTAAACAACAGAGCTTTGGGTTGTATCACTATATCTACCCAAACACGGGATGCACCTTGTCCGAGAGGATAACCGTGAACCGACACATTCGGATCATCGGTGATCCATCGTCCAATTGCAACAACTTCCTTATCATTTCCTGTCCAATCCAGTAACTTGCATTTTTGGTCCTTTGACAGATGATGATGCGACTACAACAAAGATTGAAGCTTAAAAATATTAAATATCATTCAAGTTACAATACTTCTATTTGTTATTAGAATATATTACCTGTGGAGTTGTTGGAGATTTAGAAATGATCTTTACTTCAAAATCATTCTCGTCGACACTGTTGTTGTCCTCCTCTTTACTGTTATCATCATCACTGCTGCCCTCAATGTTCTCCTCCTCCTCTTTATTGTTCTCATCATCATTGTTGCCCTCATTGTTCTCCTCCTCCTCTTTAGTGTTCTCGTCGTTCTTCTCATTGCTCATATTGTTTTGATCCTAATGAGGAAGTTGACATGTAAAATATCAACTTGATGATATCATCAAGAAAAATATGACTGATGACTTACCTGACTTCGCCTAAAACTATCAGAGTCAGGACAATAACAGTGTCGATTGATCAGTTAGTGGTCAACTTTGCTCATATTTGTTACAATTAGTTAGAGGAAAACAGTTACATGTAAAATATCATCAAGAAAAATAAACATTTGTTACAAGTCGTCATTCTTGATGACTTACCTGACTTTTCATTAATGTACCAATTAGTTGATTTTGTTGTTCAAGTAACTTTGATATGGAGTTGATTTGCCCTTGCATTGAGTCAACTTTGCTTTGGGAATTTCTCTCCTCTACACTCACGTCAACATCATCATCTTTTTGTTGATCGCATCCCTAAACAAGGCAAGCATCATAGGTAATGTATAAAAAAAATATCAAAGTGAAATAAAATAAGAGTCAATATAGAATTCCTACACACTTACCTTATTTTTCATCAAAGTCTCTATCAACTTTGCTTGTTCTTTAACTAACTTTGACATTGAGTCGATTTCGTCCTTCATCGATTCAATTTTGTTTTCCAAACGGACTACTGTTTGAGAATGTCTCTTTTGAGCAACTAATTTAGATTTATTTGCTCCGGCTCCGGCTCCTCTAATCCTTCCCCGTTTTTCAGATTGCCGTACTACTTGTGAAAGTGCATCACCTTCATCTACTTGTTCGGATCCCTCTGAAGGTGGTGCAAGAAGGATTTCCTTGGCTTTTTGCTAAAATTACGATGAAGAAAACTAGAATTAGTCTCCGTTGGACAACGCTTGACTGTACGTACAAAAAAAAAAACATACTATCCATAAGAAGGTAATTGTGTACATACAATGAGCTCGTTGTCCTTTGAGTGCTTAGCTACACCTTCCCCAGTAGTATATCCCCGGATCCAAGCACGAAGCCTAACCTTATCGATAGGACATGGTCCCTCCCTTCTCTGCATTGTATTAGGTAAAATTGGCATTGATAATTAGAGAGTTATAAATACGAATGTTAAAAAAAATACTTTATGTACTTACCAATATTTCATCGGCAATGCGAGCAAAGCCTTTTCTACTTCCAAGATACGGCATTGTTTGTTTTCCTCTCATTTGTTTAAACATTGTAGACCTCTCCTACGTACAACACATGCATATAATTAGATAATACCTTAAATGTTAGACATTGAAGCTTCAAAATAATTGAGTTCAACATACCTTAAATTGTTTTGATGATCTTTTCTTAACGAATTGTTCCCAATCTGCCGGGTCTACGTCATTCGGCTTTCTCTTCAAATATTTTCCCAATTTTGATTTGTTGGCCCTAGCAAGTCTTCAATTATGTTAGTATCCTCTGTCTGTTCCAAATTTAAAATTCCTTCCCCATGCCAAATCCAATTTGTATAAGACATATCCATCCCACGTCTTAGCAAATGAAGTAAAATCATATCTTCATTACCACGACACAAATTCTTACAATCAATGCAGGGACATAACATAAAGTCTGGATTCTTTGCATTTGACTTGGCAAAATCCACAAACTGACGGACATATTTCTTATACAATGTCGTATTCCTAAAAAAAAAACAAAATAATTTTAACATAAATAAGACATAAAGATGGATTTAATTAAGTGAACAAATTAGTATAGTGAAAAGGATTTCAATACTTGTTAAGATGAACCCAATCTTTTTCCATCATGTTGACACCCACAACTTGCTTATATCGAGCTTGATAACACCAAAAATAATTTCTACGTGGCCCTAAAGAAACGCCACAGAAATTCAGAAATTAAGTTGAAGGAGTTGTACATAGAAACGCCAAAAAAAGCCATAAAATAATTAGGGTTCCTGAAACAAACCAATAATATCAAACACAACAAAACGCCATGCACATAAATTCAGTTGAAGGAGTTGTACATAGAAACATAATTTCTATCCAAAGTCGAACCCTAATTTCCGACAAATTGATCCACGAAATCGAGGAGGCACATATACCCCAAATAATCCATCCAAACCCCAAATAATCCTTCCAAAGCCGATCCAACAAAAGATCCAATAAAACCCCTCACGAAAACCCCAAATAATCCATCCAAAGCCGAACACTAATTTTCGACAAATCGAGGAGGCACATATACACCGTCACTGATAGATACTTTATTGATGGGGGAAAAAATTGCAAAAATATCGATTGGCTTATGACAGTCGGTCGATTTTTAGGGTTTTCGTGAGGGTAGAGATAGACATGCATGGAGAGAAGAAGATGAGGGTTTCGTGAGGGTTACCAGAGGAAGCGCGATGCCGGAAGATTTCTTCACGACCGAGAGAGCGAGGGTTTCGTCAGAGGAGTTGTGAGCGAGGGTTTTGTTATTCAGAGGGTTTTGTTATTCAGAGGAGGAGTTGAAGAGTTTTATTTAGTTACGCGCCCAGATTATAGGAGTTGAATGGGTTTTCCAGTTAGGAGAATATAATATTTTTTCAAACATAAAACATAGCGTTTTGCTATGGACGGTTCCGATTTAATTACGAAACATCTAACGGACGAGATCGCCCGCTATGTAGAACGCTATAATTTTATGTAGCAAAACTGAATCGCTCCTATAGCAGTCACAGCATGCTATAACTTATTATTTTAAAATAAAATATATTTTATAAAACTGTGTTGCTTATTCTCTCATATGATTGGAACAGTAGATTGTTCAATTGTGAGCATTCGATTAACTCGGTTAACAGAACCGAATTACAAAATACCAAATTCGACCGAAAATCGAATAACAAAAATTGAAACCAGCCGAAATATCCTGTACCGAACCAAACCGAATGGAATATAATCAGTTAATTTGATTTTTAGTTTATTTGGTTTATAACCAATATTTCAGTTTATTTATCCTCATTTTTTTGTAATATATATTAAATAAATATACAAAGATATTTTTCGTATATATATTACTAAATTTTTTTACGGTAGCGATTTAATCCTATTACGACGATGTAACTTATATAGCATCCAAAATATGTTATAGTATTTTTTTTAATCATATGTAAAATATATACAATATGATGCTACTCCTAATCGAACTGGAATACCTATGTAGGGGTGTCTTCTGTTTATTCGTGATTTCAACCGAAACGAAATAGTCAACACCAGATAAACCGAAATTCAAAAACTCCAAAACCGAAATCGAACCAAAATTAACCAAAACCAAAACCGAATTACCGAACCAATTATAAATTATTCGGTTATTTGATCGATTTATTCGGTTTAAAACCGAATAAATAGAAATCATATTTTAATTATATTAAAGAAATTATAAGTTTCTACACTTTTTTGTTATATGTCAAAAATTAATATATCAAAAGTACTTCAATATATAATATATATATATATTTTTTTCAATATATAATACATACATATATATATATATATATATATATATATATATATATATATATATATATATATATATATGTTGCTTTCAAATATATACATTTTTCCTCACTGCATAATGAATTCATACATTGTTATATGTCAAAAATATATCAAAAGTAGGACTTCAAATTTTTTTTCAAATGATCCGGATCTCTTATTCAGAAAACAACTATACCTTTAACAACACAACATAATGAACGCTATGGTAATGACACTTATCATAGCGGGGAGCCATAAACGCCATATATAAACTGCTATTGTATGAACTTATAATAGCATATCCGATAAACGCTATGGATGATGGTATTATAATAGCAGGGAGTCATAACCGCTATAGATAAACTGCTATTATATGACCTTTTAATAGCACAGACAAATGCACGCTATTGATGATGACATACTATAGCGGGGAGGCTTGAACGCCATAGATAAACTGCTATTGTATGCCCTTTTTGTTGTAGTGGATACTGCTGGATCCAGAGTAAACTTGGTTTGCCTCATTAAAACCTTGGATGTGGAAAACCCAGTGGGAAAAACCATCAATTCTAAGGAAAAAGAGTACAATCCTATAGTTTTACTCCCCCTGATCTATACAAGCTTCAGGCTTGCAGGTCTTTTAGTTGTCTCATCCCTATTCATCTTACAAGCTTTACAAAAGTACATCGTGGCAGTGTTTTGGTAAACAAATCTGCTAAGTTATTACAAGATTGAATTTGTTGTATTTTGACTTGTTCCTTCTCTTGAAGGTCGTGCGTCAAGAAAAATTTGGGGGATATGTGCTTCGTCTTGTCATTCTTTATGTATCCTTTCTGAAGTTGAGCTACGCATGCTGCATTATCTTCAAAAAGGGTAGTAGGCTCAAGTTCACCAGTCTTCAGGCCAGTAGATGCCAAAATGTGCTGAATGACGGAGCGAAGCCAAACACACTCCTTGCTTGTTTCATGGATTGCTAGGAGTTCAGAATGGTTAGATGAGATAGCCACACTGGTCTGTTTGACGGTCCTCCAGGAGATAGCCGTACCACCGAAAGTAAACATAAATTCAGTTTGTGATTTCTCTGTATGGGGATATGATCTATAACCTGCATCTGAATAACCAAGTAAAGTGGAAGACCCACTATTTGGGTAATATAGTCCTAGGTCTATATACCCTTGGAGGTAGCGCAAAAGATGCTTCACTCCATTCCTGTGGCACTTTGTGGGCGCTGCACTGTATCTGGCTAATAAGTTAACTGAAAACGCTATATTAGGACGCGTACAGTTAGCTATATAGAGTAGTGCCCCAATGACACTTAGGTAAGGTACTTCAGGACCTAATAATTCCTCCCCCTCTTCCAGTGGACGGAAAGGGTCCTTCTTTACGTCCAATGATCGAACGACCATTGGTGTACTAAGGGGATGGCATTTATCCATGTGGAATTGTTTAAGTAATCTTCGTGTATATGTAGATTGGTGTAACATGATACCACCCTTTAGGTGTTCGATCTGTAAGCCAAGACAATACTTTGTTTTCCCTAGGTCTTTCATTTCAAAAGTTGTCTTAAGACTTTCAGATATCTCAATGATCTCTGCAGGAGATCCAATGAGATTTAAATCGTCGACATAAACGACGACTATAACAAATCCTGTTCCCGATCTTTTTATAAAGATACACGGGCAGACTTTATCATTAGTAAATTCTTGCGTAGCAAGAAACTCACTTAGTCTGTTATACCACATTTTTCCTGATTGTTTAAGACCGTACAATGATCTTTGTAACCTTACAGAATAGGTGTCCCGAGGTCTAGCTGTTTTCTCTGGTGAAATTTTATATCCTTCAGGGAGTTTCATATAGATATCTTTATCTATATTGCCATAAAGATATGCAGTCACAACGTCCATGAGCTGCATTTCTAGGCTTTTCAGAGAAGAGAGGCTGATCAGGAATCTGAAGGTATTCCCATCCATGACCGGAGAATATGTTTCTTCATAATCTATTCCCGATTTCTGGAAGAAACCTTGTGCTACAAGGCATGCTTTGTAGCGCACAACTATGTTGTGTTCATTTCTTTTTCTTGTGAAGATCCATTTATATCCTACAGGTTTTACACCTTCAGGTGTTTGGACTACTGGTCCAAAGACTTCGCGTTTCAAGAGTGAGTCCAGCTCTACTCCTATTGCCTCGTTCCACTTTGGCCAATCGCCTCTGCATTTACATTCCGCTAGAGACCGTGCATCAATATCATCGTCATTTTCAGTGACGTGAACGACAATATTGAATGAAAAATCGTCGTCGACGACTGTGCTTTTTCTGTTCAGTACCTCTCCAGTACGTACATAATTTAATGATATTTCTCCTGTTTGTTCCTCTTCAGGGGAAACTAGGAGGGGAGAGGTAGCTGATCTGAGCTCAGCATCCTGTGTTGGGATCTTCTTAATTTCTCCAGTGTTTTTTCTTTTACGAGGGACTTTGTCTCTCGAACCTGGTGGGCGTCCTCTTTTTAATTGAGGTATTGCCATTTCTGCTGCCGGCGGATTGCATCCATCTTTGGGGATGTCAATCCTAGCTGGTGTGTTGGCAGCAGGGACGTGTGATCTGACAATCTTCTGGTTGTTAGTAAATGCATCCGGAAGTAGATATATAGTATTCTGAAGATGTAATATCTTCAGGATCTCATCTTCACATAGACTTGTACGCGGATCAAAATGAGACAAAGTTTTTGTGTCCCAAAAAATTGTCTTAGAAGCTTCTGGCTTCTTAGACTGTGTGCCCAGTTTAGGAAATAATCCTTCATCAAACTCACAGTCATCAAGACGTGCCTTAAATACGTCATCCGTCAGGGGTTGTAGATATCTAATTATAGAGGGTGAGTCAAACCCAACATAGATACCTAATCGACGTTGTGGACCCATTTTGGTCCTCTGTGGGGGAGCAATGGGGACGTAAACAGCACAACCAAAAACTCTCAAATGAGAGATATTTGGAGGTGAACCATAAGCGAGCTGCATCGGAGATAGAATATGACCTCCAGAAGGCCGTATTCTAAAGTGATGCGGCATGCAATATAGCATGACCCCAAGCTTCCACAGTCAACTGTGACTGCATCAACAATGGACGAGCAATCCATTGTAATCTCTTAATAAGATATTCTGCTAACCCGTTCTGGGTGTGAACATGAGCTACAGGATGTTCAACTTCGATGCCAGTTGCTTGGCAATAGTCTTGAAAGACCTGTAAAGTAAATTCACCCGCATTATCAAGTCTTAATTTTTTGATATGGTTATCGGGGAAGTGAGTCCGCAACTTAATTATTTGTGCCAATAGCTTAGAAAAAGCTAAGTTGCGGGTGGACAAAAGGCACACATAAGACCATTTAGTAGATGCATCGATAAGTACCATAAAGTACCTAAATGGACCACTTGCGGGGTGAATAGGTCCACAAATGTCTCTATGAATTCTCTCTAAGAAGCTAGGAGACTCTAGTCCCACTTTCAAAAGGGATGGACTCGTTATAATTTTGCCTTGAAAACAAGGTAGACACGAGTAATCATACTTCTGAAGAATCTTCAGGTTATGCAGGTTGTGTCCATTGGATTGGCTTATGATTCATTTCATCATAGCTGATCCTGGGTGACCTAGTCTATTATGCCAAAGTTTAAATTTTGAAGATGAATGACACTTCTGGTGCACAATCATGTTAGCTTCTGTTGATTGAATATGAGTATGATAGAGACCCGACGGGAGTCCCTTGAATCGTTCTAAGATAGTTTTTGAACCATCTTTTAGACGAGTAACATACAGATATTCTGCCTCATTTATTTCATTTGTTTCTAAGTGATATCCGTTTAAACGAATGTCCTTGAAACTTATGAGGTTCCTACTTGATTTAGGAGAGAATAGTGCATCTTTTATTATTAGTCTTGTTTTATTTGGGAGCAATATAATTGCTTCACCAGATCCTTCTATTATGTTTGATAGTCCTGATATCGTAATAACGGGACCGTCATAATCATATAAGCTATAAAAATAGCTTTTTTCTCGAAGGATTGTGTGCGTCGAGGCGCTGTCCACAAGGCATTCACACTTCATCTATAGATCTATGAACAAACAACAACAAACCATCGTAATTAAAACAACGGTTTTAAAATACAATTTTTGTTTAAAAAAATTCTCTTATATCGATCGACGGGCCGATATAGAGAGGTCAATAAGTTGCTTGCAAAAATGCATAATTTATAAATACAATTTGAGCAAAAAATAATATTCGGTCATCCCCTTTCGGTAGCTCTACGTGAATATGACCAGGCGGGAAAATGTGGGAGAAAGGTCACCGGGACCAATTAAATACCAAGCCTCAAGTTCTTTCTGACATCATACCCAAATAGGTGAGCCTATTCGGAGAGACTTCGTAAATTTTTTTTTCAAATGTAAGAATAAATATCATTTTTCAAGAAATTTAAAAGAGAAGCATAATATGAAAATGCGGCAACAAGATTTTAAAAAGTATGAAATAAGATAGTGACTCTAGTCGAGTAGGTCGTCGTTCTCGAAGTCTTCCGCCGAGAACTGAGTAGACGGCTGCTTTTCTACCAGATTTGTTTCAACTTGAGACTTCTGGCTCGCTTGATACAGATTTTGTAGATGTCGCGGGGTGCGACAGTTTCTGAACCAGTGTCCAGTCATGCCACATTTGTGGCATTTGTCCTCCCAATTTTTCTTGGGAATGGACATCAGTTCTGTGGTCTTCTTCCACTTCTTCTTTGCCCCACTTTTGCTGCTCTGGGGATGAAAGTTGTTCTGGGGTGGACTTCTGGCCGGCCTCTTATGGGTATTCCCCATGTTAGATCTGTCCTTATTTTTCTTCTGCTTCTTGGAAGAAAAATGAGCTTCTGGGAGAGGAGCTGAGCCTGCAGGGCGTAGGTTATGAGTGGCCAAGAGAAGTTCTCTGTTTTGCTCTGCCATCATCAGGGTGGAGTGCAATTCAGAGTACTTTTTGAACTTTCGTTCACAGTACTGTTGCATGAGGATTGCGTCCTTCTCGTGGAAGGATGTATAAGTTTTTTCCAACATGCGATACTCCGAGACTTCTTCACCACACAACTTCAGGCGTGAGGTGATATTATGGAGAGCTGAGTTGTACTCAGCTACGGACTTAAAGTCCTGAAGTCGAAGGTTTTCCCACTCATACCTTGCACGTGGGAGGATTACATCTTTTTGATGTTTATAGTGGTCCTCTATTGCAGTCCACAATTCCTTTGGGTCTTCTACAGTGAGGTATTCGGCCTTCAGGGTCCGATCAATGTGTCTCCTGATGTAGATAATGGCTTTCGCCTTATCTATATCAGAGACGTTCACTGTAGAAACAACCACAGCAGTGTCTGCTATATTTCCCGTACCAGTGGCCGGAGCCGATGGAAGAGGAGTTGAAATTGTGGCTAATAAGCCCTGGGCACGTAAGTGGAACTTCAGGTCCACGTGCCAGCTCAAATAATTTTTTCCAGCAGCATCTAGTACTTCGAAATCGACACTCGCTATTTTGGCCATTTTATCTATCATGTGAAAAACATGCATAAATTAAATTAAATATTTATGCATAATCATTAATGTTACAGAGCTCATAATAAAAATATCACGGTGCTTAATAAAACAGTTCAGTCCAGAAGCTAATATGCAATCTGTCAATATTACAGTAAGTATTTTTTTTTTTTGTGAAAGCTAAATGTGATTTACAATATGTATTGTCAACTTTAATTGCTTGTTAACAGTACATTTCGCTTTTGTTAAGGTTAACTATTGGTAAGCAAACGGACAAACAGAGTCCAAATTTAACAACCAGAAACTTAATTAACGTTCAGAAATATTGTTAAGAACAGAAACAACTAAGGTGCTGATTTGTTCTCAAACAGAAGCTACAATGTCAGCTAACAAGTACAGTGAATAGTTTAAAATATTCTGTTACCAGGAAGCAAATTTTATAGTAACAGTATACTAACAGAAGTCGATTTTATAATATCTGTTGCTAAGCTAATGGAATGCTTGAAAACAAATTAGATACTAACAGAAGCAACTATTTTGTTTCTAAGAAGCAAATTCGTTAACAGAACAAAACCAATAATTTGTTTGTAAGAAGCAACTATTTGTTATGAACGTTAGCAATATAAAGAATATCACTCTTAGATTGTTAGATATATATATTGCTAATTTTCATTCAAACAATTAATTTGTAAATTTTTTTTAAGAAGTGTTACCAGCCTCTGGTCGGATCGACTAGGGAAAAAGGAAGGATGACGTCGAGATCTGGACGTCGATTCTCCTTGCTTCAGCAATCGTGCTAATAATGTGTTTGAAGGGATACTAGATATCGTAGAATAGTATTTTTCTTCTCTTAATTTCATCATATGGCAAGGGCCATATATATAGGGATAAGGGGCAACCCAAGGGTCAAGAGTTACATAACCCAAGGGTCATGAGTTACATGATCCCAAGGGTCATGTGTAACTCATAACATAATGGTGAATAGTAAGGGTTTCACAACAATGATAATAATAATAGAATAAGTTAGGATTCATAGACTAAACATAGGCCAGCTACTACCTCTTTACCAAACGAGGATAGAGGGAGGAAACTTGGTCTATGACAGACTATATCTCCTAACCTTTTATATTATTAAAAGAAACATGACATGAATGAATTAATAAACAAGAAGCAAAATGTACGGACCAATCATGAACCTTCGTTTTGATACAATTAAACTAAGGGCCCGTTTGGTTTGCAGGATTGGACAACGTAATATAATTGGCATTACGTTGTCAATCTAACTCGGATGTTTGGTTGGACAAAAAAAATTAGATGTAATGTAATCGCGATTACAAGTTTGATTACATTACATCAGTTTCTTCTAAACTCAATTACATCATAAAACCTATGTAATCGCAATTACATTACAACATAAGCGGAAGGTTGGTATGCTATAATTTGGTCTTTTTGTTCGTTTTTGGTCATTTTTTTGTTGTTTTTGTTTGTTTTTTTGTCATTTTTGTTCGTTTTTTATCGTTTATGTTCGTTTTTTGTCATTTTTGTTCGTTTTTGGTCATTTTTTGTTGTTTTGTTTGTTTTTTTGTCGTTTTTGTTCGTTTCTGGTCGTTTTTTGTCGTTTTGTTCGTTTTTTGTTATTTTTGTTCGTTTTTGGTTGTTTATGTTTGTTTTTTGTTCATTTTTGTCATTTTTTGTTGTTTTTGTCCTTTTTTGTCGTTTTTGTTCGTTTTTTGTCATTTTTGTTCGTTTTTTGTTGTTTTTGTTTTTTTTCGTTTTTTTGTTGTTTTTGTCCATTTTTTGTCGTTTTTGTTCGTTTTTTGTCATTTTTGTTCGTTTTTCGTTGTTTTTGTTGTTTTTTTTTGTCGTTGTTGTCCTTTTTTGTTGTTTTTGGTCTTTTTTTGTTCGTTTTTGGTCTTTTTTGTTGTTTTTGTTCGTTTTTTTGTCATTTTTGTTCGGTTTTTTGTCGTTTTTTGGTCCTTTTTTGTTCCTTTTTTGTCGTTTTTGTTCGTTTTTGTTCGTTTTTGGTTGTTTTTGTTTGTTTTTTTTGTCATTTTTGTCCTTTTTTTATTGTTTTTGTCCGTTTTTTTGTCGTTTTTGTTCTTCTTTTGTCATTTTTGTTCGTTTTTCGTTGTTTTTGTTTGTTTTTTTGTCGTTTTTGTCCTTTTTTGTTGTTTTTGGTCTTTTTTGTTCGTTTTGGTCGTTTTTTTTTTTGCCGTTTTTGTTCAGTTTTTTGTTATTTTTGTTCGTTTTTGGTTGTTTTTTGTTTGTTTTTTGTTCGTTTTTGTCGTTTTTTTTTTGTTATTTTTGTCCGTTTTTGTTCGTTTTTTTTGTCATTTTTGTTCGTTTTTTGTTGTTTTTGTATATTTTTTTGTCGTTTTTGTTCCCTTTTTGTCGTTTTTGGATTTTTTTGGAAGTTCTTTAATTTTTTTTCATTTTTTGCTCGTTTTAATTCCCTCTTATTTTTGGTCTTTTTTTGTATTTTTGTTTTTGTCATTTCTGTTCCTTTTTATCGTTTTTTATTTTTTTGCTCTTTTTTATCGTTTTTTTTTTCTTTTTTTGTCGTTTTTGTTCATTTTTTGCCCTTTTTCTTGTTTTTGGTGGTTTTTCGTCTCTTTTTTTTCTTTCATTTATTGTTGTTTTTGTCATTTTTTTTTGTTTTAGTCATTTTTTTATCATTATTGGTCACTTTTTTTTTATGGTTTTTCACATTTTTGATCTTTTTTTTGTCGTTTTTCTTTTTTATCGCTTTTTTCATTTTTGGTTTTTTTCTTCTGTTTTGTTCGTTTGTCATTTTTTATTTTTTGTCGTTTTTTTCGTTTTTGGTCCTTTTTAGCAGAAAACAAACCATTTCCCCCTTATTTATTTATTATTTATTTCTAGTTTTTTTCTTTTTTAAATTTTTAAAAAAATTTAGTGATCCACTTTTTAAATTTTATGTTGTATTTAAAAAAATTAAATTAGAAACTTAATTACATTACATGGTAAACCAAACATATGAATGCAATTGACATTACATTACATGGTTTGATTACATGCTTCAACCAAACATAGTAATGTAATTGTAATTCCATTACATTACAAACTCAATTACATTACAAATCCAATTCCATTACGATTACGATTACATTACAATGAACCAAACGCAACCTAAATAGGGTTATCAAATTCCTAATTATTATCATATGTAAGTTGAGAAATGCTGGCGTTTTGTGTACTGTAGATACTTGGCAACCTGGGACAAAAAATATAATAAGATAATATAAATATAAACATGAGGTGAGGTGGGCCCCTAAAAGCATAATTATATATATATATATATATATATATATATATATATATATATATATATATATATATATAAAATATATATATATATATACCTTCCTCCCGATGCGCTGTGCCCCGTGGGTGCCCCTCGCCCGGTGACCCCAGCCCCCCCAGCTGGGTCGTCGCCCCTCCCCCTCCTCCCCCCTCCTTCCTCCTTGTTCGTTCGTCCCTGCGTCATGGCCCAGCCTCATCGGGTCCACCCGCGGGAGTCTCCTTGGCCATCGGACATGTTAGCACTCCTGGGCCTGCAGCCGGACCCCCCTGCGGCAGCCGGCCCGCCTCTATTCGGCCCTTCCCTTTTGCCCCCGCTTCCCTTTGTTCGCCTAGTTCTGCATCCGCACCCTCCCTCCCTCGCCGGCCAGGCTAGATCCGGCCCCACCCTTCGCCTAGATCCTGTCAGCTCTTCCCCTGGCAACCTATCATTATCCCTGAGTAAACTTCCTGGTCTTGATTATCGTGTGTCACGTCCATATTACCTCTGATATCGATAATCTTCCGACTTAACACCTGTACCCCAACCCGGGATAAAAGACACGGTGTTAAGACCAAAAAACCTATCACCTCTCACTACTAAAATTTGTCAAATCAGCGACGCCTCAAGGCGTCGCTAAATAGGGAAAATACGTCGCTAATTCCTATTAGCGACGTATTTAGCGACGTATGCACGTAGTCGCGATTAACCTAGTCGCTAAACAAGAAAACGTCTCTATTGCGACGAGCTTTAGCGACGCTGACACGTCGCTAATGCAGCGACTGCCAGCGACGTAAAACGTCATCATTTACCGACGTATACTAGCGACATTGAGCGACTTGACATGCATCGATGCTGACCTGGCTTGAGAGCCATATGGCGACGTTCTGCGACTTTTCTACGTCGCTACAGTACCGACGTTTAGTGACGATCAGCGACGGTATTCATCACAGTTAGCGACGTTGAGGTACTTACTTAGCGACGTTATTTTCGTCGCTGAACGTCGCAAATCGTCGCTGAACGTCGCTAATATTAAAAAAAAATAAAAAAAAACAGCATTTGCAGGATTCCCTGCAACATTTGCAGCATCCCCTACAGCATTTGCAGCCTCCCCTACACCATTTATTACAGCAACAACGGTGTGTATCACGAACACAGTATCAAACAACACAGATACACACAATCACGAACACGTTTGAAACACAATCTCATCAATCAACACAGATATATGAAAATTTGTAACAACAATGTCAAACATAATGGTCCACAACTTAATTGCCAAGTATGGGAACGAATGGCTCAGAACACAACCTAAAATTCATTCTAGCATACATTAGTGTGAATCATCTATGTTCTGTACATATGGTGTAGTATATGTTCTTATCGTATGTAGTATCTGAAGAATGTAACAGAATCAAGATGAACTCATATAATGTAATACTAAGACATCATCTACTACTATATATATAAGATATAGTGATAGGTTGTCGTATCATCATTGCCGAGGGATGAGGGTCGGAGGACAGTCAACTTTATCTACGGCTACATAGTTTCTGCCTCGCCAGTCGAATGGCTGTAGGGACTATGTCCTGATCACCATGTCGTACCGTAGATTAATGCAAATGGAGCTGGAGCTAAAACACAGAAACCAAAATATGATATCCACCTCAAGTGTAGAGTCGGGGGAGAAGAACTTTTCCACCCTCTCCCTCTCTCACGCTATCAACGTCACAACTTTTCCACCTCAAGTTCTTATCAAGCATTTTCCTTCTCCTTTCCTCCACCATGACTCTGAACCCATCTGCTCCTCCCTACTTCCCTTCTTCTTATTTGACTCTCTCAGCCACATATGATATCCAGCTCAAGTGTAGAGTCGGGGGAGAAGAAGTGGACAGGAAGAGGAGGGGGAAGCAGTACAGCCGGCGGCATGACCCGGAGGAAGTACAGAGGTTTTCTTCAACATACGTAGGAGAACTATAAGGATATATCTTTTCATAACATATCACCTTGTCAAAGACCCTTAATGTGACATCCATGTTACCGCGGTGTCGGAAGACTAACATGTCATAATTTTCTAAGCCGTGTGTTTTGACATAATCCTCCAACCGGATTTCAGTTCTATGTAATAATGCAAGATTACTACATAGGAGGAAAGAGTTGGGAGGATTATGTCAAAACACACGGCTTAGAAAATTATGACATGTTAGTCTTCCGACACCGCGGTAACATGGTTGTCACATTAAGGGTCTTTGACAAGATGATATATTGTGAAAAGATATATCCTTATAGTTCTCCTACGGATTTGAAGAAAACATCTGTACTTCCTCCGGGTCATGCCGTCGGCTGTGCTGCTTCCCCCTCCTCTTCCTGTCCACTTCTTCTCCTCCGACTCTACACATGAGCTGGATATCATATGCGGCTGAGAGAGTCAAATAAGAAGAAGGGAAGTAGGGAGGAGCAGATGGGTTCAGAGCCATGGTGGAGGAGAGGAGAAGGAAGATGCTTGATCAGAACGGATGGCTCAGAACACAACCCAAAATTCATTCTAGCATACATTAGTGTGAATCATCTATGTTCTGTACATATGGTGTAGTATATGTTCTTATCGAATGTAGTATATGAAGAATGTAACAGAATCAAGATGAACTCACATAATGTAATACTAAAACGTCATCTACTACTATATAAGATATAGTGATAGGTTGTCGTATCATCATTGCCGAGGAGGAGCCACTTTCCCCGGCTCTACAGAATCAATGCCATCCAAGAAAGGTAAAACTGAATCAACATTGTCTTCCGGATCATCCTCATCAAGGCATAACGGGCTGCTCAGCGTGCCCAGCTTCTTCAATTTCTCGCTGGCTGCAGAGTCGAAATGGGAACGGGTCCTCTTTGCCGGCCCGGAACTCTGACTCGCACTCGTCGCCTCGCTACCGGTTTTCTCTCCTCCTCTGACGCGGGTCATAAGAAAAGAAATTTCGTACCTCTTATTCACATAAACATCATTGCCGCCTTGTACTCGAGCCTCCTCGTCTGTGACACTATCCAACTTCTCGGTGCCTACATTGTCACTCGAATCTCCCCTTCGACTCGTATCGTCCTCTTATTCGCCTGTCTTTTCGCTCCCTGTCTTGCAATCATCTGCTATCACCGCCGACTCATTCGACTCCTACTCCGAGTCTTCCTCCTTCCCGGAGTCATCGGAGAAGGAGTCGAATGAGACGGCGGTGATAGCAGATGATTGCAAGACAGAGAGCGAAAAGACAGGCGAATAAGAGGACGATACGAGTCGAAGGGGAGATTCGAGTGACAATGTAGGCACCGAGAAGTTGGATAGCGTCACAGACGAGGAGGCTCGAGTACAAGGCGACAATGATGTTTATGTGAAGAAGAGGTACGAAATTTCTTTTCTTATGACCCGCATCAGAAGAGGAGAAAAAACTGGTAGCGAGGCGACGAGTGCGAGTCAGAGCTCCGGGCCGGCAAAGAGGACCCGTTTCCATTTTGACTCTGCAGCCAGCGAGAAGTTGAATAAGCTGGGCACGCTGAGCAGCCCGTTATGCCTTGATGAGGACGATCCGGAAGACAATGCTGATTCAGTTTTGCCTTCCTTGGATGGCATTGATTCTATAGATCCGTGTATAAAGAGGAAGAGATTGGGAGTAGAGTGGACCCGGAGGGAAATGAGAGATGAAGGATGGCTCAGGGAAGGGGGCAGATGAAGGATGGCTCAGAACACAACCCAAAATTCATTCTAGCATACATTAGTATGAATCATCTATGTTCTGTACATATGGTGTAGTATATGTTCTTATCGTATCTAGTATCTGAAGGATATAACAGAATCAAGATGAACTCACATAATGTAATACTAAGACATCATCTACTACTATATAAGATATAGTGATAGGTTGTCGAATCATCATTGCCGAAGGATGAGGGTCGAAGGACAGTCAACTTTATCTACGGCTACATAGTTTCTTCCTCGCCAGTCGAATGGCTGCAGGGACCATGTCGTACCGTAGATTAATGCAAATGGAGCTGGAGCCAAAATACAGAAACCAAAATATAAAATACAGAATCAAATCCCTGGTTTCCCCGAAAATACAAAACACAGTTCTAATTAATATGTATTTTAAGTGTGAGAACGGATGGCTCAGAACACAACCCAACCGGAGAGGATACTCTGCAGATCCATCTGAGTAGGACGTATACTCTGAGAGATCACCTTTACAAGAATGATATCAGTAGTGGGATTGAGTGTGTACGTCCTACTCAGATGGGTCTCTCAC
Source organism: Iris pallida (assembly GCA_029216955.1). Lineage (NCBI taxonomy): Eukaryota > Viridiplantae > Streptophyta > Magnoliopsida > Asparagales > Iridaceae > Iris > Iris pallida. Next base: position 1,057,802 of record JANAVB010026197.1, read on the forward strand.
CGTTACTATTTTTTCTGACAGCATGGTGGATGTGCTCCATCAACAGATTCTTGCTCCGAGCCAAAACTTTGCCCCGGAGCTCAAGTGGACATCCTTCGTGTAGAGCTCGAGTAAGAGGTTCCTGACAGCATGGTGGTCTCCTTTGTCAAAGTATCCGTGCTCGTCCCATAACCAATGTGTGATAAGCACGGATACTTTGACAAAGGAGACCACCATGCTGTCAGGAACCTCTCACTCGAGCTCTACACGAAAGATGTCCACTTGAGCTCCGGGGCAAAGTTTTGGCTCGGGGCAAGAATCTGTTGACGGAGCACATACACCATGCTGTCAGAAAAAAATAGTAACGGTGAGAGACCCATCTGAGTAGGACGTACACACTCAATCCCACTACTGATATCATACTTGTAAAGGTGATCTCTCAGAGTATACGTCCTACTCAGATGGATCTCTCAGAGTATCCTCTCTGGTTGGTTGTCGTATCATCATTGCCGAGGGATGAGGGTCGTAGTACCAATACAATCCAGAGATTGACATAGTACTAATTCATATATGTAGTCCAATACAAATAGTCTAATACAAAAATAACCCAATACAAATAGTCCAATACAAATAAGTACTAATAGCTAATGAGAACCACGCTGCTCACGTAAACGCTCAGTGATACGATCACGCAACTACTTCAAAAAAGCGAGATTTTTGGCGTGAGGAGATATGTCGTCCCTTGCAAGTGTTGCACGAATAGAACTCCCGGTCTCACTAGCTACCGGTGCTGGATGAATAGAACTCCCGGTCTCACTAGCAACCGGTGCCACTTCCTCCTTAACTGTAGGAGGAGCCACCTCAGCATTCACTGTTTCCCTCAAACGACGTGCCGCTCCTCGGGTCATGGGTGCCATCTGGTAAGCAAGCTAATATAATTGTAACATAAGCAAGCTAACTAAAGGAACCATCATGTAATTTGAGTACATTTTCGAAAGCAGATAAAGTACAATAAATTCGATTTTTTGCCAAGTAGCAGAACGGATGGCTCAGAACACAACCCTAAAATTCATTCTAGCATACATTAGTGTGAATCATCTATGTTCTGTACATATGGTGTAGTATATGTTCTTATCGTATGTAGTATCTGAAGAATGTAACAGAATCAAGATGAACTCACATAATGTAATACTAGGACATCATCTACTACTATATATATAAGATATAGTGATAGGTTGTCGTATCATCATTGCCGAGGGATGAGGGTCGGAGGACAGTCAACTTTATCTACGGCTACATAGTTTTTGCCTCGCCAGTCGAATGGCTGCAGGGACTATGTCCTGATCACCATGTCGTACCGTAGATTTAGGATTTAAAATATGGTATTCAGATCAACTTAATTCAGTCAAAGGGTACTGAACAGAAAGTCTAATTATTCTATATTTCAGTAATGTCAGTGAGCTAAATCATACTCAACTGTCGAGAATACTTAGGAGAAAACTCATTCACAGGATTAGTATCCATCCTTCGTGACATAGCTGAAATTTTATAGGGCTCGATAATAATTATTAGTCAATTTATTCATCATTTCAAAACCCTGAAAATGCCCAAAAAAACTCCCAGTATCAGTAAATAGGGCTCGAACCCTAAATTAGAATTCGAATCCAAGCAAAACATCAAATTGACAGTTGATATGCCCAAAAAATGAGATTTTTCAGTATATAGGTGTCACACTGTGAATCTCGTGTCCACACAGTGGGACACGACATGTCCAAACCAACAAAATAGGTGTCACACGAACTAGAAGCAAGTCCACGCTCTCGTGTCCCTCGCAGCGAGTCCACTGTCAGTCTCGTGTCCCCCGCAGCGAGTCCACGCTCTCGTAGACACGAACTAGAAGCGAGAGAGAGAGCTAGAAGACGAGGAGAAACTGGGGAGGAGCTACCAGAGGAAGGAGGAGGAGGAGAAGGAGGAGAAGGAGGAGCTACCTGAGGAAGGAGGAGGAGGAGAAGGAGGAGGCCGGAGGAGGGAGATCGCCGGAGGAGCACCGCGGAGGAGGAGGCCGGAGGAGGGAAATCGCCGGAGGAGCGTCGCGGAGGAGGAGCGCGCCCAAAATTGGGGGGGAAAAATTGTGAATGATCGAAAAGGAAACCCTCGCTGGCTATATGAAACGATTAGCGACGTCACGTCCTTATAGGACGTCGCTAAACGTCGCTGATATATAATAAACGGTGACGCCGCTTCAAATGCGTCGCTACACGTCACTATATCAGCGACGGGTACCGACGAACTTGCGACGCACTACCCCATTTAACAAAATATAGCCGCTAGACGTCGCTATTAGTCGCTGTTGGCGACAAACAGCGACGTCTTATGTTAACGTCGCTAAAACCCCAAAAATTAGCGACGAAATTTCATGGAGTCGCTAAATACGTCGCTGATATGACTTATTTTGGTAGTGTCTGTTGGGTTTTGTTTCAAATCTATTACCCGCACCACCAGTGTGCAGAAGGGTAATAGGTCCACAAAAGTTATCCTAATATATTACCCGCACCACCAGTATGCAGAAGGGTAATAGGTCCATAAAGGTTATCCTAATCTATTACTCACACCATCGGTGTACCAATGAGTAGTAGATCCACAAAATATCATTCAAATCTATTACCCGCACCATAAGTGCGCAGAAGGGTAGTAGGTCCATAAAACTCATTCTAATCTATTACTCGTACCGTCGGTGCACAAAAAGGGTAATAGGTCCACAAAATTCCCCAACGAGAAAAACAACCACGTCCATAGTACCTCTGAGTGGGTTTCCCGTCCATCACAAACAAACCACCCAATACATAGAACTTCCATGTTGATAGCACCTCTGAGTAGTTCTATGTATCCTCATTAGGCCCACTCCTACCACGTCCTCATTACCTCTGAGTAGGAAGGCTCTACTTTAGACCCATATTTATCACGTTCTCATTACCTCTGAGTAAATATGTTGGTTTTCTCTCCACTTATTATTCGTACTCGTACCGCCAGTACCTAAAAAGGATAATAGGTCCACAAATGTCCTCTGTTGACCGCAAATGCTGTATTAGGTCCTCTAGTACATGCACCCCTTTTTCACAATCATATGCTTATGGAACCTTGTTGTTCCGTGGCATTCATTACCCGTTACGTAGAACTTCCACGTCCATATTACCTCTGAGTAAATATGTTGGTTTTCTCTCCACTTATTATCCGTACTCGTACCGTTAGTACACAAAAAGGATAATAGGTCACTACCAAAATACAGTAAATTAGCGACGGACAATTAGCGACGGAAATTTTCAGTCGGCGTTAGCGACGGCTTCGTGGCAGCTCACCGACGGATTACCGACCACACGCCTTTACATTTTTTATTTTAATTTTAGGGAGAAGAAAGGTTGCATATCCGTCGCTAGGTAGTCGGAGATATAGCGACGGAACCGGAGTCGTCGCTACTCAGTCGATTATTTGGCGGAAATTGTGTAGAAAATTGGCGGGACATTTCTTCGACTACGTAGCGACGGATACTCAGTCGGCAAGTATCAAACAGGACGACTACTAGGCGACGGGTTTTTATACGTCGCTAGTCCGTCGCTAAATATACGTACCAGACTTTAAATAAAATGGCGGGAGGAACTTTTCGTATTTCCCCCAAATTCACTCTCTCTCCTCTCTCTCTCTCTTTCTCTCTCTTTCTCTCTCGTCGGTGTCGACTTCGATGATCGGCGTCGACTTCGGCGCCCTCTCCTCTCTCTCTTCCGAAGGTAACCCCCACTCTCTCTCTCTCGATCTCTCTCTCTTCTCTCTCTCTCGCGGTGTCGTATAGGGGCAGCGGGGGCGGCGGGCTTGGGGCGGGGGCGTCGGAGGCTGGGCGGCGGGCTTGGGACGGAGGCGTCGGGGGCTGGGCGGCGCGCTTGGGGCTGGGGCGTCCGGGGCTGGGCGGCTGGCTTGGGTCGGGGGCTGGGCGGTGGGCATGGGGCGGGGGCGTCGGGGGCTGGACGGCGGGCTTGGGGCTGGGGCGTCGGAGACTGGGCGGCTGGCTTGGGTCGGGGTCTGGGCGGTGGGCTTGGGGCGGGGGCGTCGGGGGCTGGACGACGGGCTTGGGGCTGGGGCGTCGGGGGCTGGGCGGCTGGCTTGGGTCGGGGGCTGGGCGGTGGGCTTGGGGCGGGGGCGTCGGGGTCTGGGAGACGGGCTTCGGGCTGGGGCGTCGGGGGCTGGACGGCTGGCTTGGGTCGGGGGCTGGGCGGTGGGCTTGGGGCGGCGGCGTCGGGGGCTGGGCGGCTGGCTTGGGGCAGGGGCGTCGGGGCTATTTGCAACCGAAGCACAGCCATACGCACTCTTCATATATATATGCAACCGAACTACTGGGCGGCGGGCTTGGGGCGGCGGGCTTTGGTCGGGGACGGCGGGTGGCTTTGCTTCTCAAATTCATCTGAGTTTATATATTGGCTAAATAATGTGTTATCCATATTGGGTGTTATCCATTAGTTTGGTGGTGTTTGGATTAGTAAATGTGAATATGGGGTTTGGATTCATGGTGTATATGTTCACCGTCTCAAGGACAGTGCGAGTTCTATCAGTTGTGTGCTTCTGTATAGATGTATATATCTATACATCTAGCTGTGATATACATATGTGTATGTGACAATCTTAGTTAGCGATAGACTAGTTACCGGTTAGCGACAGATATTTCCAGCTCCATTTGCATTAATCTACGGTACGACATGGTGATTAGGACATAGTCCCTACAGCCATTCGACTGACGAGGCAGAAACTATGTAGCCGTAGATAAAGTTGACTGTCCTCCGACCCTCATCCCTCGGCAATGATGATACGACAACCTATCACTATATCTTATATAGTAGTAGATGATGTCTTAGTATTACATTATGTGAGTTCATCTTGATTCTGTTATATCATTCAGATACTAGATACGATAAGAACATATACTACACGATATGTATACAGAATATAGATGATTCACACTAATGTATGCTAGAATGAATTTTGGGTTGTGTTCTGAGCCATCCGTTCTCACACTTAAAACACATAGGAATTAGTAGTGTGAGAGCGCCAGAGAGAGTGAGAGCGCCGGAGGGGGGGAAAGAGAGAAAGAGAGAGAGAGAGTAAAATGGTACGACATGGTGAAGTAGTACTGTATTTTGGCTCCAGTTCCAGCTCCATTTACATTAATCTACGGTACGACATGGTGATCAGGACATAGTCCCTGCAGCCATTCGACTGGCGAGGCAGAAACTATGTAGCCGTAGATAAAGTTGACTGTCTTCCGACCCTCATCCCTCGGCAATGATGGTACGACAACCTATCACTATATCTTATATAGTAGTAGATGATGTCTTAGTATTACATTATGTGAGTTCATCTTGATTCTGTTACATTCTTCAGATACTAGATACGATAAGAATATATACTACACCATATGTACAGAGCATAGATGATTCACACTAATGTATGCTTGAATGAACCTTGGGTTGTGTTCTGAGTCATCCGTTCTCACACTTGGCAAAAAATCAAATTTTTTATACTTTATCGGCTTTCGAAAATGTACTCAAATTACATGATGGTTCCTTTAGTTAGCTTGCTTATGTTACAATTATATTATTTGTGACTATCGATCTTACCAGATGGTACCCATGACCCGCGGAGCGGCACGTCGTTTAAGAAAAACAGTGAATACTGAGGTGGCTCCTCCTACAGTTAAGGAGGAAGTGGCACCGGTTGCTAGTGAGACCGGGAGTTCTATTCATCCAACACCGGTAGCTAGTAAGACTGGGAGTTCTTTTCATGCAGTCCTTGCAAGGGACGACATCTCTCCTCACGCTAAAGATCTCGCTTTTTCGAGGTGGTTGCGTGATCGTATCACTGAGCGTTTACGTGAGCAGCGTGGTTCTCATTAGCTATTAGTACTTATTTGTATTGGACTATTTGTATTGGGTTGTTTTTGTATTAGACTATTTGTATTGGACTACATATATGAACTAGAACGGTGTCAATCTCTGGATTTTATTGGACTACGACATGGTGATCAGGACATAGTCCCTGCAGCCATTCGACTGGCGAGGCAGAAACTATGTATCCGTAGATAAAGTTGACTGTCCTATGACCCTCATCCCTCGGCAATGATGATACGACAACCAACAAGAGAGAATACTCTGAGAGATCCATCTGAGTATGACGTATACTCTGAGAGATCACCTTTACAAGAATGATATCAGTAGTGGAATTGAGTCCTGGAGGAGATATTATCAGAGTATACGTCCTACTCAGATGGGTCTCTCACCGTTATTATTTTTTTCTGACGGCATGGTGGATGTGCTCCCTCAACAGATTCTTGCTCCGAGCCAAAACTTTGACCCGGAGCTCAAGTGGACATCCTTCGTGTAGAGCTCGAGTGAGAGGTTCCTGACAGCATGGTGGTCTCCTTTGTCAAAGTATTCGTGCTCATCCCACATTGGTTGTGGGACGAACACGGATACTTTGACAAAGGAGACCACCATTCTGTCAGGAACCTCTCACTCGAGCTCTACACCAAGGATGTCCACTTGAGCTCCGAGACAAAGTTTTGGCTTGGAGCAAGAATCTGTTGACGGAGCACATCCACCATGCTGTCAGAAAAAAATAGTAATGGTGAGAGAGAGACCCATCTGAGTAGGACGTATACTCTGATAATATCTCCTCCAGCACTCAATCCCACTACTGATATCATTCTTGTAAAGGTGATCTCTCAGAGTATACGTCCAACTCAGATGGATCTCTCAGAGTATCCTCTCCGGTTGGGTTGTATTCTGAGCCATCCGTTCTCACACTTAAAATACATATGAATTAGAACTGTGTTTTGTATTTTCGGCGAACCCAGGGATTTGATTCTGTATTTTGGCTCCAGCTCCATTTGCATTAATCTACGGTACGACATGGTGATCAGGACATAGTCCCTACAGCCATTCGACTGGCGAGGCAGAAACTATGTATCCGTAGATAAAGTTGACTGTCCTCCGACCCTCATCCCTCGGCAATGATGATACAACAACCTATCACTATATCTTATATAGTAGTAGATGATGTCTTAGTATTACATTATGTGAGTTCATCTTGATTCTGTTACATTCTTCATATACTAGATACGATAAGAACATATACTACACCATATATACAGAACATAGATGATTCATACTAATGTATGCTAGAATGAATCTTGGATTGTGTTCTGAGCCATCCGTTCTCACACTTGAAGATAAATTGAATTATAACGACGAATATTAGGTTACTCTTCAGGATAATTGATGTCTATTTTATATTAATTTGGTTTGGTCTATATGATTCTTGGATAATTGGTGTGCATTAAATTCGTATGTGTATATTTGGTCTATGTGATTGTTGGATAATTGGTGTGCATTATATATTGGTTTGGTTTATGCATATTTTTGTGAACAAGGAAAGTGCTGCAATTTTTTTTCAAAAAAATTCTCAGTTACCGACGGACTAGTGACCGTTTAGCGACGGATATTTCCAGCTCCATTTGCATTAGTCTACGGTACGACATGGTGATCAGGACATAGTCCCTGCAGCCATTCGACTGGCGAGGCAGAAACTATGTAGCCGTAGATAAAGTTGACTGTCCTCCGACCCTCATCCTTCGGCAATGATGATACGACAACCTATCACTATATCTTATATAGTAGTAGATGATGTCTTAGTATTACATTAGTGAGTTCATCTTGATTCTATTACGTTCTTCAGATACTAGATACGATAAGAACATATACTACACCATATGTACAGAACATAGATGATTCACACTAATGTATGCTAGAATAAATCTTGGCTTGTGTTCTGAGCCATCCGTTCTGATCAAGCATCTTCCTTCTCCTCTCATCCACCATGGCTCTGAACCCATCTGCTCCTCCCTACTTCCCTTCTTTTTATTTGACTCTCTCAGCCACATATGATATCCAGCTCAAATGTAGAGTCGGGGGAGAAGAAGTGGGCAGGAAGAGGAGAGGGAAGCAGCACAGCCGGCGGCATGACCCGGAGGAAGTATAGAGTTTTTCTTCAACAGCTGTAGGAGAACTATATGGATATATCTTTTCACAACATGTCATCTTGTCAAAGACCCTTCATGTGAATATCATGTTACCGCGGTATCGGAAGACTAACATGTCATAAGTTTTTAAGCCGTGTGTTTTGACATAATCTTCCCAACTCTTTCCTCCTATGTAGTAATCTTGCATTATTATATAGCAGGAAAGAGTTTGGAGGATTATGTCAAAACACACGGCTTAGAAAATTATGACATGTTAGTCTTCCGACACCGCGGTAACATGGTTGTCACATTAAGGGTCTTTGACAAGGTGATATGTTGTGAAAAGATATATCCTTATAGTTCTCCTACGTATGTTGAAGAAAACCTCTGTACTTCCTCCGAGTCATGTCGCCGACTGTGCTGCTTCCCTCTCCTCTTCCTGCCCACTTCTTCTCTTCTGACTCTACACTTGAGCTGGATATCATATGTGTCTGAGAGAGTCAAATAAAAAGAAGGAAAGTAGGGAGGAGCAGATGGGTTCAGAGCCATGGTGGAGGAGAGGAGAAGGAAGATGCTTGATCAGAACGGATGGCTCAGAACACAAGCCAAGATTTATTCTAGCATACATTAGTGTGAATCATCTATGTTCTGTACATATGGTGTAGTATATGTTCTTATCGTATCTAGTATCTGAAGAACGTAACAGAATCAAGATGAACTCACTAATGTATGCTAGAATGAATCTTGGGTTGTGTTCTAAGCCATTCGTTTCCATACTTGGCAATTAAGTCGTTCGACTGGCGAGGCAGAAACTATGTAGCCGTAGATAAAGTTGACTGTCCTCCGACCCTCATCCCTCGGCAATGATGATACGACAACCTATCACGATATCTTATATAGTAGTAGATGATGTCTTAGTATTACATTAGTGAGTTCATCTTGATTCTGTTACGTCCTTCAGATACTAGATACGATAAGAACATATACTACACCATATGTACAGAACATAGATGATTCACACTAATGTATGCTAGAATGAATTTTGGGTTGTGTTCTGAGCCATTCGTTCTCATACTTGGCAATTAAGCATGTGAAATAGAAATGATTATGTTTAGTTTGTCTTACGATACAAATTTTCACATCCAAATTGAAATGGATCGTTACTTCGTTGATCGTACATGGATGTACTAGCGGATCAACCTCCTGGACTGTAGGTACTTATAAGTATTGACCGTATCGGATTAGTATCGATCTATCGTTTTGGTATGGACCGTATCGGTTGGTATTGGTCTTAGCGAATTGGTATCGTCCTATCCGATATGTATCGGCCGTACAGCTAGGATTCATATTGGCCTTATCGATTTGGTATCGGCCATATCTGATAGGTATCGGCCGTGTTGGATTAGTATAGACCATTTCGGATTAATATCGTGGAAGGTTTAGTAACAACTGTACTTGGATTTCTCTCTTCTAGAGCTAGATTACCATTGCAAGAGAGTCACGAGAGCGTAACTGGCCAGTTACAGAACATATATACTTCCTTTTCAATCTCGCTTTTTCTGATGGAAAAGGAAGCATGTATGTTACTGTAACTGGCTAATCACGATCTGGTGATTCTCTTGCAATGGTATTCTAGCTCGAGAAGAGAGAAATCCAAGTACAGTTGTTACTAAACCTTCCACGATACTAATTCGAAATGGTCTATACTAATCCAATACGGCCGATACCTATCGGATATGACCGATACCAAATCGATAAGGCCAATATAAATTCTAGCTATTCTGTCGATACATGTACATATCGGATATAGGACGATACCAATTTGTTAAGGCCAATACCAATATGATACGTCCTATACCAAACCGATAGACCGATACTAATCTGATACACTAGATACTAAGTACATCCGGCCTATACCAGCGGATCCACCAATTACTGCACGATAGGCTCAACGACTCCAGTTACATCCGGTTATTGGTGAGTACATGATTACATAGTAATTCTGTTAGTCTTGTGATACAGATTTTTACTCTCTCATGCTACCAACGTCATAACTTTTCCAGTGCTGCTCCCTCTAATGATGATGAACGCAAAAAACCAACATCACAACTTTTATAATTTGAGTAAATTTCTTTACCCTATATAAAAATTTCTGTTGTCAGAAAGATGGCTCCTAGGACTCGTCGAGGTGGTGCTACTAGTCGAGGAAGGGGTCGAGGCAAGAAACCCTTGGAGGTCGACACGGAGGAAGTCTCCATCGTCAAACAAGAGTCGGTGACTGTTAAGGAGAAGGTGTTACCAAAGGTCGAGGTCAAAGAAGAACCGATGACCATCAGGGAAGAGATTGCTCCCAAGCTTGAAGTTAAGGAGGAGCCACCGTCAGAGAGTAGTAGCATCGGGACCGACCCTCCTGTCCCTACAGAAGACCTCAACCAGATTGAGCCTTCGTATGCAAAGTGGCTGATAGAATGGTACATGCCTCAACGCAACTATGATCCCTGGCTGTGAGGATTCATCGTCTGACTTGTGGTCTTTGTTGAGGCTAAAGTCAATTTTCCTATGTGTTTTGGAATATTTGTGGAAAATTTGGAATATTTGTGCTATGATCGGATTATAACGACGGATATTAGGTTACTCTTCCGGATAATTGATGTCTATTTTATATTAATTTGGTTTGGTCTATATGATTCTTGGATAATTGGTGTGCATTAAATTCGTATGTGAATATTTGGTCTATGTGATTCTTAGATAATTGGTGTGCATTATATATTTGGTCTATGTGATTGTTGGATAATTGATATGCATTATATATTGGTTTGGTTTATGCATATTTTTGCGAACAGGGAAAGTGCTGTAATTTTTTTTCAAAATATTCTCAGTTAGCGACGGACTTGTGACCGTTGCGCGACGGATATTACCAGTTTCCGACTACTTTTTGACGGCAAATCCGTCGCTAACTGGAGATTTGAAAATGTTTCCAGGTAGCGACGGGTGGTCGACGAAATATCCGTCGGCATGGTATATAGTTCGACGGAATAGCGACGACCTTTCCGTCGCCCTTGTTCTGGAAATACCAAGAATTTCCAGAATATGGTCGACGGATAATCCGTCCGTATTTCGTCGACAGATATCGACGGAATAGCGACGACTATTCCGTCGCCATGGTGCTGGAAATGACAAGAATTTCCAGAACCTGATCGACGGATTTTCCGTCAGCAAACCATCGCTAATCCGTCCATTGTTATCGAAGGCGTCGACGGATTAGCGACGGAATGATACACTCTGATACGCTATTATGACGGGGTACCGACGGAACTTTACGTCGCTATTGTCTACACAGTTCAGTACTTAATACTTGAAATGGACGATAGTCCGTCGGAAAGTTGTCGCTAATGCTTCGTATTGTTAAGTCGATAAAATGTCGCTATTCCGTCGCATGACGACTACGTAGCGACGGACAGTTATTAGCGACGAGCTGATTGCCGACGGACTTTTTTGGCCAAAACCCGTCAGTGATCGGTCGCTAATGGAAAGTCCCGTCGGATTGGCGACGGATAGGGCCGTCGCTAAATCGATAAATTTTGGTAGTGGGTCCACAAATGTCCTCTGTTGGCCACAAATGCTGTATTAGGTCCTCTAGTACATGCACCCTTTCTTCACAATCATATGCTTCTGGAACCCAGTTGTTCCATGGCATTCATTACCCGTTACGTAGAACTTCCATGTCCAAATTATCTCTGAGTTGTTCTATGTATCCTCAGTCGAGTTCACTCCTACCATGTCCATATCACCTCTGAGTAGGAAAGCTCTACCATTAACCTCATATTTACCACGTCCATATCACATCTGAGTAAATATGTTGGTTCCCTCTCTCAACTTATTATCTGTACCTAAAACAAAGGTACGCCAAGGATGATAAGTCCACATAAATTCTCCAGCGAAAGTACCTAAACCTATCACGTCCATGCTACCTCTGATAGGATTGCCACACCTAGACAGCTCGACTTTCCATGCTTCTTATTCAAAGTATTCCAAATTTGTAATTTGAAAACTTTGAAGGGGGTCTTGTAGAAGCATGGAAAATATTGCTTTTAGTCCCACATCGGAAAGGAGAAGAAGAAAGGGCTCACTCCATTCTATATATAGAGCCCCCTTCCCTCCTTTGAAAAGGGCACCAACTTTTCTTCCCTCCTTCCAACTTTGACTCTTCCTACTACGCACCTTCGGGTGCTAAGTCGAAGAAGTCTAGGACAGTACGGGATCAACAAGCCCAGTCAACTGTGCAAGCTGCTGACCGTCAGCGGACACCGTTAACTGTTTTACGGGCTCCTGATGGAAAGTTATACAGAACCACCCGCGTCCAATCCCACATGTGGAACAGACAGGGTTGAGCGCAATGCTTTACTAGCCTCAGATCAGGGAGCAAATATGATAGTCCCAAAAGTCTTCCTACAACGATCGAGAGCAAGTGCTAGTCTCAGATCAGGAAGCAAATATGATACCTACGCACCCGGGCGCTCGGGATACGTGGGCCCACAAAACGGATGCAATGGTAGATTAATCTGCTCTCGACTTGCGAGAGGTGGTCATTCACAAATGCAAGAAGAGAAGCAACCTTAGCGTGCGATGAGCCCTTTTCAGGACATTACTGCACCCAAGCCATCATCAACTGCCGCGGACACAAGACAGTGGCTCCACTATCAAGGCAATCTATGTTTCAGCGACTGTGACCCACTGCGCCTTTCCAACACCATCTCGAAAACATGATGCCAATTGAAGACGTTGTAACGGCCTGCTCTCAACTAGATGCATTACTCAGATGTCTCAGTTAGGCACATCATTCAGTCAAGCGCATCACAATCTTCTGAAGGAGTCCACTGTCAAATCTTCTTCGAACAAGGAGATCCATGATCTGCAGTGCCAACACTCGCCAAGGAGGAGGGTCGGTCAAATTCATTTTTTTTTGAGAAGTCAAGAGGGAGACAAACGAAACTCTCTCAAATCGTGACATTCGGCGCAGCACCTTCTCTTAGGGCCCCCATACCCATCCAGCCAGAAGATATCCTTCATGCGGCTTAGTCATGAAACATTTCTCATTCGGCTCAGTCATGAGATAGCCTCATACGGCTCGGTCAGAAGGCATTTCTCATACGGCTCGGTCAGAAGGCATTCGTCATGTAGCTCGGTCATGGGACATTCCTCATACAGCTCGGTCATGAGACATTCCTCATGCAGTTCGGTCATAAGACGTCCTTCATGCGGCTCGGTCATGAGACGTCCTTCATGTGGCTCGGTCATGAGAATTCCTTCATACGGCTCGGTCATGAGACGTCCTTCATGCGGCTCGGTCATGAGACATTCCTTCATGCGGCTCGGTCATGAGACATTCCTTCATACGGCTCGATCATGAGACATTCTTTCATACGGCTCAGCCATGGGACATTCCTCATGCGGCTCGGCCAGGAGACATCCTTCGTGTAGCTCGCCACGGAAGATTAGTTGATGCACGTGACAAGTTGACCAGGTCTCAACTTCTCAACGACAAATCACAACAAATCCTAACAAATCCCTAGTTATCAGTCACAGACCGAGTCTCGAGGCATGATTACGGCCATGTTGTCCGGGGATTTGCCACATGGTCATCTATGCGGCTCAAAATATCCTTCATTCCGAAATTACTATAAATAGCAGGGTGCTACACCCCTGCAAGATGGTTGGCAATCCAGAGGCTGGCAACCTTCAAGAGAGAAGCAATTTTTTCACGAGTGAGAGACTGCATCAGATAGTCCACGGAGTAAGGCAGAGTTGATAGCACTTTCCCGAGCCTCCACCGTCACCCCCCCCTCCAGAATCAAAACTAAACAATTGTACTTAGATTGTTTCCTAGGATTTCTTTCTAGGCTTTCCTTTGTACAAGCGAGTTTGCAATCAATTTCAGTATTCTGCAATACCTGTCTTTGATTTTTTTTATAGCAAACAGCTTGTGCTAATGATTGTTGTTTATTTAGAAAGTAAAAGGAACATATGGAGACATGTCCAAAATATGGGGCTTCATGGTAGAAAGTTGATGTGCGCACCAAAAAGATTCAAAATAGAGTTCTTGCAAAGGTGTTGAGGTACTTTCTTATAATACCAAGATTTAGGAGAATGTTTAAATCTCCTGATAAGACAGAATAATTAAGATGACATGACACTCACAAAGTCAGGATGGAAAGATACGATACCCTGTTGATTCAATGGCCTAGAATATGATCGACAGTAAGTGGCCTGATTTTGCATCAGATCCACGTAATCTTAGGCTTGGACTTGCATCGGATGGATTTAATCCTTTCGGTGATCGTTGTACTCAATATAGCTGTTGGCCTATGATTTTGGTTGCTTATAATCTGCCCCTTCCTTATGCATATCAAAGGAAAACTTGATGTTGACGTTATTAATTCTCGGGCCCAAGCAACCAGGAAATGACATAGATGTATATTTGGAGCCACTTATAGAAGATTTGAATGAGTTATGGAGCAATGGTGTGAATGTTTTTGATTCATTCAGTAAATCCATATTTAATTTGAAGGCTATTCTGATGTGGACAATAAATGACTTTCCGGCCTATGGAAATTTATCCGGTTATTCCACAAAGGGTAGAGCAGTTTGTCTAATATGTGGAATTGAGACATCTTCAAGATGGTTGGCTAATTGTCAGAAGCATGTATATATGAACCACAGACGATTTCTTGTGCACAATCATCCATTTCGATTAAAAAAATCTTGGTTTGATGGAAATGAAGAACATAGAAGGAAGCCCAGAGCACTAATAGGTTCAGAAGTTTTTGATGTGGTAAAAAACCATGTCAATAATTGGGGGAAACCAAAAAAAGAAAAGAAGAAAAGGAAGAAGCAACAACAGCCAAACATTGATTCAATATGGCCTTGGAAGAAAAAATTAATTTTCTTTGAGTTGCCTTATTGGAAGGTACTAGCATTACCCCTCTCTCTTTATATATCTCTCTTTCTCTGAAAATTAAATTTCTTTCTATTTATGAATTATATTTTTTTATGTGATGTTTCAGAGTTTGTTATTGCGACACAATTTAGACATGATGCACATTGAGAAGAACATTTATGAGAGCATTATTGGCATACTCTTGAGTATAAAGGGGAAAACAAAGGATGTACTAAATTCTCGTAGAGATATGGTAGAAATGGGCATAAGGAAAGAACTATATGCTGAAAAAATAGGGAATAAATTTCGATGGACAGCAGGCTCTTTTAATTTATCAAAGTCGGAGAAGCAATTATTTTGTGCAAGGCTTGCAAATTTACGATTGCCTGATGGTTACGGCTCCAACATTTCAAATCATGTGTCATTACAAGATTCTAAGATTTTAAATCTCAAGTCTCATGATTGTCACATTCTACTCCAACAAGTCTTGTCAGTAGCATTAAGAGGACTTCTACCAAAGGGTACGAGAACATCAATATTTCGGCTTTGTTTATTTTTTTAATGAATTATGTCAAAGAGTGGTCGATAAAAACAGATTAGAACAACTCGAAACCGAAGTTGCAGAAACTTTGTGCTTATTAGAAATATTTTTTTCCTCCATCCTTTTTTGATGTTATGGTCCATCTCACAATTCAACTTGCACGAGAAGCTCGAATTGGCCGGGGGGGGGGGTACAATTTCGTTGGATGTACCCCTTTGAGAGGTAATAATCTATATTTTAAATAAATAATGAACTTATAAATTATTCTATACTCTTCTAAGATTAGCTCTTAATTAGATCTATGAAGGTACTAAAAGGATATGTTAGAAATCATTTACGACCTAAAGGATGTATAGCAGAAAGGTATCTTGCGGAAGAGTGTTCAAGTTTTTGTCGTGGGTACATAAAGCAAGCTGCTGAAATTGGAGCTCAATATGGACGCAATGATGATTTTGAAAATGAAACTACCAGAGAAGGGAGGCCAATTTCTAAGGGGAAAACAAGGAGTATGTCTTCTGACATGTTAGAGATAGCTCATTGTACTATTTTGTTCAATAGTTATGAAGTCAAACCGTAAATTAAGTAAGTATGCTACCAAATTATAACTTATTTTCACTTAATTTTTTTTCACTTTCTAAGTTATCATGTACTTATACTTTGATATCAGGATGCATTTAGAGGAACTTCAGCATTTGGATAGGCATCTTTTGAAGAATGAAAGTCTGCTACAAAACAGACGTACAGAGGCTTTCATAGGATGGCTAGCAAATAAAGTCAAAATAGGCCAAGTTGGCACTATGTCGAGCACATTAAGAAGGCTAGCATGTGGACCTAAAAAGGATGTAATGTCATTCTCAGGTTATGTCATAAATGGTCATCGATTTCATGCAAAAGATGCCAAAAAACACACAAAACAGTGGTGTTTCAATTGAAGCATAAACAATTTGTGGATCTTGTGCAAGAGACACATCTCAACTCATTAGAAGAGTAACTTATTATGGGGTTATTAGAGACATAATTTTGCTTGACTAATACAATATTCAAGTTCCTTCATTTCAATGTGATTGGGCAAACATAGAAAATGGTGTCAAAGTTGATGAGGGATTTATATTGGTTAACCTTCACCAAGGGCAAAGTCAATTTGAAAGAGATCCATTTATTTTAGCTTCACAAGCAAAGCAAGTGTTTTATTCAAAAGATAGTGATGCATCACATTAGTATGTTGTTTTAAGAGCACCACCACGAGGTTTCTACGAGTTAAAAAGTTTTGAAGAGAGTGCGTACATGCAATGTGCACCATTAGATGCACTACAACTTGATCCGAATCTTGATGTTGAAGGTTATGTAAGATTGATTGTGAGAAGGTGACTTCGGATGGGGTACATAATTAGTGTTTCTATACTAATCATAATTATTTTTCAAATTTGTATATACATATATCCTATTTTCTCTCTTACCTTATTAATTAATTTAAATGTTTTACCAAACAGATTGAAGATTAATCTCATATCCACTTATGGTGTCGACAAAGCAACTAGGATTTGATTGGCACTTTATCTCATCTTCACTAATGTCATGCAAAAGCCTATGATTTGCATGTTCTGTGAAAGAGAACATATATGTTATTTGGAAGAGTGTCACAAGTGGAACTTGCTTAATCTTTCATTAAATGATTTTGTTGTTATATGGTCGATTACTTGAACTATCATGTTGTGCTATGGTCAATTATTTGGAAGAGTGTCACATGTGGAACTTGCTTCATCTTTCATTACATTCTTATAGTTGTATTTGAATTTTTTTAATTTTAAATTCTATCCTTATTGCTTTTACCTGTATGGTTATGCTTGGCCCCAGCATTCCTCAATCCCGGCGAAGTGGGGAACCATTAAATCACTACATTTACTTGATGGGGAACCTTATTGTTGTCTTTTTTCCAGAATTTATAATGTCATTAGTTTGAGCTTAATGTAAAATATGGTTTTATAGGCATTCGTCTAATCATCTGAAGTATCGTATATTGATTATGCAGTTCACTTATTCGCTACAGATGGCAGCTGCATCACTTATTGGCTACTTATTGCCCAAACTGAAAATTGAAGTCTGAAGTACATAAGACTTGCAAAGTTATAGTAACAAGTTGAATATACTCTGGCCTTGGGTTGCTAGCATTCATGGAGTTGTATCTTGAAAGACCTCAAGTGTTATTTTAGTTTTTAAGTAAGTCTATTTTTTCCCTATGTTTCTCTCTCAATTGCATTGTATTAGTAGCTACAACAACAACAACAACATAGCATTATTCAGATGTTTCTAGTTCGCTAAATGAATCCTTATTTCCATGCAGCTCATTCTATTATAAAGTTATGCTTTAATCCATGTTAGTTCTAGTCAGAATCCAATTTATGAATGCCACATGCCTCTGGTCTGGTGTGCATTACCTAATTATCTCAAACACTTCTCTTTCATTTAAACTAACTGAAGTTAACAAACCAGTCACTTATTCACATGCAAACACAAAGTGACCCAAAGATGATATTATATATAGTACTGTGCCTACATAACATATTGCTCACACAATGACCATACATGTTCTTAGCTAAAATCTGAAAAAGTAGACAGTAGCTAATTGAACTATTAGATATAATCTTGTAATGCTAATAACAGTCCGACTCTGCATCCAATATTCAGTATATCTACACCTTATAATACTGTTGAGGTTCTTATCTTTCTCTCTATTTTTCAAGACTTCCTTGAGCTCAAGTTTCCCGCATCTTCTAACTCCATCAAAGTAGTGGAAACATTTATATTCAGAAATACTTGTTGCATGCTAGAAATAGATACAGTTTAATAACTAAAAATAGATATAGTTTAATAACTAGAAAATTGAAGCCAAAATAAGCATGTTTTATAACTAGAAAATTATCATTGTTAATTTTTAAGTCAAGTTTGATAGGGTATGCATGCCAAGTTTAAGGCAGGAATTCTAACTGATTACGTGATTTCTGATTTATGATTGATCCAATATTACATATTTCCATATTCATATTGTTCTGATACAAGCTGTCATTGATACTCCATGCACACACACACACACACATCTGATACATACACATACGTAATGAATATTTTAGGTACTGCAGGTGGATTAAGAAAATTGTGAACATGTTGGGATCTGGTGAAGTAAGCTCCATTTATCTTTATAATCTTTTTTTTAATAATATTTTGGTGAAAAACTTTTTGTTCTTATTATGTACTTCTTTTAAGAAGTTTTCCAAAAAAGGTGCTAAAAGAGGAGAGATACAACGTTTAGCTGCAATAGCGGGAACCATGCAAAGAGGAAGTGAAGGTGTAAGAATATCAAATGGAGACTCCAACTCTCCATTGAACATGTCACCTAATATACCAAGTGATCAAAATCTATCAAGTTCTAATGTTCCTGAAAAGAAGAAAACTAGGGGTAAATCAAGAATGGATCATATTCATATGAGAAAAAAATCATGTTCCGGTTGATTTCAATGACAGGGGTTAACCAATTGGAGATACTGCAGCTGAATTTGCTAGTTTTTTAGGCTCGACATCAAGAGATTTAGTGCCAGTGACAATGGAGAACTGGACAGATCTTTTTGATGATTTTAAACATCAAATCTGGGAGCACATCACGATAATATTTATATGTCATACTTATGTGTTTTTACATGCATTTATTAAACTTATGTTTTTATTGACGGGTATCTTTTTGATATAGCAAAAATTCATTCTTGATTACTGCCATAAGACATATGTATTCCAAAAGTTAGGAAGGCATTGGCGTGATCATAAATCTAATTTGATGAAAGACGCGATAGAACAAGCAAAAGTTGTAGGTCTACCACGAGCACTTGTCCTCCTAAGTGAAAAATATATTTCAAATGTAATAAAAGAAAAAGTGAAAAATTCAAGAAGACGAGGAGAAGTCAAACTTTGTTGCATACAACGAGTCGTAAGGGATATGCTCGTCTAGAGGAAGAAATGGTAACTAAGTGATAATCTACTTGTTACCTAAATTTTTGTGTGTGTTACATAAGTCATTTCATTAGCCTTATTGATTTTTACTCACCCTTTGTTACCTCAAAAAAATGTCTTATAGCGTCAACAAAGTGATAATCCTAATTCCATACAAACAGTTAATGTTTGGATCAAGAGACATAAGAGGAAGATGGGTACATTGAGTTCAGAGGCTCAGAAAATTTTGGTATGTTTCTGTTTATTAATTTTATCATTTGGTTATTCACTTATATCGTTCTAAAATTTCTATGGCCATTTTTTATTAGGATGACGTAGAAAAGATTCATTAGTCAGCGACAGCATCATCAAAAAATTCTCTTCAAGATGATCCGATTTCAAAAGTAATTGGCCTTGAACGACGAGGAAAAGTATGAGGACTTGGCTTTGGGGCGACTCCTTCAGAAGTAGAAGGACAAAAATATCATCGTGATAAATTCAATAGATTTGAAAGTGAGTTGAATGAATTGAAATTTTTTGTCAAAAGCATCGCTGAAAAGGTTATTGGGAATAATAGTACTGTAAGTTTTATACATCGTATAATATCTTTATTCTTTATTACAAACCAACATGTTCAATAGTTAAATGTGTTTTTTCATTCACGTAGGAAATTGAAAACTCAAACATGGCAAGAAAGGATAACTCAAACTATGGGGTTCAAAGTTCTTCCAACCGTGAGATAGCCGAAACAAGGGAAGAAAAAGTAAATGTAGAAATTCCAAGTTCTCCTAACATTGGGACAAAATGCAAATTATTGAATTAGGAGACGGGTTCAGAAGTTGTAGCAATTGGTGAGATTGCATCTACAAATCCCAAAGATTTTGTCCATCACGTGGCTATAAGGCAAGAGTGCTATAAACTTTGGGTTCATGAAGTAATTGATTATGAGGTGACTTTGTATCGGCCGACCAGTGAGTTTTTTCTTCTACATGAGGCTTTATCAAGTACGATCGCGTGGCCTATCAAGTATCAAATTCGATTAGTGGTAACACTTATGAGGTAAGGTAATATGACTACTCTTTATTTGACCATATTATACCTAAAAGTGTTTGTTAAATGCATATAGATTGGAGCATGAATAATAATTCTATTTATTATCAAAGTTGTCAAATTTTCCACAAATACTTTTGAAACCCACGTGGTTTTCCAGGTCCAACATGTACTATTATTATCATGTGTAGAGACTTCACCTCTCCCTTGTTATGCAGGAAAAATGATATATGGAATAGATTATCTTAGGATGGATCCCTTGTTCGAATTTTATTGTACCATGTCGATTCATGAGATAAAAAACAAAATTAAATATGGAAGCGTACCTGAATCCATTGTCTTTGCTTGACAGATCTTGAAGCAGACGTCTCTTTATGGGGTTTGATCTTCCAACCCGCTACGGCCCTTAATAACAAAGATGAAATCTTTGTTTCTCTCTTTGTTGATGGGGATACAGAAGAGAATAGAGAAACCCTCTCTTTTGTGTCCGTATGAGTTGGGAACCATAACCCTAATGAATACACACACACACACACACACACACACACACACACACACACACACACACACACACACACACACACACACACATGTGTGTATGTGTGTGTGTTGATATTTCTAATTTGGCCCCTCATCAAATTAGAATTTTCTCCGGTATCTACACATTAATTCAATGGCAATTATACCCTTAAGCCAATTTTTCAAATAGACCACTTTAATTTTTCTTAATTATTTAGATAGCCCAATACAATTTATTTTATATGTGTGGCCCATATTATTGAATAATTCCAACAATCTCCCACTGGGCCACATATGTAACCTTATAATTGTGTTAACCTTAGTAAGCTCATAAATTGCTATCTTAATCCTTAGGGTATATCCGGACAATCTCGTTCATTAACCACATCAACATAGGATCAAAGCGACTTTCGTCACATATAGCGTAACTAAACCATCAATGGTCACATATACCAATATAGCTAAACGACATAGATCAATCATGGATGCGTAGCATGGAAATTATACACAATGTGATCAATACATGTCTATTTCCAACTGGTTCTCCTTAAATTTAATGAGATCAATACTTTAATATAATGAAAACATAATGAATTAAATTTCCATAAATCTGATCAGATAAATATCTAAAATACTTTAATACATAAATGTATCCAAAACCAATTATCACCCAAATACATAAAATACAAACTCCCACTATATTGTCATATACTTAATTGAGATAACACCCGTATGAGCAGTATGCTCATGAAAGACCCGGGATGATAATGCTTTTGTGAGCGAATCTGCTAAAAATAGAGTTTGTCATAATGTGCTATATGGACACTTTAACCATTCTGTATTCTTTCCTTCACAACTAGAAACTTTATGTCAATATCCTTGACATATATAAGTTTCTGTTGTTATTGGAAAACATTACTGCTGATTTATTGTCATACCATAATTTAAGTGGTCTTTCAATACTGTACTGTAGGAACATCCTTGTGACAAAATTTTACAACCATATTCCCTGAATGGATGCCCCACAACATGTTATAAACCTTGCTGCCATGGTGGAAGAAATTATGAGTACATGTTTGACACTCATCCAAAATATAACTCCATTAGTCAGCATAACCTGATGTGGATCTCCTACTGTGTTGGCATCCAACAAAATCGGAGTCGGAATACCTTATGATCTCCAAAATTATCTGATCTCCTACAAAGAACATATAATTTCTTGTTCTCTATTAATTACTTAAGTAGTTTGGCTGCTACCCAATGATCCATCTATATTTGCTTAAATATTTGCCTAACATCCTAATATGTACGCAATATTCTGACGCGTACATATTTGAGCATACATTAGACTCCCTACAACTGATCATGAAGAAAAAATCTATTGTATTTTCTTAATTTCAAGGCTATTCTTAGGGCACTGATTGAGATTGAACTTATCTCCTTTAGTGACTAGGGTGTCACCTAGTTTGCATTCTTGAATGCCAAATCTTTCAAGCACTTTATCGATATAGCTCTTGTGATAATCCAATAATACCTCGAGAACGATCTCGGTGTATTTGATTTCCTAATACAAAAGAGGCATCACCAAGATCTTTCATTCCAAAGTTATTTGATAGAAATTTCTTAGTGTCATGAAATATGCCTATCTCATTTGTGGCAAGCAGTATGTCATCAACATACAAAACCAGAAAAATAATTTTACTCCCACTGAATTTGTGATACACATAATCTTCAACAACGTTAACCTCAAAAATCAAACGAGGTAACAACTTGGTGAAATTTATAGTACCACTGACGAGAAGCATGCTTGAGTCCATAAATAGGTTTTGTCAATTTGCAAACCATATTATTTGGATCTTTCGACACAAGTTTTCTGGCTACACCATATAAATAGTTTCGTCAATGTTACCATTGAGAAATGCCGTTTTGACATCCATTTGATGTAACTCAAGATCAAAATATGCAACATGTACTATGATTGTTTTAAAGAAGTTTTTCAAAGACACCGAAGAGAAAAACTCTTTAAAATCAATCCAAAATTTTTGAGTAAAGTTACTAGTTACAAGACATACTTTATACCTATCCACATGACCCTTCGAATCCTTCTTGGTTCTAAATGTCCATTTGTAACCAATGGATTTCATACCTTTTGGTAATGGGACAAGTTCTTAAACTTTATTGTCTTGCATGAACTTATACTTCTTATTTATTGTATCAATCCACTTTGAGAACTGGAACTTTCCATGGCCTGACGGAAGTTGATTAGATCATATTCCAGTATCCACAGTCTTCCTCACGTTCCTAGAGAAATATGACAATATTATCCGAAATTATATTTCTTCTTTCTGTAGTGGACCATCTTAATATTACCGGTTCTTGAGGTTGTTGAGTTTGTTTCGTAGGAATAATTACCTTATCTTGAATGGGGTGCCGCTACGTTGTCGTTGTTAAGGTATCTCAACAATGACTTATAGAGCTAATTCGACATTGTCTTATTGAGACTCCGAATTCACTTCTTGATCATGACATGTATAGAATCCTGCACATCGTCAAAAATGATAGTAGGAATCGTAATTGATTCATTCTCAAAGACAATGATCCTGACTTTATTTCTCCAACAAACTCAACATCCTCAAAAAATATTACACTTCTCGTCTCAAATTTTTTTTAGTGTGGGATTGTATAATTCTCAACCCCTTGATCTGTAGCATAACCAATAAAGTAGCTGCTTATAATTTAACTTTGGTCTGTCTTTCCATTACACATTTAATATAAACATTAAAGTCTATAAAGTCAATGGAATCCAAATCTCATCAGACACAAATCGTTCAACTCTATTTCTAGAGAAGTGACCTAATGCTTATGTCATAATGAGGCTAAAAAATATATTGTTAATTTTGCGTTTAGTACCACATGAATTCACTTACAAGGTTTCATTATAAGATGCAATAGTTTCAATTGAATATAGGTTATCATAAACCTTAAGGGAACCGTTACCAATAATATTTAAATTTAAAGATAGACTAAACTTATTGTTTCCAAATGAACAATGATAACCAGATTTGTCCATTAAGGAATCTGAAACTAAATTTTGTCTAAAAGACGGTACAATAAAAGTATCTATCAAATCCAAATAATAATTGGTTCCTAAAAATAACCTAAAATGTCCTATTGCTTTCACTTCTACCGAATTGCCGTCACCTACATAGATATATCTTTCACCATCAATTGACTTTCGGTAACTCAGGCAACCTTGCCTAGAACATTAATGTGGGTAGTCCCACCAGAATCTAACTACCATGAGTTTCTTGGTACTAAATCTAAATTAACCTCAGAACAGATCAAATTTATAAATATACTTTTCTTTATATGCCATACGTGATACTTTGTACATTTCTTCCTTATGTGTCCTTTCTTATCACAAAAGAACAACCCTTAGTTTTATATTGTTATTTCTTTTGCTCTGGGCCCTTAGCAGCTACTGTATTCATTTCTTTTTGCCCTTAAAGTTTATCCCATTAAACATGAAAATTAAAATCTTATTGGCAGATATTTTAACAACATTAACTGTAAAGAGAACAAAGCAACGAAAAACAAACATGCTCTAACAAATAACCAAAGCGTAAAATATAGTCAAACAAATTCAAATAATGGTGAACCCTATCTCAAGATACCTAGTACATCATTAATATCAAGTCTTTGGACAGTGATATTAACTGTAAGTGGTATTCTTAGTGTAATGATCAAACGTTGACAATAAACCATGTCACATAATAAGCCTATCTTTGGATCGGGTTATTATTCACATGTAAACCGTATAATTGTCACACATTTATCACCACAAGTATGTGTGCAATTCGGCCAAGTATTAACCTTCCTTTGGGCCGGCTAATACTCGCATGAATTTACACACGCAAACATCTAACATCCCTCATAGACTATCTACGCAAGAGATGAAATAACGTGTAGGCAACTCTAGAGGGGGGTGAATAGAGTTTGTGTCGATAATCACCAAATAAAAAATTAACTCTATATCACCTCCACAAAACAACTATCAAGATAGTAAATAAATTTGAGAGAAATGCGAAAGTAAATAAAGATCAGAAGAGCATACGCAAACACAACAGTTTTAACCTGGTTTTCCTCGTGGAGGAATAGTCCAGGCCTGAGAACTCTAGCTCAGGATTGAAATCCACTATTTGTGAAATAGTGTACAACCACGTACCTTTACTCAGAAGAGCACGCCAACTTCTTACAGATTCGTAGGTGGCGAAACTTGGAATTGTCCAAGTGACTTTTCTTTCACTCTTGTACACAACTTCTAGCTGGTATCGTACTGAGCACCTTGGGCTAAGGAGAGTTGTGGCTTAGGAGATATGGAAGAATGAGGCTTGGAGTAGTAGAGCTTAGAAATCTTGAATATTTGAAGATAAGAGATGAATGAAAATGGTTGAAATCATGCCCTATATATATACTAGTCTGGGAGGCAGAATTTGGCCAGAATTCTGTCCTCAAAATTCAAAAATATGGCCGTTGTACCAGCTAGCAATTGGTAACCCTAAAAATCAGTTCCTGGAAATCAGGGGACAGAGTTCGGCCCGAACTCTGTGTGGAGGCAGAGTTCGGCCCGAACTCTGCCTCCTAGGTGGTAGAATGTTCAAATGGCCTTTGGGCTTTGGTGGAGCTTGGGCTTGGTTCAGGAATTGGTCTGTTTGTATGGTAGAGCTTGGAGAGATATGTCTAGGGGTTGAGATGACTCAGTGCGACTCAACTTACACATTCTCTTAGACTCAATAAATTGAAGATTACAGACTTGGAACAAGTAGGAAAACCAAAACCCCTTTGATGACGCCTTTCTTCTGATATTTGAGCAGTCCTGAAGACATCTTTTTTCTTGACAGCGGAACCCCCGATGCGAGGCCCCGGATAGGTCACTGGGCGGTTCTGAGAAATCTCTTTGTATGACGTCGTCTTTTATCCATAATTAATTCTTCATTGCCTATGTCCTGGTTTGATCATGTTTGATCATGCTTACTGCATGTATACAAATACATGTTAGGCCATCAAAATATATTATAGTACGATACAAGCATAGCAATATAATATAGGACAATTAGGACAATGCTAAGTTTAAGTAGCAACATGATAGTTAGTATATGAATATTAGTGACATCATTATGTTAAACTTAACTGATTAGCCATAATAAAAAACACGATGTAATCATTGGGCCAACAAGAGAGGTCACTTTGGCGACATCTTGTTTCAATGAGTCTATTTAGAATATTAGACGACTATTGCTAGTCACAAAAGGCACCTAAAAAAATTTGAATGTTGACTAAATTTTACAAAACCGAATCATGTCCAAAACTTTATGTACATGCATAATTAAAATATTACAACTCAAATAAGATAATCATGAGCATGTGAATCTCTTTACATGATTCAAACAAATATTCTTAATTTGACTAAACTGAGCATTGTCAACATAATAAAATTCACGTAATATTTTACTGAAGATATGGACCAATAGATTGCTTCAAATAATCCATAAAGATTATATTAAAATAATCTGCTGAAGATATGTACGTCAATAGATTACATCAAATATATAACTTAGAACATAAATTTATTGGAAACTAAATTTATGTCAAACATAAAATTGTCTATATTTGATTCCAATTTGTCCTCCAATAATCAACTTAGATTGGAAAACATTCTAATTGAGTAACACCAAATATCTATCAGCATGAGTAATTGGAATCTAACCGACATTCCATATTATCACATGTCCGACAATAAGCATATTCATGAATATTTAATATAATGGATAATTTCTACGGTCATTATCACATATGTCCATATCTAATATTTAAGCATGGATAGAGAGGTCATTACTGTTCATAAATTAAAATTTCTATCAAGATTCCCTTAAATATGCCAATCAAATCAATGGAAAATTGGCAGCAAACCAATGTTAACATTTATTATGGTCGTGCCTACCAAATCAATATAGTAGCAGTAGCATAATATCAACAGGTTAGCCTTAAAAGTTTGCA
This sequence comes from Iris pallida, assembly GCA_029216955.1. Lineage (NCBI taxonomy): Eukaryota > Viridiplantae > Streptophyta > Magnoliopsida > Asparagales > Iridaceae > Iris > Iris pallida. The sequence continues at coordinate 1,084,922 of JANAVB010026197.1, forward strand.
CCAATAATGCTTAATTGAATTCGTATTTTTCAAAGATGAAAAATTCATGAACGAAAGCGTTCGGGAAAGAAAAATTCATGGACACCTCAAGTAGCAGTGGCAAGAAACGTGAAGCATGCTAGCATGTTACTCTTTTGGTTTCAAAATCTTAAGCAATTGTTTTACAAAATTCATGGACATCTGGAAGCAATTGAGACCGGATTCTTCATATATATATATAAAAATGCTCGATGAATAGTAAAAGCTTCCATAGAACAATCAGAATCCTAAATAAAATTAGATCTAACAATTTAGGATTTCTGAACACCAACAAAAATTGAATCTGAAAATTTTAAACTCATGAATCAAACAAGGGTGGCTCTGATACCACTTGTTCGAATTTTATTGTACCCTGTCGATTCATGAGATGAAGAACAAAATTAAATACGGAAGCGTACCTGAATCCATTGTCTTTGCTTGACGGACCTTGAAGCAGACGTCTCTTTATGGGGTTTGATCTTCCAACCCGCTACGGCCCTTAATAACAAAGATGAAATCTTTATTCCTCTCTTTGTTGATGGGGATATAGAAGAGAATAAAGAAACCCTCTCTTTTGTGGCCGTATGAGTTGGGAACCATAACCCTAATGAATACACACACACACACACACACACACATATATATATATATATACACACACATATAAATATATATATATATATATATATATATATATATATATATATATATATATATATATATGTGTGTGTGTGTGTGTGTGTGTGTGTGTGTGTGTGTGTGTGTGTGTGTTGATATTTCTAATTTGGCCCCTCATCAAATTAGAATTATCTTCGGTATCTACACATTAATTCCATGACAATTATACCCTTAACCCAATTTTCCAAATAGACCACTTTAATTTGGCTTAATTATTTAGATAGCCCAACACAATTAATTTTACATGTGTGGCCCATATTATTGAATAATTCCAACATCCCTGTGATAGTCAAAGATTACGACTATTGTCTAGAACCTCAAGTTATATTATATAATTGCCATATTTAACTTGAAATCAGAGGAGACATTTTTTCTATAAATTTTTGATAGAGAGCGTTGTCTTGCAGTTAACTTGTCCTTATTTCCATTTGAGGGAAGGTTCATTGAGTGTATTATTATTAATATTTTTGGTACATTGGCTAATGCATGTTCCTCTTGCCCATCATGAAAGAGACACATCAAATTTAATTTTACATCTGTTGTTATCTGCTTGAGAGAGAATCATAAGTGTAGTTCTTAATTTGTTGATGTTGCCATGTAATTTCTCTTCTTCTTTGTCACTTTGGTTACTTAATCATGTTGTCTTACAGTGAATTTCAGTCACCACTAAGATCGGGTGTATTTGCAGCATGGTTGGAAATTAATATGGTCTATGGATCTTAACAAGTATGACATTTGGAATTCTCTGTACAACACTAACTTAAGCAAATCAAGAATGTCATGTTGCAGTTCTTTGAATAATTAGCATTTGTTGCCAATAAGGATCATATGGAAATGATATGTCTAGCATAGGTTTTTGGCACTACATTTGGAAACTTATCATCTTTTTCTTGCTTAAGAGAAGACTTTCCTCTCAGAGGTAAAGTTTCTACATAGTTTTCTGCATTTTAACAGTTGTTTTGATCTTAGAGAAACAAATATCATGTGCTCAAATGAAGAGAAAGAACATCAACATTGTTTAACAATTGAGAACATACAAATACATTGGGGTATAGGTTAATTACATTGTCAGCTTTGTTTAGGGGCTTTAGGTTTTTTCTCCTTGTTCTTTATGAAAAAAATGTCAAACTAACTATGACTGGCCTGCATATTCGAGAACTGGATAGGTAGCATATTCGATCTATGCTCAAGTTACAGTTCATAATGTGTAGCATATTCGAGAACTGGATAGGTAGCATATTCGATTTATGCTCTACTGAGAACTGAATAGGTAGCATATTCGATCCATGCCAGATACTTACTGATTAATTATGCGAACATCCTTCCCTATTCGAATTTGTAATATTTTTGATTTTGGAAACGTTTATCGTTATCATTGCTTCAGGCGATCTGATTTACCGAATATCATTACAATGGCTACTAGTTGTCTTTTTAATTTCAGAGTAGATTTCCTAATCAAATGTGTCCTCTCCAAATGTTTTTGATTTCAGATATGTTTTTGTTGTTTTTGTTGCCAATCATAACAGTGGCAAAAATGGAGTATGTCTGTTTGTTATTTCTGGGAGTGTTTGAAATCATACTTTGCTATCCTTGGCTAGGGGCTTTCCTTATTCTGCAGTATACATATTGTGTATGTCTGTTTGTTTATTTTTGGGAGTGTTAGCTATATATGTTCTATTTTTGTTAGTAGTTTGTTTTTCCATTCATTTTGTACTTTATATTGACTTGATTTGTTATTGTATATAATAGGTTATATAAGAGATGCTACTTTTTGCTGCATACATTTGGACTTGGGGCACTTTTGATGCAGTGACGATTGAAAGATGACTCAAATTATGCTGGCGCTTGATCGTGAATGGAATGAAGGAATGAACATATTTTGTATGGATTTATTATATGGCCACAATTTTTGACATTTTAGTTGGTGATTTGTATTCACATGATTTGACATTATTATGGTTTCAATGAAAGTTAGTCTTTATAACAATGATTGTGTATACTTTAATGTGATTTTGGGTTTGGATCATTAGATATTATTGTTTCAGTGAAAGTTATTATATTTTATAATTGTTGTGCATATTATATGTTTTGTGATTCATTGTCAAAGATCAATTTGATTGCACAAAAAAGCAGGAATTATTTTTTAAAAAATAAATAAAGAGAATATAAGGCATGCAGAATATGTCTTAATTGACATGTATTTTATACTTTTCATGGCATACAATAAATGTCGTAAATGACTATTTGTTGTAGTATGTCGTGCTTTGTACATTCAAGACGTGCAATAGAATGCCATAAACTTTTATTAATGACGTGTAAAAGTAAGTCGTAATATTATTACTAACGGCGTGCATAAACACACCGTAATTTCCTTTAGATGACATACAATGAATGTCCTGAGTACTTATAGACGGTGAACATGTTGACTTTGGATGACACGCAAATTATGTTGTCTAACTATCAGTTTTTTACGGCGAGGGCTGATACGGCTTGTGCATGTGCGCCGTCAAAAGTGATTTACGGCACACAAAGCGCGCCGTAAAAACATATTTTTCCTGTAGTAAAACGAGTTTCAATAAATGCAATATTATAAACTTTTGACATAAACTGTTGGTTATTATATATGTGTTGTTTTACTCTCTTATTTCCTTGTCAAGCATAATATTCTATCAATTTTGGGGAGTGTGCCATTTCGATCAAATGACAACGGGAGAGAGAACATGATACTTGACGTTCTAGAACATGAGAGGTGATACTTGACATCGTTGTTGTATCAAATTGCTTCACAAATTGCGGGGGAGCTGTGCACATCCAAAACTTGTAGTATCATTCATAGTTTGTCAATTATCAAAATGGGAGAGATTGTTGGCCCATTCGGTCTCATTCAACTTGATTTTGATAGTTAACTAAACCATGGTTAGATATGTCACAATATAATCCAATTGATCCAACTGAAGACTCAACAATGCTGTGACAACTGTTGGTTGTACTATATCTAGTTGTATTTCGTCAATATAATTTAATATTTCAATATTTGAGTCTAGGACTTATGTACATTTAGTTGTAGTGGCATACTCAAGTGCACTCACATAACCTGAAACCTATCGACATATACAAACACAAATCAAAACAAAACTATCCTATACAAACCCTTACACCATTCTGAAATAAACCAACCGAAGTTAGGCCGAACTTGGACCGAACTCAACCTTATTCAGAAATATGTCTAGTTGTGAAATCCCTGATTTTTTGGTTCCAATATTTAAAAATTCAAATATTCTAGGCCGGATTCTGACCGAACTCTGTTCCACAATATCCTATAAATAGGCATGGAGTTTCAAATTCTTACTCACTCACCTCTTCTTAATATTTATATCCTTTAGTGAGCAAACCCTCAAAGCCTAAAACTTCACATCTCCAAGTTCAACTCCTTAGCCTTCTAGTACCAAGTGCGATCTCAGTTTAGAAGTCTGTAAGAGTTGTAAGAGCTTAGCTCAACAAATTTCCCCTCTAGCTTTGAGGTAAACAAGCCTTCGTATTAAAGCTTGTGGTTGTAAGGAAATGACAAGCCTTCAGATTAAACCTTGTGATTCACTATTGGAGATTATAGTGGATACAACTCCGAGCAAGAGTTTTCGAGCCTGGACTAGTCCTCTCAGAGGAAAACATGATAAAATCTCGGTGTTTGCGTTAGCTTTCTCTTACCTTTACTGCTTTATATATATGTCTTGCATATACACATTAGTATTGTTAGTTGTTAAGTACCTTTACTTAGTATAAACTTTTAATTGGATAGATTATTCTGTTGCACTTTATCTACCCACACTTTAGAGTTACTTTACGATCCTACACCAATATGCTACAACTGGATAAGACTATGTCACATACAAAAGGACTGTCCTAAAGTGAAAAAGGAGAATTACTACGAACGATTGATCAAAGAAAGACTGTCGTCTCGCAAGTACACTAACACAAGAATATGGTGTGAAAGCGAAGCAAGCGACTCTGAAGAAGATGAAAGCCCTCGTCAAGCTGCATATTTATACTTAATAGCATTATCCAACGAGGTACAAAATAATCCTCTTTTTGAATAAAATGACTTCGCTTATGATGAATTATCTGATGCTTACAATGATTTATTTGATGATTACAAGAAAGTTCTATTTAGGTATAAGCAAGCTTGAAAAGATATTATATCATATAAGCTTGAGAATAAAAAGTTACTTGCTTATCGAATGATGCTAGAGACAATTCAACTTTTGATAACTTTGCTAAAATCTTCACACTTGAGTTTAGATTGCATGAGGCACTTGAATGTATTGAGAAAAACACTCAAAAAAAATACTAAAGTTAAGGAGGAATTAGAATCAGAAAAGAAAAAGTATTCCATTGTTGTACTTATAATTGATGCTCTTACTGCTAAATATGATGAGATCTATGCTAACTCTAGAAAGTTAGAGATTAAATTAAAAAAATAGGTAGTACAATCTATGACTTAGTTTAACACAAAACACGTGACACACCACAAAGTCACACACGATAGATCTTTTACAAAGGAAGCAAGTAGAGCTAAAGCTTCATTTGTAACTCCACCTTCCTGAAATTTGAAATTTTCTTTTAGCCTTACTTTATTTTGATTTAACAATTTAAAAATTGTTAAATACCTTAAATATATGTGGGTTAAATCAATTTACTGATTTCTAGTTGTGATGGGCTAACCAACTCAAACCAATTCCTTCCAGCCCATTTCCTGAAAGCCCTATTTAGAAATCCATTTTGAATTTTTGGACCTGAGCATTCCTTAAGCCCATTCAACTCATAAACCTATTCCAGCCTAAAGCTAAAGGCTTAGAAAGGATTGGGTTAGCTATTCAAATTTTTTGCCTACATCCTTCTTCAGTTGTAAATTCAAACAAAATTCCCATTCACCCCTCCAACAGAACTGTCAGAGAGAGAGATGTATGAACACTAGAAGGGGGGGTGAATAGGGTCAAGCTAACTAATCAAGCACTTAGCACAAGCTAATTGGCAATTTAAAAATATAAGTGCAAGAGAAGAAGCAAACACAATACCGACACCCGATATATCCTGGTATCCTCCTAAGAGGCAGTCCAGTCCCGGAACTCTCTCCGGCGTTAATCCACTATTTGAGCAAATAGTTACACACGAGTTTGGATCCGAAGAACTCGCCAACTTCTTACACAAGAGCTTTAATCCGAAGGGCTCTCCGACTTCAACCGAGAGTTTGGATACGAAGACTCCCCAACTTCAACCGAGAGTTTGGATACGAAGACTCTCCAACTTCAACCTTTCACAATAGGTTTTGATCTCCTTATATAATAGGATGAAGATCTCACTTTTCAACTCAATAACTCTAACACAATTTGTGGATGGCAAATGAAAGATTTGTAGAGTTGTATGTGGATAAGCTTTGGTGGTTTAGGAATTTTTAGGCTCAAAGCATCAACCTTGAATGAAGGGGTTCAAGGCTATTTATAACCAAAGCTTGAAAAGAAGCCAAAGGCAACTTTTCAGTAACGAACCGGCATACCGCCGGTATGATCCGGCATACCGGCGGTATACCGGTCTGGGATTACAACGGCTAGAAATATAGCTGTTGGGATCATCAATGCTGAAAATCCGACCGTTGGAATTTTAACGTTACTGAATCGGTATACCGTCGGTATGATCCGGCATACCGTCGGTATGCCGATTTTGTGGACAGAAATTTTCTGTGAACAAAATCGGTATACCGCCGGTATGCACCGGTATACCGTCGGTATGCCAGTTTTCAGCCAAAAATGATCCTGGGCTAGTTTCTGCCCTAGCTTTCGATTTTGCCATCCATTTCTTGTGTTTACAATAATTCCTAAGACTCATTACAGACTCCAGATCAACTTAGGCAGGTGCAGGCTTCTTCAGAGTCTTGGAATGATGATGGCATGGCTTGGCTTCAGAGTCAGCGGAACCCCCGAGTGCGTGGCTCCAGAGATGTCGTCGGGTGGTTCAAAGAAATCTTGTGGCATCCGTCGTCTTTGGCCCACTATGATGATTTCTTCATTGCATTGCATATGTCCATATTGATCTTGCTAATTGCTTTTCTGCAAATACATGTTAGACGAACAAAGCAATATACATGTAGCAAGAATGATAAGATAAAAGCACATTAGGACTATGCGAAGTTTAAGTATCAATGCTATAGTGATAGAATAAATATTAGTGATATCATAATGATTAAACTTAATTGAATAACCACAATCAAAAACATAGTTTTGATTTTGGCAACCCGATTAAATTTAAGATAGAAAGCTCATATCACTAATATGTAAACCAATAGGCACATATCACCAAAGGTATAAGTATAAGTAGAAATGCTATAGCGATAGTATAAAGATTAGTGATAATGAAATGCTAAACTTAACATATTAACCATATTCAAAAACATGATACAATCATTGGGCCAACAAGAGAGAGAGGTGGAGTTTCCCGTGAGTAGTAGCCTGAGCCTCACGCTACTAAACGCCCATTTAAGGAGCCAATCGTTCATCCTTTCTTCCTCATTCCATAATTTGATTCTGTGGAAATTCTTCATCCTCCCCAATTCCCTGCAACTGAGCTCGAAGCCAGGAATCATGGTGGGGATCCTCTTCCCGGGCGTCTAAATCATCAGTTCCTGTTAGATCGGTTGAATGATTCGAGTTTCCTTCATGCTTTCACTTCTTCGATTGGAATCGATTGAGATCTGGTGAGTTAATTTCTATTCACTTTCATTTCTGGTGGTGTAACATTTTGATGAGGCTTCCTGTTCTTGGCTATAACCTTCAGATCTGATAGATCGAGTCATTAGTGAATCAGATCCTTCATGACTGCGGATTGGTGAAGGAATCCTAAATTTAACTGTATAAATCTCTGATCGGGACAATTTGGAGAGGATCAAGGATTTGGCCTTCCACCAAGTATAAGAGTTGTCGATCTGGTTTGAGGATCTCTTCTCAAACTTTTGATCATCTTTAGATTATTTCTGAGATCGATATTAACTAAATTGTTTCTTTTTTTGAATGATGAATGCACAGTGAATTTTGAGTTTGAATTTGATATCAAGAAGTGACTGTACACATTTGCCTAGGAGTTCACTCAGGTATTGAACTGTTGATCTAATTTTAGTATGAATCATTAGGTAGATCGACTCCTTGCTATTTCAATGTATTTTGCAACTGCTCAGTTAAAATCGTTTGATCTATGGGGTTGCTTCGAACCATGGTTATTTTCTCCAATTGTAATGCTCCTAATATTTGACATTTAAGTTCAAGATGAACTCATGTATTGTATTGTGGAGAATTTATCAGTAGGGGACTCAGGAAATCTGTAAGACCTTAAGTTAATGGATATGATTAGAGTGAGTTGTAGTGTGAACCTGAAGTAATGCATTTGGGTGGATGCAGAAATCAATTCTTGCATTGATTCATAGCTTCATTAAAAATAGATACCCTGAGGTAGCCTGTGTTCATTTTGATTTTTGGTTTTTTGTTGGTGTCAGGTTTACCTAGATTGATAATAAAACTATAATGGCCACATGCCAAGTTGAGTTCCTCTTTTTGATGAATGGGTAATTCCAGTACTGAAACTGACTGTAAGATTGAGGATTTGGGTTGAACTTAACCTTTTACCTGGTAGTTGAGACTGATGTAAAATAGTCTTTAATCAAGACTGATTTCATGTCAGCCTAAATCAGTATGAACCTGTATCAGTCTTGGCAAGAGACTGTTCAGTATCAGTATTGAACCCTCTTCTAAATAATTTGGATTCTATTCTTCCTTGTTCCTTAATTGAGTAAGTACCAGTAAAGACTAGCAGTTGATAAGTGACAGGTTGTCCATTCAATGTTCTCTTAGAAGTTAGATTGATGGTTAAGGAATTTACCTAGTAAGTTTTGACTGATGTTTAAGTATGACAATCAGGACTGATGCATCAACATGTGAGGATAATTGAACTGTTGAGAATTCAAGACTGATTCCTGAGATTGATAGGGTATCAAACCTATCTTAGACTGCCAGTCACTGATCTGAACCTTTAGGTCTCCTTATTGAACTGTCAACAAATTGACAGTCACTAGTTGTTTGGTGTACTCAGGAATGTCCTTATCTGGACTGTTTAAATCAGCCTAGTTAAAGGCCGAAATGTCAGGAGCTGTAAAACCTATTAGATAGGCACTTGGAGTATAGCTATGTGATGAAACCATACTTTGGGACCATGGTTAAACCACAGTTTAGAAATCCAGTAGTTATTATTAACTGCAATACAGAAATCCAAGAAATCATGGCTTAGACTGAACAAATATCCCTATAAGTAGGACTAAATTGAATAACATTGGCTTGGCTAGTCGACCCTTGAGCCATTCAGGAATATTGCAGTAGGCAATACCTTGTGTGGGACTGTTAGCCCAGGGAACTGAGTATTGCAGTAGGCAATACTAAGTATAGGACTGGGATTTGAATTTGCAGTGAACTATATGAGACTGGTTTTAGTTTAAATACAGAGATTAGGTTCTTATATATATGGCAGAACATTAGTCTTCAAGGCCCTAAAGACTGTGAACCTGGGTTGGATTTATTGATATCAGTTAACATGGTATTTAGGGCTGAACTGTATGAGTTAATGTTCAAATTAGATTTTAGTTTCTAAAGCATGAACTGTAGGACTGGTAGACTGAAACCCAAGGATTCAATCTGATTTAGCTTTGCTTAACTAAAAGTTTACTGTTGTCCTGTTTAGGACTGAACATGACATAGAAACTCTTATATGCAGGAGTGTATGTTATTGAACCCAGGTGGCATACTCAGTCCTGTTTTGGGCTGATATATTTTACATTAGGACTGAATGTCCATTGTACCTTAGAACTAGAGTATCTATGGTTCAGTGAACCCATTTGCCTTGACCTTATGTCTTAGATGGTCATCCAGGACTCTTGAGTTAAGTTTGCTTTTTGAAACACTTGTCTCATAGAAATTCATTTAGTATGCTGTTATATAGGGGTTCTTGCCAGTTAGAACATAGTTAATAACATTGATACTTTATAGGAAACCCTAGCAACTAAGTTTACATTAGATATTAATCATGATTAGAATCATTTGATAACCAATTAGATTTAGTCTGTTATTAATCAACTTGTAAAATCATATAACAGGAGGATACTCAGCTCCACTACTCTTTCTTGATCACCCGGAGCAAGGCAAGTATACTCCTCTGATTTGTTCATTTCTCATGTCTTCATATCCTTTCTTGTATCTCCTTGATGACACGATAGTTCACGATATTGTCTGGTTTCATGTTCCATGTATCATTTGCGTCTGGAAGGGGAAATACTATAGATATGTGGTCAAATCCTGTTACTACTCATGTGAATAGCTTGGGTCCCGCACCGTACACACGGGGCCAAAGTCGTAACTTTCAGGTTCATTGCATCTACCCAAGCCGATCACAATCTAGATGTATTTCATATTGCACATGTCAGGATTCAGTTTGTATTTTAGGATTTCATGGTTGTATTTCATGTTCAGGTTGTACTTCATGTTCAGGTTGTATTTCATGCTCAGGACTCTTACTATGTTCCCTGTTTTACTTTCAGTATTCCTATTCAGTTTCATGTCTTGTACTTTACATTTATTCCTATTTTCTTGATTCATACCATGATGTACATGTTCATTTCTCAGGATATACTAGCTCCGCTCCTGACTGGATAAGTTGCAGGTGAGTTGGAGGCCTTGTGCGATACATTCTATGGCGAGGAGCCTTTTGATGCAGGAGAGCTAGCTGGTGCAACTCATGACTTAGAGGCTGTAGAAGCCTAGAGATTTCCTTAGTTTCCCTATTATTTCCATGTATTGAGACTAGTAGACTTCTATCATTTTGGAATGTAATAAATTCTGATATTGTACTTTACTCTGGGATACATTTATAGATGCTGTGTTTCATACTTGTCTTGATATCTGGTTAGTTTCCTTAGAATGGTACAGCTTACTTTGTTATTCTAATGACAAAGGCTGGGCGTGTCCGACTCGTATCCGGTTATTCGGGAGCGGGTCGTAACATGTTTTTAGTGGTGGCCCATGCAGGTCTAGCCTAATGGTACCTAGGTCTTAGTGTACTATTGGGGGACTTGATTACACTAAGGAAACTTGAACACAGCAAAGGAAAATCGGGAAATAAGGGTATATCAGGTTTATCATGTTTTCAGGTACATTGATATTATAAAAACATTGTTTGTTAGGTTTAGGGTTTGTCATTCAACAAAGTTTTCTTTTGATGCAGATGGTCGCTACAAGGAAGACCGCAGATCAGCCTGGAGTTGCAGGCGGTTCTGGAGTTGCAGGCGGTTCGGAGCAGGCCGCACCGGACGTTCAGGCAGATCCACTTCCGCCAGCGCCTCCAATCTTTCCATCGCTGCCTCCGACGATAATGTTTGATGGCACCCAGGTGATGGCGATGTTTCAGCACTTTCTGGAGGCCCAGAACCACCAGGCAGCGCAGTTCAGAGCGACTGTCGTCGACGCGCTCAGGACCAGAGAGCCGGCAGCACCAGCACCAGCAGCACCTCCAGCATCGAGACCAGGGACGGCCAAGGAGTACCAGAACCTCTGCCCGATGGACTTCTGGGGCAACGAGGGGATCATCTATGCAGATGAATGGCTAGAGAATACGGAGAGGACTTTGAGGATGGTAAATATTCCGGATGACACGAAGGTGGAGGTGGCCAGCATGCGACTCTTCGACTTGGCGAGAGCGTGGTACCGAGAGGACCCCCAGTTGACGGAGCCCCATGTGTCTTGCACAGTTTTCAAAACTCTGTTCAAGGAGAAGTTCTTTCCAGAGGTGGAGCGGGATGAGCTGAGGATGCAGTTCGAGGCGCTGCAGCAGGGGACTATGACGGTCGCAGAGTACACTTCGGAGTTTACCAGACTCAGCAGGTTCGCGGAGAGCCTAGTCAGAGCACCAGAGGACAGGGCCTGGAGATTCAAGAAGGGTCTGACCAGGGAGCTGCGGCATGCAGTAGCTATTAGCCATGCGACTACCTACACTAGCATTCTTAAGATCGCCCAGGCAGTCGAGAAGGAGATGGACCCGAGGCCCAAGAGGGATAGGGATGTCGGCAACATCAGTTACCAGGCGCCAACAAAGAGGGTACAGATGCAGACTCAGGCGAGGCCGTATCAGCAGGCAGCAGTTCAGCATCGTCCTGCCAGAGTTCTAGCAGCTCAGCATCAGAGGCAGCAGGGGATCTCTTGCACATATTGCCATCAACCGGGACACCACGTGGAGGTCTGTCGCAAGAGGCTTAGACTTTGCCTCTTCTGTGGATCAGACGCACATCAGATGAGGGACTACGCTCAGGCTACAGCTAGACTAGCAGGAGGACCCCGAGGAGCTAGAGGACTACCGCCTGCACCACCCAGATCATTACCTGCTGCACCCCAGAGAGGAGGAGCTCTACCACCCCAGCAGCAGAGGTTTGCACAGCACCAGTAGCAGCAGAGGGGAGGAGCACAGCAGGGACGTGCTTACGTCTTGGCCACAGTTGAGGAGGAGGCAGCTCCAGATGTCATCACAGGTTCTGTTATTATTCATTCATTTCCTGCCATTGCATTATTTGATTCTGGAGCCACACATAGCTTTGTATCATATAAGTTTCTGCATAGACACGTCTTTACACCCAAGCCCACAAGGAGGAACTGTCAGATTAAGACAAGAGGTGGGATTGTGCCAGTCATTGAGATGGTGGATTGCCCTATCACTGTAGCTGGACGGGATCTTAGTGCTCGACTTCTAGTGATGCCTTTGCTCGGATTCAACGTAGTCCTTGGTATCGACTGGATGAGCGAGCAGTTTGCCGTAATAGACTGCCATGAAGGGAAGGTGACTTTTAGCCCGCCAGGACTTCCACAGTTCGAGATCAGGAGACGAGTTGCAGAGAGGCCAGAGGGAGTCTACTTCGGAGTTATTGCAGAAGACCAGGAGTTGTCGGATCCACTTATTGTAGAGTATCTCAACGTCTTCCCCGAGGAGTTGCCAGGATTGCCGCCAGATCGAGACGTGGAGTTCAGCATCGACTTAGTGCCCGGATCAGCGTCGAAGTCCCAACATTGTTACAAGATCAACCCGAAGGAAGCTGCAGAGTTGAAGGCCCAGATTGATGAGCTGGAAGGCAAGGGTTTTATTCGGTCCAGTGCTTCACCCTGGGGAGCACCGGTACTTTTCGTGCCCAAGAAGGATGGGACGGTGAGGATGTGCATTGATTACCGTGCACTCAACAACATCACCATCAAGAATAGGTACCCTTTGCCGCGGATTGATGAGCTGTTTGATCAGCTGAGTGGAGTGAGAGTCTTTTCCAAGATTGACCTTCGGTCAGGGTATCACCAGATGAAGGTTCGGAAGCAGGATATTTCGAGGACAGCCTTCAACACCCGATACGGCCAGTATGAGTTCTTGGTGATGCCGTTCGAACTCACCAATGCCCCCGCAGTGTTTATGAACTTGATGAATAAAGTTTTTCACAAGTATCTGGACAAGTTGGTCGTAGTCTTCATTGACAACATTCTAATTTATTCGAAGACGGAGGAGGAGCATGTGGAGCACCTGCGAATTGTGTTGGAGATACTACAGAAGGAGAAGCTGTACGGGAAACTCTCGAAATGTGAGTTTTTCTTAGACCGGATGGCATTTTTGGGGCATGTGGTGACTGGAGAAGGGATTTCTGTAGATCCTAAGAAAATTGAAGCAGTGGAAGCTTGGGCACCTCCTACACCAGTAGCTAAGATTCGTAGTTTCCTAGGGTTAGCAGGATACTACAAGAAGTTCGTGAAAGACTTCGCCAGGATAGCAGAGCCTATGACGAAGCTTACGTGGAAGGACGAGGAGATCATCTGGAGCGACGCCTGCCAGTCAGTATTTGAAGAATTGAAGAGAAGACTCACGACAACACCAGTTCTAGCTTTGCCATCGGGATCAGGAGGATTCGTCATCTACAACGACGCTTCAGGGAAGGGTTTGGGATGTGTGCTGGAGAAGAACAAGAAGGTTATAGCTTATGCTTCTACACAGTTGAGGCCCCATGAGAATAATTATCCTACACATGACTTGGAGCTTGCAGCAGTCATATTTGCCTTGAAACTGTGGAAGCATTAACTGTATGGAGAGCGAGTGGACATCTTCACGGACCACAAAAGTCTGAAGTATGTCTTCACTCAGAAGGAGCTAAATATGAGGCAGCACAGATGGCTGGAACTCATGAAGGATTTTGACATCAGTCTGTAGTACCACCCTGGGAAGGCGAATGTGGTAGCAGATGCTCTCAGTCGATATCCTATTGCTATGTATCTCACTATGGACCGTCATCTATTGGAGGATCTTGAGAGTCTTGGGATTGAGATTGTTCTACCAGGATATGGAGGACAGATGATGCATATGCAGATACAGTCAGGACTGATAGAGAAGATCAAGGAGACCCAGTTTCTTGATGAGGGACTCCGATGTCTTAGAGCTCAGGCGGAGGCAGGATTGCTCGACGACTTCACCATTGCAAAGGATGGATCCTTGAGGCACGAGAACCAGTTGTGTGTGCCCAAGGATCTGCGGGAGGAGGTGATGCAGGAAGCCCACCAGTCGTAGTATTCTATACATCCTGGGTCTACCAAGATGTACAAGGATCTGCGGGAGTATGTTTGGTGGTATGGGATGAAGAGAGAGGTCGCCAGATTTTTTCCAGATGCCTTGTGTGCCAGCAAGTCAAGGTGGAGCGCCAGAGGCCAGCAGGACTACTCCAGCCCTTACCTATTCTGGAATGGAAGTAGGAGCATATCACCATGGACTTCGTCTCTGGATTACCGCGTACTCCCAGTGGCAAGGACGCTATTTGGGTGATCGTGGACAGACTGACAAAGTCCGCTCATTTTATTTCGTTCAAGGTTAGGCTATCGACCGAGAAGCTTGCAGACCTCTACATGCGTCAGATCGTGAGGATTCATGGGATGTCGGTGAGCATCGTTTCAGACCGAGACAGTCGCTTCACATCACACTTCTGGAGGAGTCTACAGCTGAGCTTAGGGTCACAGTTGAAGTTCAGTACTGCCTATCATCCACAGACGGACGGACAGTCTGAGAGGACCATTCAGACAGTGGAGGACATGCTGCGGGTTTGCGCACTCGACTTCGGCGGTTCGTGGGAGGACCATTTGCATCTAGTAGAGTTTGCCTATAACAACAGTTATCAGGCCAGCATCGAGATGACCCCGTTCGAGGCATTGTATGGGCAGAGATGTCGCTCGCCGTTATCTTGGGACGACGTTGGCGAGAGAGCTTTACTTGGACCTGAGATGGTGGTAGACTCAGCTGAGAAAGTCAGATTGATCAGAGAGCGTCTCAGGGTTGCGCAGGATCGGCAGAAGCATTGGACGGACAGCAGCAGACGGCCACTTGAGTTCGAGGTTGGAGACAGAGTATTCCTGAAGATCTTACTGACTAGGGGCGTCATTAGATTCAGCAGAGACGGGAAGCTCTGTCCGAGATTCATCGGACCTTTCGACGTGACGACACGGATTAGCGAGGTGGCATATCGACTAGCACTTCCAGCTAGCTTGGAGGGAGTACACGATGTTTTCCATGTGTCTCAGCTTCGATGCTATATTCCAGACCCGAGCCATGTGGTGGACCACTCAGAGCTAGAGGTGGGCCCGAGTTTGACCTATGAGAAGCAGCCAGTATAGATCCTGGATCGGAGGGAGAAGCGACTGCGGAACCAGACCATTTCTCTTGTCCGCGTCATGTGGAGACACCACTCTCCGGAAGAGTCCACATGGGAGCACGAGGATGAGATGCGAGAGCGCTACCCTACATTGTTCACTTGATTGTATTCTTGTATTTTGAATTTCCAAACTTCAATAAATAATTCGGGGTGTTTCGTAAATCAATTTCGGAGTATTTCTGAATTTTGAGGGCAAAATTTTTTTCAAGGGGGAAGTATTTGTAGCTCCACCTTCCTGAAATTTGAAATTTTCTTTTAGCCTTACTTTATTTTGATTTAACAATTTAAAAATTGTTAAATACCTTAAATATATGTGGGTTAAATCAATTTACTGATTTCTAGTTGTGATGGGCTAACCAACTCAAACCAATTCCTTCCAGCCCATTTTCTGAAAGCCCTATTTAGAAATCCATTTTGAATTTTTGGACCTGAGCATTCCTTAAGCCCATTCAACTCATAAACCTATTCCAGCCTAAAGCTAAAGGCTTAGAAAGGATTAGGTTAGCTATTCAAATTTTTTGCTTACATCCTTCTTCTGTTGTAAATTCAAACAAAATTTCCATTCACCCCTCCAACAGAACTGCCAGAGAGAGAGAGAGAGAGGTGGATTTTCCTGCGAGTAGTAGCCTGAGCCTCACGCTACTAACCGTCCATTTAAGGAGCCAATCGTTCATCCTTTCTTCCTCATTCCACAATTTGATTCTATGGAAATTCTTCATCCTCCCCAATTCCCTGCAACTGAGCTCGAAGCCAGGAATCATGGTGGGGATCCTCTTCCCGGGTATCTAAATCATCAGTTCCTGTTATATCGGTTGAATGATTCGAGTTTCCTTCTTGCTTTCACTTCTTCGATTGGAATCGATTGAGATCTGGTAAGTTGATTTCTATTCACTTTCATTTCTGGTGGTGTAACACTTTGATGAGGCTTCCTATTCTTGTCTATAACCTTCAGATCTGATAGATCGAGTGATTAGAGAATCAGATCCTCCATGACTGCGGATTGGTAAAGGAATCCTGAATTTAACTGTGTAAATCTCTGATCGGGACAATTTGGAGAGGATCAAGGATTTGGCCTTCAACCAAGTGTAAGAGCTGTCGATCTGGTTTGAGGATCTCTTCTCAAACTCTTGATCATCTTTAGATTATTCCTGAGATCGATATTAACTAAATTGTTTCTTTTTTTTTGAATGATGAATGCACAGTAAATTCTGAGTTTGAATTTGACATCAAGAAGTGACTGTACACATTTGCCTAGGAGTTCACTCAGGTATTGAACTGTTGATCTAATTTTAGTATGAATCATTATGTAGATCGACTCCTTGCTATTTTAATGTATTTTGCAATTGCTCAGTTAAAATCGTTTGATCTATGGGGTTGCTTCGAACCATGGTTGTTTTCTCCAATTGTAATGCTCCTAATATTTGACATTTAAGTTCAAGATGAACTCATATATTGTATTGTGGAGAATTTATCAGTAGGGGACACAGGAAATCTGTAAGACCTTAAGTTAATGGTTATGATTAGAGTGAGTTGTAGTGTGAACCTGAAGTAATGCATTTGGGTGGGTGCAGAAATCAATTCTTGCATTGATTCATAGATTCATTAAAAATAGATACCCTGAGGTAGCCTGTGTTCATTATAATTTTTGGTTTATTGATGGTGTCAGGTTTACCTAGATTGATAATGATACTATAATGGCCACATGCCAAGTTGAGTTCCTCTTTTTGATGAATGGGTGATTTCAGTACTGAAACTGACTGTAAGATTGAGGATTTGGGTTAAACTTAACCTTTTACCTGGTAGTAGAGACTGATGTAAAATAGTCTTTAATCAAGACTGATTTCTTGTCAGCCTAAATTAGGATGAACCTGTATCAGTCTTGGCAAGAGACTGTTCAGTATCAGTATTGAACCCTCTTCTAAATAATTTGGATTCCATTCTTCCTTGTTCCTTAATTGAGTAAGTACCAGTAAAGACTAGCAGTTGATAAGTGACAGGTTGTCCATTCAATGTTCTCTTAGAAGTTAGATTGAGGGTTAAGGAAATTACCTAGTAAGTTTTGACTGATGTTTAAGTATGACAATCAGGACTGATGCATCAGCATGGGAGGATAATTGAACTGTTGAGAATTCAAGACTAATTCCTGAGATTGATAAGGTATTAAACCTATCTTAGACTACCAGTCACTGATCTGAACCTTCAGGTCTCCTTATTGAACTGTCAACAAATTGACAGTCACTAGTTGTTTGGTGTACTCAGGAATGTCCTTATCTGGACTGTTTAAATCAGCCTAGTTAAAGGCTGAAATGTCAGGAGCTGTAAAACCTATTAGATAGGCACTTGGAGTATAGCTATGTGATGAAACCATACTTTGGGACCATGGTTGAACCACAGTTTAGAAATCCAGTAGTTATTATTAACTGCAATACAGAAATCCAGGAAATCATGGCTTAGACTGAACAAATATCCCTGTAAGTAGGACTAAATTGAATAACATTGGCTTGGCTAGTCGACCCTTGAGCCATTCAGGAATATTGCAGTAGGCAATACCTTGTGTGGGACTGTTAGCCCAGGGAACTGAGTATTGCAGTAGGCAATACTAAGTATAGGATTGGGATTTGAATTTGCAGTGAACTATATGCGACTGGTTTCAGTTTAAATACAAAGATTAGGTTCTTATATACAGGGCAGAACATTAGCCTTCAAGGCCCTGAAGACTGTGAACCTGGGTTGGATTTATTGATATCAGTTAACATGGTATTTAGGGCTGAACTGTATGAGTTAATGTTCAAATTAGATTTTATTTTCTAAAGCATGAACTGTAGGACTGGTAGACTGAAACCCAAGGATTCAATCTGATTTAGCTTTGCTTAACTAAAAGTTTACTGTTGTCCTGTTTAGGACTGAACAGGACATAGAAACTCTTATATGCAGGAGTGTATGTCATTGAACCCAGGTGGCATACTCAGTCCTGTTTTGGGCTAATATATTTTATATTAGGACTGAATGTCCATTGTACCTTAGAACTAGAGTATCTATGGTTCAGTGAACCCATTTGCCTTGACCTTATGTCTTAGATGGTCATCCAGGACTCTTGAGTTAAGTTTGTTTTTTGAAACACTTGTCTCATAGAAATTCTTATAGTATGCTGTTATATAGGGGTTCTTGCCAGTTAGAACATGGTTAATAACATTGATACTTTATAGGAAACCCTAGCAACTAAGTTTACATTAGATATTAATCATGATTAGAATCATTTGATAAGCAATTAGATTTAGTCTGTTATTAATCAACTTGTAAAATGATATAACAGGAGGATACTCAGCTCCACTACTCTTTCTTGATCACCCGGAGCAAGGCAAGTATACTCCTCTGATTTGTTCATTTCTCATGTCTTCATATCCTTCTTGTATCTCCTTGATGACATGATAGTTCACGATATTGTCTGGTTTCATGTTCCATGTATCATTTGCGTCTGGGAGGGGAAATACTATAGATATGTGATCAAACCCTGTTACTACTCATGTGAATAGCTTGGGTCCCGCACCGTGCACGCGTGGCCAAAGCCGTACCATTTCAGGTTCATTGCATCGACCCAAGCCGATCACAATCTAGATGTATTTCATATTGCACATGTCAGGATTCAGTTTGTATTTCAAGATTTCATGGTTGTATTTCATGTTCAGGTTGTACTTCATGTTCAGGTTGTATTTCATGCTCAGGACTCTTACCATGTTCCCTATTTTACTTTCAGTATTCCTATTCAGTTTCATGTCTTGTACTTTATATTTATTCCTGTTTTCTTGATTCATACCATGATGTACATGTTCATTTCTCTGGATATACTAGCTCCGCTCCTGACTGGATAAGTTGCAGGTGAGTTGGAGGCCTTGTGCGATACATTCTATGGCGAGGAGCCTATTGATGCAGGAGAGCTAGCTGGTGCATCTCATGACTTAGAGGCTGCAGAAGCCTAGAGATTTCCTTAGTTTCCCTATTATTTCCATGTATTGAGACTAGTAGACTTCTATCATTCTTGAATGTAATAAATTCTGATATTGTACTTTACTTTGGGATACATTTATAGATGCTGTGTTTCATACTTGTCTTGATATTTGGTTAGTTTTCTTAGAATGGTACAGCTTACTTTGTTATTCTAATGACACAGGCTGGGCGTGTCCGACTCGTATCCAGTTATTTGGGAGCGAGTCGTGACATCATTAATGACACATTATATTACAAGTATCCACGTACATCATATCACAACAAATCTATACCTAGAAGTAATGTTGTCACGTCCAGTCCTAAAATACATAGGACTAGGAACGTACGTATGCCAGCTAATACGATCTAGAATAAGTTCTCAATTTAATGGACTTAAGCTAGATGTACTACGCTGAAGAAGTGTACTAAACCTACGCTATCGTAACTATATCTCAATCCATATGTGAGTAAATAAAGCAAGAATGAACAATATGTAATATAGTCGACCGCCCTATAATACCCATATTCGAGCAAACTCGAGAATAAAATAATTTTGCAAAGCTAGGCTAATGACCAGAGTATATGATGATAAGAAATATATAAAACATGGGAGAATGATGAAATAATACTACAAACAATACCTGAAGCATGAAGACGCAAACATAACATCCATCGACCTATCTAGAAGCGCTCTATAACAACCCAGGGAGATCACCAGGTCCTTAGAGAGACATAACAAGATACAAAAGAAACATGCCATAATATGAACTGAATAAATATAAATGGATAAGTCAAACCACTACGCGGTCTACTATTTTATCGTCGAAACAGCGAACCACACCTACAACCAAATAAGGACAAGATGTGGCCCACTGTTCTATGATAAGACATTGTTCCATGCTATGGTTAGGGGTTAAGTATATATCTAACGTACTATATGAATGCATGTTGAAGATGACTTGGACATACGGGTGGGTAAATATGATTTTGCATCGGAACATAGTCCGACGTCGGATCACGAGCCGATGTCCAATACCGGGTAACAAATAAACTCAAAATCGAGTAGCAAAATAAAAGGCTCATGACTCCACAATCTCCTATGAAGACTACGGAATCTAAAAGGGTACTCCCATACATCTTCTGTTAGTCTTTCCCGCCCATGGACTTGTACCAGTCATATCCATGACAAAGACAAACCGTATCTCAAGTGCAAGTCATCCTACCTAGACAAAATCTAACTATCCAATGAGTCAACGCAACGATGATCAGTCAATACGCAACTCATGCATATGAATCCTCACTCATTGTGTTATGTAATAATACGCGTCAAGGTCCCAGAAATTACATCCATAACTTCACCACTAAAGGTAAGTCCACTAACTCTAAGTCAACTCACACACCCAAATCATCGATGACAACATCGATGGCACCAAAGTGAAGCTTGAACACACACACAACTATAACTACTACAAACAAAATATAAGAACAAATGTAAATATTTATACAGAACAGATGATGGCAAGGTATCTTGCCAGGATTATTGAAAATAGAGTAAATCAACGGTCTGACTCCAACTGCAGTCGAACGATCACGAACCACTAAAATATACATGAACTAGATAAATACTAACTCAAAGACCTCATTACCACCATATATATATACTAGCGACATATAGCTCCTACTTAGGCATAATCTGCTCAAAGACCTCACTACCACCAAATATAGTCATATACCTTAATGCTATCATAACAAAATAATATTCTACAATATAAAAATAATTACTTTAAATTCTGAAAAAAATAAATATAAATATAATGTTGGAAAAATAACTAAAGTTAATACAACCATCATATATACATATGCATATCATATACATACTCAATCTAGTCATAAACTAGTCAACCAGAGCTTAATAATACATGTAACCAAATCCACTATACATGATACTAAATTAGCATATAAAATAATATTTTTATATCACAAAATATATGGAAAAATAAATAAATAATTTTTGGACATATTTTAAATATATTTATTTGAAGAAAAACTAGCATTAAAGTAACATATTCAACTAGGACACGATTATACCACATGTTGAACCAATTAGAATCGAACGACACAAAAAATATGGAAATTTATTATTCTGAAAAAAATCAGAATTAATCAGAGAAAAACATGATTTTTCATCATAAATTAGTTTACAAAAATCAGAAAAAAGTGTCACGAAGTTTAGAGATCAAATAGTTGAGTTTCGGTGAACTTTTCGGTGTCTGAAAAACTATCATCATGGAAACGATAGCACAACCCCATGAATAACTTACAAATCTGAATAAAGTAAATTATTAGATGATAAAAAAGATGTTAGGATCATTACCTATGGGTTTTTTGATGTCGGAAGGGTTTGCAAGTCGTCAGAAATAATCGCACTTCGAAATTGGTTCAGCCTGGACCAATTTTAGTGCAACGGATGTCACGGGTAAACCGAGTGGGATCGTATGAGTTAGCAATTGGAATACAAGTAGACACATAGGGATAAAGAATTTTTTTTCGGTTTTACGATAAAAAGATAACAAAAAGTAGATGAAACCCATTAAGAAAAATGACCAACCTGCTAGTTTATACAGAATTGTACTGCTGAAATTGACAGACTTGTAGGAATATTTTGCTGTATTAGAATGGGTTGTGAACATGTGGAGGGTTGATACGATGATAAAGGTTCGTATTAGCTTCGCAAAAAACTATCATGGATCTTTATAGGAGGTCGGGAGGGGGGCGAAACTGCGTTACGCTACAAGGTGCCATCGACAGTCATGGCTGGAAGTAATTTAGAGATTGGAAGCGTTGGGGCTAGGGCCGGCCACTTTATGGGGATGAATATATAAAGTTTGGGGGATTATGAGTTAGGTTTTGATAGGAATTGGTTTGAAGAGGTTTGGTTAAGTTTTATAACCTAATCAAAAGATATGCATGAATGTATCTTCAAAGAATCAATGGGTTTCCTAATATAGAAGAGTAATATTGATTAGTGCATAGGATGCTTTCCATCAATGATGGCTGATATTTATGATAAAAATCAATCAAATATATGTTTATTAAGTTAATGCAACCTAGGATACGCTCCACTAAGTTGGTTGAGCTAGGGTTGGGTCTAACTTGCAAAATATGCAAAGGTGCATTCAAAAGATTGAGGGAATTTCTAAAATAGAAAAATGTATCTTTGGATGTTTGAATATAGATTTTTGTAAAATTCTTCCAAAATTAAAGAATATTTAATTTGGTTAAATATATTTTATTGGATGTTTAATTTTTTAAAATTCTATTTTATTATATAAAAAGGGCCATAGTCATGGTTGAGTTTTGATATGCATGTTGACTAGAAACTATGGCATGCCTAGTGTAGTCGGTGCTATGACTAGTACACTAGCCATGGTAGAGATGTCATAGTCATATTTTAGTTCCTTGCATGTTAACAATTCAAGTTGTGTCCCAAGTCATATTTTGATTAATTAATTAGTAATATAAGTCTTATGTCGTTTTAGGAGACCCGGTGGTATCAAACCTTCCCGAACTTCTTCCAACCTAAATCCAAACCTATGTAGGCATGTTGGGCATTAAAATATACTAATATATCATTTTTTATAAATTTAGATTTATTTTGTATTTATATTTATATATAAATCTAATGGATTATATATTAGGAAACTACCTATTTAAATCCTTAGCCATCCTAACCAAAAACCCAAAGCTACCCCAAACAACATATTTCTTCCTTTTGGGCCAACTAAACACCCATAAAGCCATTATATGTAATCCAAAACCCTCACAAATATGTCTCCATATATATATACATATCCATATGATACAAAATCCTAACCCTAAAAATCTATTTTCTCTCCCCCACTAGGCTGAATAGCCCCCTCCCTCCAAAATTTCGAAAATAGCAACCCTCTCCATCCTTCTCCAGGTTTCGGCCACCCCTTGCCATCCATAACTCATCTATCATCGTTGTAACGCCCCAGTCCCAGATACGTATCATGCCAGCTGTATACATACGAGTATAAGAGATGTTCATATGTAAACATAAGCTGTGAAATGTAGAAAGCCATGACAAACTAAATAAATCTCATCCACAATTACTAAGGTTTAATGATATGATCAAATAGTCATTTGTACAAACGTTGGACGGAGACATATCCGCTACCAACAAATTTAATAACAAGAAATGTACAAATAAGTGATTTGGTCGGACGAAGCAAATGACGAGTCCAAGAGCAATCATCACGAAGGAAGGAATGGCCTTAGCTAGAGCACCTGCAAGAATCACGAAACACACCTGGAGAAATCACCAGGTCCTCAGAGAGACGTAACAAGACACATAATATCATGCTAATAAACTGAATAATAAAAGCTCAACAGAAAATTATGCACGAGTAAAGGTTCCTAACCATTCTATGTGGAATGCACTTTAGAGGACAACGTTCTACGCAGGGGCTGTAACGGATTCACGCAATCAAGTAATAAAGAGTGGCCAACAAGTAGCGCTCATCCGAGACACTATCGGTCGGGTAACACGTAGCGCTCATCCGAGACACTATCTCCCAAATGTGTGTAAAAATAAATGTAGCCCCTACGCTAGTAGTTGTTCCCTCCCCCCAATGATACTATACATGTGTCGTAACTATGACACACAAACATATGTCGTTTACATCACACTATTTTATAATAGATAACTTTCAAGTCTTCTAACATGCATCTATTGACAGTTATTCCTACGCATGCGCACGGGAGATCATCCCACACGCAAGTGACCTCTATATGATACTCACAACTCTCACACACAACTCATGTACAATCGTGACAAGTCAATAAGACACACTAAATTTGACGGTAGTCTCTTAACTCTAAGCCAATTGCATAAAATATAGTAATTTACATCTACATATAGTTTTAAAAGAACAACTTGGTAAGAAATAAATCATGCATAATGTTGAGCAAGAAAGTAAACAGTAAAGACAAGGTGTCTTGCCTGGTAGGACGCCTGGTGTACTGCAATGATCAATGTGGCACGAACTGCGACTTCGATGTTACAACGACTCAAAGTTCCTTTGACGAGGGCATGGGCTGTTCTATTGTGTCCAGGACGGTCAGATTTAGTTAGGGTTGATAGGAAGATGTACAAAATTGGCAAAGAATAGGAAAAAGGGAATTAGTCATGGACGGGATTTTAATCAAAGGAAAAAATGGATAAGTAATATATATACTACTTTTAGGAATACTTATAATTCTTGAAAACATACTTACTAGTAAAATAGATTTTGATAAATACTTGAAATTATATTTTATTAGTCAAAATATGTTTTTTGGTAAATACTTAAAAATTTGTCACGCCCCAGAACCAGAACACCGGAGAGAAGGGGAGTGACTCAACCAGCTACGTATTACGGGTAGATGAATACCGTATAATACGATCAATGTTGTCTAAAAGATGAGGGAGTGCATACTACATGAAAGTCTCATAAGGGTTACTCAACATCTATTGTCTCAATCATTCAATCAAGAAGCAGTAATAGAGAACATGTAAGAAAAAGCCGTAAGGCGTCCCAAACGCTCAGTCGAAATGTTTTTGAGGTCTGGCTTTACAAAATATAGCCAGATGATATAACAAGGTATACACAATCATTATCAGCTGCAATCTGACTTATTTACAATTATGTAATAAGTAAATACAAGACTATCCGATTAACATGTCGGTGCCAAGAGACAAAATGTAGTAAGTAGCAAAATGAGCAGGGAAGTAAGAAATCCACTCGTGTTCTCCTGTGATCATCCCTCTAGTATTGACCATCTTGGAGGTAGAAATAAGCTGAGGTTAGACCTCTAATAGCAAGTACCACAAGGAAGCACGACATGAGAAATAAAACCAGTGGCAAGAGTTAAGAATATAATAAATAAGTCTCCGCTTGCTACTGGGATTCACACAACATCACGACACTTCAAACCAACTTTCCAACCAAACAAGGACAGAAGTTGACCCGTCATGTCCTGACATTCTGATTATCTCAGTAGTTAACGGAGTAGGTACAGTACACAAACAAATCAATTTAAATGGCAACACAACTACTACGGCTTGCTAACTGTAAGTTCCAAGTTGTCCTGAAAATATACAATAATAGATTCCTCAGTTCTTACTATGTATAAGCAAGGCTAGTCCATCCAATAATCAATTACGCCAATCATGAATTAGACGAGTTCCCGCGGGACGCCCATCATCAATATATGTAACAGTATAAGTAGATACCATTCCCTGCCCGTGTGACAGATTTGTAGTATCTATAGGAACCAGCCGACATGTCGGGGCACTAATTGTCCCAAGATGGCTGTCAAGTAAGAACTCGGGAATCCATTCTCTCCATACAATCGTTATTTTACTTAACTTAGTAGTTTCTATGTTAATTGAAATCTCATGCCGTAGATCATGGTCATTCAGAATGAGTACTTCCCTACAGGGTACAATATGTACAACTCTACAACGATGCCCGTACGGATAGGTTGTAGGTCTTACATAGCATAATACAACAATCAACCTAGCCATAGAATAATCATGCCTTGACTGTAAGGTACACATGCTGCTTTTATAGAAACAAGTTGAAGTCTGCACGTATCCATATGCCAATGTTCGGGATCGGCTAGTCGATTGTAATGGTTCATGTTTAATATGAATGTGTCTCATTCAATTTCAATAAGACGACTAGCCAGTCTCTTAGTTCCAACTTGGAACACATGATCAATCATTAGTCAGGGTAACAATCAATGTCATTTCGTGATAAGGCATGAAAGTCAACTAGCATTTAGTATGGTCGAGTCTATAACCCTCAGGGTTAAGTTCTAGTCATTCTGGGCATCCATAAATCAATCAAGACACAGGGCACATTCCACACAACAATAGGTATTAAAAATATTAACATATAACGATTATAACGGGTTCAGGCCAAAAGGCGTAAGGATATAATAAGGGGTACCAGGCGCCCAAGGAAGTACGCGTAAAATGGAGTTACACGTAAAGGGATAACATTACGCGTAAATGAGCATGTTAAAGGAAGTAATGTTATGCGTGAAATAGTACTCGTAAAGAAATAATATTACGCGTAAACTTGTACGCGTAAAAGAATAACATTGCGCGTAAACTTGTACGCGTAAAAGAATAACATTGCGTGTAAACTTGTACGCGTAAAAGAATAACATTGCACATAAACTTATACGCGTAAAAGAAATAGCATAGAGGAGTGATGTTACGCATGAATGAATACGCGAAAAGAATAGCATTACTCATAAAAGAATAACGTTACGCGTGAATGAATACGCGTAAAGAAAATAGCTTTATGCGTAAAACATTGTACGCGTAAAGGACATACGCCAAGCCAGAGTACACTTGCGCAATCCAGATTCATGCTGACACGAGTGAATCATGGGCATAGAGCATGATATTATGCGGGCACGTATAAACGTGGGCGTAGAGAACCTCCAGCACTCTAAATTTTTGTGAAACCTCAATCTAAGCCTAAAATGGGACCCCCAGAGATCAAAAATGGGGTAAAACACAAATCTCAACAACCATGAACGATCAAAACTCGAATTTAAGGAAATTTGATTGATCAAAATCCCTAAAATCCGAAAATGGCTAATTTCTAGTTCTACAAAAATAAAACTTTCAAAATAGAAAAATGTCAAGTTCTAAACTATCTTAGAATTACGAGAGGAAGATAAATGAACCACAAAAATGGATTCTCATGTGGAAGCAAGATTTACTTGCCTAAGCTCTTGGTAGGTGGAGAGAGTTATGTGGAAGAAGAAGAGTAAATAAGAAAAAGAAAAGTAATGAAGAGAGAGAAAGGGTTGGGCTTTAAATGGAGATGATGGTAGGTAGGGGGTTGGTTGGGTTCATGATGAACCATCCTAAACCAAAATAAACCGACCCAAGCCGAACCCAAGACAAGGCAAAAGCAGAAAATAAAATACAGAAAAATAATTAGCGTGAAATTAAAGAAAATTAAATACAGAACAAATGCTTGATAAATATTAAATAAATACAGTCAAGCAGTACACGTACTAAAAATACGCATTCTGGGAACGGGGAGTGACATCTCTACCCTTCTTAGAAAAATTTCGTCCTCAGAATTTCAAATCCAAGCAGGATAGAAACATCAGAACTAAACTAATCCAAGTACAAGCAGTTTTAGCGACCAAGCAGTTATCTTACAATATCAATAGCAAGTAATATATCTATATTTATCAATCGACGACATCTAGCAATTTCTACTCATAGGGTGATAAGCATGAGGAATCAAGGCAATCAAGGTACATAGAAAGAAATATACCTTGTGAGTCAAGTAGGTGCAGATATCGTAATCGGATATCATCCTCACATTTCCACGTTGACTCTCCTAAGTAGTGATGACCCCAAGCAACACAGACAAGGCTAATTGTTCGGTTCTTGAGTATCTTCTCCCTTCGGTCCAAAATGGACACAGGCTGCTCCTCGTAAGATAGGTTGGTACCAACAACCAGCTCAGAATGATCGAAGATATGGATTGGGTCCGATACATACCTACGCAACTGAGACACATAAAACACATCATACACCTCTCGTAACGAAGGTGGAAGGGATAAACGATAAGCAACATCGCCTACCCTATCAAGGATAGCAAATGGGCCTACGTATCGTGGACTCAACTTCCCACGAATGCCAAATCTAATGAACCCACGAGTAGGTAAAATCCTCAAGAACACGTGGTCCCCAACAGAAAATTCTAGCGGCCTACGATGCTAGTCTGCCCAATGACGATGCCGATCTTGCGCAACTCAATGTCGCTCCCAAATCCCCTTAACCACTTCAACCATCTGAACAATCATCTCTGGGCCTAACATCTTCCTCTCTCCGATATCATCCCATGCCAGTGGCGACCTATCCTTTTTGTCGTATAGTGCTTCAAATGGCGCCATCTGGATACTGGCTTGATAATTGTTGTTGTATGAAAATTCGACTAAGTGCAGGTGACTCTCCCAAGACCCTCCTAAATCTAGGGTACAAGTTCGTAACATATCTTCTAAAGTCTGGATTGTTCTTTCTGATTGTCCGTCCGTCTGTGGGTGGTAAGCCGTAATAGATCTTAACTTGGTACCCAGACTATGATGTAAACTCTTCCAAAAAGGTGATGTAAAACAGGTATCTCTATCTGATACAATACTGACAGGGACCCCATGCTGCCTGACTATCTGCTGCATATACAACTCTGCCAACTTTTTTATAGATTGCCCTACTCTAAAAGAAAGAAAATGTGCCACTTCGTAAGCTGATCCACTATCACCCAAATAGCATCTTTACCACTCGGTGATCTCGGTAAACCGGTCACAAAGTCCATTGTGATATGCTCCCACTTCCATTTCGGGATAGGAAGCGGCTGTAACAATCCAGCTGGCCTCTGTTGTTCTGCCTTCACTTGCTGACATATCAAACAACAAAAAATGAATCTAGCTATCTCCCTCTTCATTCTGTTCCACCAGAAGTGCTGCTTGATATCTTTGTACATTTTGGTCCCTCCGGGGTGTATAGAATACTGAGAACTGTGGGCTTCTGCCATAACCTCCTGTCTGATATCCCCACTTGGCACACATAGACGTGATCCAAATCTAAGTGTACCATCTTCCTGAATTTCATCTCCTTCCAGAGTCCTGACTCACATTCTGTCCTAAGCGTCTAAATCCTTGGGTTCCGTGCCTGAGCTGCCTTGATCCTGTCTACCAAGTCGGATTGAACTCGTAGACTTGCCAGAATTCCTATATCACTAGGAAGTATAACCTCGATGCCTATCTCTTGAAGATCTACTAAAATGTGTTTTTGTGATGTCAACATAAATGTGCCGCCTCTCCTTCTAAGAGCATCTGCTACCACATTAGCCTTGCCTGGATGATATTGGAGCTCTACGTCATAATCCTTGATCAACTCTAACCATCTTCTCTGTCTCATGTTTAGTTTCTTCTGAGTAAAGATGTACTTCAGACTCTTGTGGTCTGTGTACATGTCCACTCGATCACCGTATAAGTAATGCCTCCATAGCTTCAAAGCAAATACTACTGCTGTCAACTCCAAGTCATGAGTCAGATAATTCTTCTCGTGGTCTCGAAGTTGCCTAGATGCATACGCTATCACATTCCCATGTTGCATTAGGACACACCCAAGTCCCTTTCCTGACGCGTCACAATATACAGTAAAACCTCTGGGTCCAACTGGTAATGTAAGAATAGGTGTCGTGATCAACTTCTGCTTCAAATTCTCAAATGATGCCTGACAATCTGCCGACCAGATAAATGGCACATCCTTTCGTGTCAAGCGGGTCATGGGTGCTAAAAGTCTTGCAAAGTTTGATATGAACCTTCTGTAATATCCTGCCAATCCTAAGAAACTTCGCACATCTGCTACGGTCTTAGGTATTGGCGCCAACTCTCTACTGCTTCTACCTTCTTGGTATCCACCGCTACTCCAGCCCCTGATATGATGTACCCCAAGAATGAAATATGATATGTCCAAAATTCACACTTACTGAACTAGGCGTACAACTGGTTCTCTCTCAGAACCTGTAACACTTTCCTGAGGTTATCTTCATGCTCTTCTTCACTAGCTGAGTATACTAAGATGTCGTCGAAAAACACAACGACAAATCGATCTAAGTACGGCATAAAGATGCGGTTCATCAAATCCATAAATATTGCTGGAGCATTGGTCAAACCAAACGGTATTACTAAGAATTCGTAATGCCCGTACTTCGACCTGAATGCTGTCTTGGGAATATCCTCTTTCCGAACTCTCACTTGATGATACCCTGACCGAAGATCTATCTTGGAAAAAACTCTTGCTCTGCTCAATTGATCAAACAAGTCGTCGATCCTTGGTAATGGGTACTTTTTCTTCACTGTTGCCGCATTGAGCATTCTGTAGTCAATGCACAATCTTGATGACCCATCCTTCTTCCCTACAAGTACCACTGGTGCTGCCCATGGTGATTCGCTAACTCGAATGAACTTCTTTTCCTTCAGTTCCTCTATGTGGTGATACACCTTGGCCTGCTCTGAATCCGCCATTCTGTAAACTCGATCTGATATCGGTTTAGTTCCAGGTGCCAATTCTATACTGAACTCAATATCTCTAATGGGTGGTAGACCTGGAAGTTCCTCGGGAAACACGTCAATAAACTCTTCAACTTTCTTCGAAACTTGAACATCTTCCATTGCCGCTACTATTCCTTCTTCTTGTTGAGTTGCCACTGATCTGACTAAGGTGAACTGCTCCATGCCCGAAATATTAAAAGATACACTCCCTCTACGACAATCTATTATCGCATGACTGTCTTTCAGCCAGTCTATGCCTAAGATAACATCGAAATTTCCAACAGAAAATTCTATCAATCTGGCGGGTAAGGAACGCCCGTACACTACAACTCTACATGTTAGAATAACTATACTAACTCTTACGAGCCCATTACCAGTGAGTATATTCAACCTCCCTGGCAATGCTTCGAATTCTATTCCTAGTCATATCGCAAATTATGCATATATAAATGAGTAGGATGCTCCCGAATTAAATAATGCTACTGCGGGATATGAGGAGACGAGAATGTTACCTGCCACAATATCTCCCGATGCCAATGCCTCTTCCAAGGACAGATTAAATGCCTGCCCTCGGTCTCCTTGTTGGTTCCTATGCTGCGGCCTAGCCTGGTGTTGCTGCTGGCCCCTGCCTTGGTGATGTTGGAGTGGTCTTTGTTGTTGCTGCTACATCGGCGGTCCCTGCTGCCGAAACATCTGAGCCTGTGACATCAACGGGCGTTGTGCCAGCAGTTTTACTGCTACCGCTAGTCCTCCCGGCCTCGAACTCATGGGACAGGTAGAAATCTGATGATCTGGACTTCCACATATCAAACATTGTCCGTTCAATGCCCGACACACATCTCTAGTATGCCTTGCCTTCTCACAATAAGTATAGTCCGTTGGGGGTTGCTAGTTCTTCCTCTGCTGCCGTTGTTGCCATGCTGGGGGTGCTGGCCCTCGTATTGCCACATCGTGAATGCGAATGCTAGGGGTTACTATAACTCGGGGCTCTTCTCCTCCTCCTCCTTTAATCTGATTGTGAGATCTCTTCTGACCTCCAGTCTTAGATGTGATCTGGATGGTGATCTCATGCCTCCGGGTTGCCGTCAATACCTCATCGAAAGTCTGGTAGTTGTGCCCCTCTATCAATTGCAATAGTTCAAGGTGAAACCCTTGCTGAAACCTCATAGCCCTTTGGCTCTCCGTTGCTACCATCTCTGGGGCGAACCTACTCTGTCTGCAGAACTCTGCTGCATAAGCATCCACTGTCTTGCCGACTTGCTTGAGATTGATAAACTTCTAATGTATCTCGAACTGTGCCACAACTTCATAGTACTTCATCTTGAATCTCGCAGTAAAATCGTTCCAAGTTATGGGAAGTCTGATGCCCACTTCTTCTGATTCCCACCAATCACGTACGAGGTCCTGAAGCAACAGCTTCACTTGATCCACACGTTCTTCCGTCGGTACCTTAGCCGCTGTCAGAATAGCCTCGATATCCTTAAGCTATGTATCTACTGAAATAGCATCTTTTGTGCCCTCGAAACGATGGGGGTTGTACTTGCAGAACCTGGTTGACGCCCCTCAGTCAGTCCTCACTCCCCTTTCCAAAGCCGTTTGCAATCCTTGCTTGAGCAATACATTCTGCTCTTGTAGCTGAGTGGGCATGTGTTGCTGGGTCAACATCTGATGTTGCTGAGTAGCCATCATCCCCCTTATGATTTCCAGAAGGGCTGGTGTGTCTACTGTCATAGGGGTAGGCGGAACTATTGGTGGTGTTGGAACCTCATGATACTGCGGTCTAGCTGTTGGTTCCACTATCACCTCTTCTTGGATGTTCTCTTGAGGTAGTACTGGTCTTTGTTGCTAACCAACATGATCATGTTGTTTATGTTGCCCTTGTTGTCCTTGTTGTTGTTGTACAGCTCTGACAGATATGGACGAGGTGCCCCTAAAAAAAGGGACAAGAGAGCAATCAAACGATCGGACAGAAAAGATCAATGAATTCAAAGGATACTGGAATGTCAAGCTAGGGTCGAGAGTAACGAATTATGAGATCAAGGAGAAACATGTGTGATTGAGAAATCCTATAAATTAAAATACCTCACAAGTCTGAAATCAGATCTGCATGGGCCACTACTAAAATCTTGTCACGCCCTAGAACTAGAACACCGGAGAGCGGGGGAGTGACTCAGCTAGCTATGTATTACGGGTAGATGAATACCATATAATACGATCAATGCTATCTAAAAGACGAGGGGTGCATACTACATTAAAGTCTCACTAGGGTTACTCAACATCTAATGTCTCAATCATTTAATCAAGATACAGTAATAGAGAACATGTAAGATAAAGCAGTAAGGCATCCCAAACGATCAGTCGAAATGTTCTTGAGGTCTGACTTTACAAAATATAGCCAGATGATATACACAATCGTTATCAGCTGCAGTCTGACTTAGTTACAATTATGTAATAAGTAAATGCAAGACTATCTGACTAACATGTCGGTGCCAAGAGGCAAAATGTAAAGTAAGTAGTAAAACGAACAGGAAAGTAAGAAACCCACTCGTGTCTTCCTGCGATCATCCCTCTAGTATTGACCATCTTGGAGGTAGAAATAAGCTGACTCCTCAGGAACTGGTTCTAAATCTGGCCATGCAAAACCAGAGAGGTTAGACCTCTAATAGCAAGTACCACAAGGAAGCACGACATGAGAAATAAAACCAGTGGTAAGAGTTAAGAATATAATAAATAAGTCTCCGCTTGCTACTGGGATTCACACAACATCACGGCACTTCAAACCAACTTTCCAACCAAACAAGGACAGAAGTTGACCCGTCATGTCCTGACATTCTGATCATCTCAGTAGTTAACGGAGTAGGTACCGTACACAAACAAATCAATTTAAACGACAATACAACTACTATGGCTTGCTAACTGTAAGTTCCAAGTTGCCCTAGAAATATATAATAAAGGATTCCTCAGTTCTTACTATGTACAAGCAAGGCTAGTCTATCCAATAATCAATTATCGCTAATCATGAATTAGACGAGTTCCAGCGGGATTCCCGTCATCAATATATGTAACAGTATAAGGAGATACCACTCCCTGCCCATGTGGCAGATTTGCAGTATCTGTGGGAACCAGCCGGCATATCGGGGCACTAATTATCCTAAGATGGCTGCCATGTAAGAACTCGGGAATCCATTCTCTCTATGCAATCGTTATTTTATTTAACTTAGTAGTTCCTATGTTAATTGAAATCTCATGCCATAGACCATGGTCATTCAGAATGAGTACTTCATTACTGGGTACGATATGTACAACTCTACAACGATGCCCGTGCGGCTAGGTTGTAGGTCTTACATAGCGTAATGCAACAATCAACCTAGCCACAGAATAATCATGTCTTGACTGTAAGGTACACATGCAAATATTATAGAAATAAGTTGATGTCTGTACGTGTCCATATGCCAATGTTCAGGATCGGCTAGTCGATTGCAATGGTTCATGTTTAATATGAACATGTCTCATTCAATTTTAATAAGACGACTAGCCAGTCTCTTAGTTCCAAATAGGAACACATGATCAATCATTAGTCGAGGTAACAATCAATGTCATTTCGTGATAAGGCATGAAAGTCCACTAGCATTTAGTATGGTCGAGTCTATAACCCTCAGGGTTAAGTTTCAGTCATTCTGGGCATCCATAAATCAATCAAGACACATGGCATATTCCACACAACAATAGGTATTAAAAATATTAACATATCACGATTATAACGAGTTCAGGCCAAATGGCATAAGGGTATAATAAGGGGTGCCAAGCGCCCAAGGAGTACGTCCAAAGAAGTACGCGTAAAATAGAGTTACGCGTAAAGGGATAACATTACGCGTAAAAGAGCATGTTAAAGGAAGTAATGTTACGCGTGAACTAGTACGCGTAAAGAAATAATATTACGCATAAACTTGTACGCGTAAAAGAATAACATTGCGCGTAAACTTGTACGCGTAAAAGAATAACATTGTGCGTAAACTTGTACGCGAAAAAGAATAACATTGTGCGTAAACTTGCACGCGTAAAAGAAATAGCGTAGAGGAGTGATGTTACACGTGAATAAATACGCGAAAAGAATAGCATTACTTGTGAAAGAATAACGTTACGCATGAATGAATACGCGTAAAGAAAAGAGCATTACGCGTAAACATTATACGCGTAAAGGAAATACGCCAAGCCAGAGTACACTTGCGTAATCCAGATTCACGCGGACACGAGTGAATCGTGGGCGTAGAGCTTGATATTACGCGGGCACATATAAACGTGGGCGTAGAGAACCTCCAACACTCTAAATTTCTGTAAAACCTCAATCTAAGCCTAAAATGGGACTCCCAGAGATCAAAAAATGGGTTAAAACACAAATCTCAACAACCAGGAATGATCAAAACTCGAATTTAAGTAAGTTTGATAGATCAAAACCCCTAAAATTCGAAAATGGCCAATTTCTAGATCTACAAAAATAAAACTTTCAAAATGGAAAAATGTCGAGTTCTAAACTATCTTAGAATCACGAGAGGAAGATAAATGAACCATAAAAATGGATTCTCATATGGAAGCAAGAAGTACTTGCCTAAGCTCTTGGTAGGTGGAGAGACACTACAAAAATTTGTCAGATTAGCGACGTTTTGGAAACGACGGAAAAAAACGTGTCGCTAAACGAGAAAACGTCGCAAAACGTCGCTAGGACGACGTTATTTGGCGACGTTATTAACGTCGCTAATTAGCGACATTATTTGCGATGTTTGATCGTTGACGCTAATTAGCGATGTATAAGGCGACGTTATCGTGTGGTCGCTGTTTAGCGACACTCTTGCGACGTTTTGGCGACGACGAGCTGACATCAGATTATGGTGCCACATGGTGCCACGTCAGCATTTAGCGACGCTTTTAGCGACATTTACTAACGTCGCTAAAATTTAGCGATGTTACATAACGTCGCTAACAACGTCGCTAAGGTAAAAAAATATGAAAAAATAGGTTCCAGAATGCAAATGGAGCTGGAGCCTAAGCCAAAATACAGAATACAAAACACAAAATACAGAATCCAATCCCTGGGTTCGCCGACCCCCTCGGTGGAACACTCAACACCGGCACGCACAATACATTCCAGAATATACAAAAAATATAAAGAAAAAATACTATCCGCAACAAACAATGTCAATATATAATATCCTGAACAAACCAAATCAATATCCGCAAACACGTACAAACCCAATATCCTCAACGAAAAAACTGAATATCCCCAAATACGTACAAAGTAAAAAATATAGTACAGTCCAAAAATGCAAAAACAAAACTACTGATCGCCTGGAGCTGGACCCGGTGCAAGAGGAGGAGCGCCACCAGATGATTATCATCGCAACGTCATGATCGTCTGATACTCCTTCGGTAAAAATAGGTGGACGAGCATGTCCTCCCGTGCACCGCCGGATGTAGACGATGCTTCCGGCGTACCAGCAGACGGTCGCTCCGCTGCCATCTCCTGGAAATGCTGCATCTGCTCGACCAACCGCTGCGTAGCCTCCTGCGGAGCACGGGTCATCTGTTGCAGCGCCTCCGTAGTCTCCTCCAGCCTCTCAAAGTGTGAGATGAGCACAGAATCATCTATATGCGGTGCCCCCATCCTCTCCAGCATCTCGTCACGTAGAGCTGCGATATGCGCAAGGACGTCACTCTTCTGCTGGCAGAGCAACTCCTCAGTATGTGCGGGGCTGGGCACACTAGTGGCGGTCGCAGAGGCCTGTGACGCAATAAAGGCACCATAGGATCCCGTACCATAGTACGTACCCGTATGTATGCCACCAACGGCCCTCATCCACAGCTAGTCATGTGACTGAGCTGCGACGGCCGGGGGCTGCTGGAAAGTGCTAGCACCAGCCTCCTCTGACCGTATCGGCCCGGCGTCCCTAAGCCTCAAAAACTCGGCCTAGAAATAACATCTATATAAATTCTCACGTGGTCGCTAAAAATTAATACTAATGCACTAGCATTAAGAAAAACTTCTAAAACTCAACCTAGAAATAACATCTATATGAATTTTCTACGTAACTAAAAATTAATATTAATGAACTAGCATTAAGTAAAACTTACGTAGGTGTCCCGGGCCTTGTTGTCTACGAACCGCTCCCCCTTCATGTGCGTGGCGAGGAACAAGGTCACCATATTTGGATCTTCTCCCGATTCAATCTGTTACAAAATTATTATATGATTTGTCAGTTAAGTTGAAAGAAATATATTACTATAAAGTATTAGTTATGGGTATACGGCGAGATACGTACCATATGGGTAAAGAAATCCATGATGGACCTTGATCCACCACACCACTGCGACCCCGCCTGTCGCGCTCTTTTAGACTTTACGGACTTCTCCTTGTAGGCTTCCTCCTCGAATCTCCTTTTCATTACCGCGCAGTCGACGGCAGAGATCCAACCCTGAATAGGCTCTCCCTGGCGGTCGCGATCCTTTTGGTCGATGATCGCGTCTCTAATGAGCTTGCTGGCGATGCCGAAAAATATAGCCTCGACAGCAACGACGCGGTAGGAAGGAAAGAAGTAAGTCCGCTGAAAAAATCATATAAGTACATAAGTTATAACATAACATACTAAATGTTAAAAGGAAATAAACTTTTACGTACCAAAAAGTGCTCAAACCAGAAGGCCTTCCTGTCGGCCGGGACATCCCTCCAGTTGATCCAGGGCCTCCCGTAGTTCTGTCGCAGGAATGTACCCAACGACCGGTGTACGGAGGAGGGATAATACCTGTAAAATAGAAATTAAAATTTAATAAACAAGTTTATAATAAATTTAAACAAATTAAATGCAACAATTTTACTTACCGCCTGGTCCGAGTACAGGCCAAAATCTCCAACCTCAGATCTCCCTCCGGGCGATACGGAGAATCCGTCTCAAATGGGAGCTGCACTATGCCCCCGTCATGCCCCCTGCCCCTGCCCCTGCCCACAGCCTGCCCCTCGGTCTCGGCTTCGCCCTCGCCGTCGGCGTGGTCCTCGCTATCGCCCTCGACGTGGGCCTCGGCCTGCTCCTCAATAGTGGGGTCAACCTCTGGAATACTCGACGGTACTGGCTGCGTAGAAGAAGAATGCCCTAGCCTCGAACTGCTAGAGCCAGGTATGGAGGCACTGCCGGCGACTAGACCGCTAGTGTATACTGGAGTGCGGGGGATGAGGAGTCGGTAGGAGTGGTGATGGAGACGATCGGGGTCGTCGACTCCCACCAACACTGGAACCAAATGATCCACGTCGAGCTATATCTAAAAAAAATATAGAAGGATACCATACTACATCTTAAAAAAACAAAAGTATACCTTACTACGTCCATGGAACGTTGCTAAGTAAACCATACTATATCTGCAAAAAATAAAAGTAAACCATACTACATCTAAAAACGTCGCTTATTAACGTTGCTAAAACAAAAGTAAACCATACTACATCTGAAAAAACAAAAGTAAATCATACTACATCTAAAAATTAAACATATTCAATCTTCTTCTGAAAATTTATCTTGTTCCGATTCCTCTTCCTCTTCCTCTTCACTTCTATAAACTTCCTATTTCTCTTCTGATACTTCTACCTCTTTCAATTGATGAAACATGTCATGAGGAACTTCCGTTGAGTCCACATCGACAATATTTGTAATAAGAGGTAGTTCGTCTTCCTGATAAGCTATCTCGTCGACATCGAAGGTATTTCGAGCTTTAGTCTTACAGAGTGCCTACCAATCCGATCTTCCGGCTCCTCATTTTGGATAGCTGGTAAAGTAAACTAGCTGAGCCTAGCTTGCTAGAACAAACGGCTCATAAGCTTGATATCGACGACGATAATTTATGTCAACAAGACCATGTTTGTCAACTCTCCAACCTCGACCTTGGATCGGATCGAACCAGTCACATCTGAACAAGACGATCTTACAAGGTTCTATAGCATAATTGTATGTCAGTTTCACAATCTCTCGTAAGACGCCAAAGAAGTCATTGCCTGGGTCGACATCTTTGTAGTTTGAAGATTTTATGCACAAACAGCTATTCTTCGTAGAATCCAAATCCAAGAAGTCGTCTCTTATTCGAGCATTTGTTGACTTGAACTTGAAACCATTTACGCAGTAACTTGGCCAGGTCTTCACTTGATAAATTGGCCCCTTGGCTAGAGTTTTAATATACTCATTCTCAAGGATTGCCTCCGGACAATCAACCTAAATACCATAGAAACGATGCTAACTTAATTATTATGTGCAAGTATAAATGTATAGAAAAAGTAAATTGTGACTAAATCCGTACATATGCACTCAACCAAAAACGAAAATGAAGTCTCATTTGCCGTTCTACTTCCTCCTCGGTTGCGTACGGATTGTTGGATGTTACCTCATCCTTAAACATGCTGGAAAGCAACGAAGCATAGGTATATTAGTTATATTCAGAAGCAACGAAGCACGCAAAATAATTTTACTTACCCCTCTAGCTTGTCCACTTCTTCCTCGTCGCAGTTGAGCAATACATATAACATTGCAGTGCTAACCTCGTCGTCATTTAGATATCTTTTTTTTGATTTTACCAGATGGTTTTTCGTAGGCAGTAAATACTTTCATCTTTGCCTCAATACCAACTTCATAGCTGTCATCATTTCTGGGAGCCCTTGTTCTGTTCTTAGCAATATGAGGCTGAAAATACATGGAACAGAAGTTTGAAATCTCCTCAAGGACATATGCTTCACAAATAGAACCCTCCACTAGTGCCTTATTTTTCACCTTCCTCTTGAGGTGGTTCAACTGTCGCTCGAACGGGTACATCCAACGATAACCGACAGCTCCAGCAACAAGAGCCTCATGGATAAGATGAATCGGGAAATGCTCCATTGAGTCGAAGAATGCAGAAGGAAAAACTCTCTCAAGTTTGCAAAGTGTTACCATAATGTCCTTCTTTTGCTTCTCTAAACGATCGACGAGCAACTTACAAAAACAAAGATCTCTGAAGAATATGCTAAGTTCTGTTAATGGATCCCAGACTACCGGCGGTAATAATTCTCTAAATGCAACAGGAATTAACCTCTCCATGAATACGTGGCAATCGTGGCTCTTCATTCCGGTCAGTTTACACTCCTTTATGTCGACACATCTTCTTAGATTGGAGACGTATCCGTCTAAAAATTTTAAGTCCTGGATCCATCTACAAAGTCTCACTTTGTCCTCCTTGTCCAGCAACTAGATTGCCTTAGGCCGTAAAAGCTTTCTCTTCCCGTTGTCTATCATGTGCAATGTAGGACGTCTGCATATTTCGGCTAAGTCCAATCTAGCCTTCTGATTGTCTTTTGTCTTTCCCTTGACGTCTATTACAGTATTAATTATGTTATCAAACACGTTCTTCTCGATATACATGACGTTAAGGTTATGTCTAATCAGATTTGTGCTCCAATATGGCAGATCCCATAATATACTCCTTTTGGTCCAGTTATGATCTTCGCCAAATCCCTCGCAACGGCTGCTCGTTGTAGGATCTTCAATAGCACTTGGGATTTCTTTTACTTGCTCCCATGTGTCCTCTCCGGACCACATTGGCGGTGGATCGCCCTTCTCCATAGCTCCGGTACGGAATGCAGTTCTGTTCCTACGGTACGGATGCTCTTTCGACAAGAACTGTCTGTGACAATCAAAGAAGTATGGCTTTCCTCTGTGTCTCAAACAAAAAGCCTTAGTGCAGTTTATGCAATACGGACATAAAAGCCGACTATGAGTGCTCCATCCAGATAACATTTCATAAGCCGAAAAGTCATTGATTGTCCACATTAGTGCTGCCCGCATCTAAAAATTTTGTTTTTTTGAAGCATCATACGTGTACGCCCCTGTTTCCCATAGCTGCTTCAGCTCATCTATCAACGGCTGTAAGTACACGTCGATGTTCCTCTTCGGGTTATTCGGACCGGGGATGATAATAGTTAAGAACATGTAATGTGTCTTCATGCACATCCAAGGCAGCAGGTTGTACGGAGTGAGGATTACCAGCCAGCATGAATATTTGGAGCCTGAAAGACCAAATGGGGTGAAACCATCAGAGCAGAGCCCCAACCTTATATTACGCACATCAGAAGCGAAGTTAGGATATGCTCGATCGAAGTGCTTCCACGCTTCTCCATCAGATAGGTGATCGAACACTCCTTCGGTCTGTTGTCGCTTGTGCCAACTCATATTTTTGGCAGTCTCTTTCATCATGAACAATCTCTGCAACCGCGACGTCAACGGCAAGTAGTGCATTGAAGCAGTCGGTCTTCTAGACTTGACTGCAGCAGTTGGCTTGTAGCGATCAACACCACAGAATTCGCACACTTCTGCATCCTTATGATCTTTGTAGTAAAGCATGCATCCATTCTGACAACAATCGATCTTGTCGTATCCTATCTAGAGAGATCTCACCATCCTCTTAGAGCGGTAGAAGTCTTTCGGTAACTTAGCACCCTCCGGCAAGATATCGGTAATCAACTCGAGCACTCTATTGTAGCATTCTTAGGACATGTTAAAGTCAGACTTTATGCTCAAGAGCCGAGTGATCACCTCTAACGATGAATGGTCCTCACAGTCAGGGTATAAAGGAGTCCTTGCATTCTTCAGCAACTCCATGAACTTCGCGGCATCGGCATTCGGTGCCTCCTCAGCTGCGTCACAATTGTATGGATCAAAACTAGGCCCTGCATCGTCCAAGACCATGTTCACGTA
Organism: Iris pallida; assembly: GCA_029216955.1. Classification (NCBI taxonomy): domain Eukaryota; kingdom Viridiplantae; phylum Streptophyta; class Magnoliopsida; order Asparagales; family Iridaceae; genus Iris; species Iris pallida. The sequence continues at coordinate 1,126,316 of JANAVB010026197.1, forward strand.
CTCGTTGTCGACACCAGTTCGGTTGTGGACATTCATATAAGGCTCCACAAAAGGCTCCACATAAGGCTCCATATAAGGCTCCGCTTGGAATGCTAAAGGTACAAGCTCTCCGTGTGCGGTCCATTGGTAGTAATTCGGAAGGAAATCCTTTGTGTATAAATGATATGTCACATCCAATTCTGGTTGAAACTTTATGTTTCGACATTTTGCACACGGGCACTTAATGTCCACGCCGTCCATGGATTGAGGAAACGCCTTTATGAATTGGAGGAATTGTTCTACTCCTGCGATGTATTCATCTCGCACACCGCACCTGTCATCTCGAATGCGGTTGTACATCCACGAACAGTCTAGCAGATACATAGATATAGCCATTTCTAGATATCTGCAAATATGAATAAACTTCAAAACTAAAACGAATATACTACATACTACATACTACGGCCGTGACTCAGGACCATTCCTATGAGTCGGGACCATTCCTACTACATACTACATACTAAAACGAATAAACTTCAAAACTAAAATGAATATACTACAAACTAAAATGAATATACTACATACTACGACCGTGACTCGGGACCATTCCTAGGAGTATCGGGATCAAGGAAACTACGTGTTACAAATATCGGCACTATCGGTACGTGTTACAAATATCGGCACTATCGTGTTATAAATTAACCAACCAACAAAACTACGTGTTACAAATATCAGCACTATCGTTACGTGGTTTCGAATCAGAAAACCACATTTTTCGGTGTCGAAAAACAAATAACTATTACTAAATTATCAGTTTTTTGGCACTATCGGTGCCCCTGACCCAGCCCCCCCGCATCCCTCCCCCTCCCTACACCACCCCTAACCCTAACCCGAACCCTATCCCTAACCCCTCCCGCACCAGCCCCCCTTCCCTCCCCAGCCCTCCAACCCCTACACCACCCCTAACTCTAACCCGAACCCTATCCCCAACCCCTCCTCCCTCCCCTTCCAAGCCCCCCTTCGCCTTCACCCCCAGCCACCCTCACCCCTCCTCCCTGCCCCTCACCGTCCCTAACCCGAACCCTAACCCTCCCCTTCCCCCAACCCCCCCTCCTCACCTCCAGCCTCCCTTACCCCCCTGCCCCACCCCCAGCCACCCTCCAACCATTCCTCACCCCCAACCACCCGCACCCCCTGTCCCTTCCCCCGAGCCACCAGCACCCTCCAACCACTAACAAAAAATATAGAGAGAGGGAGTCACATACCAGAGGAGAGTCGCCGGAGAGAGTGAGAGCGAGAGCAAGAGTGCCGGAGAGAGTGAGAGCGAGAGCGCCGAAGGAAGAGAGTGAGAGAGTAAAATAGATGGGGGGAAATGAATCGGGGGAAAAAATTTAATTTAGTTAGAAATTTAGCGATGTTATTATTAATGTCGCTAAATCAGTTGCAATTAGCGACGTTGTAGCGACGTTTCGCGATGACTAGCTCACGTAACTAGTATACGTCGTTGTCACATTGCTATTTGCGTCGCTAGTAGCGACGGTTACCGATATTTCATTTATACGTCGCTAATGTCCACAATTTAGCGATGTAGTTGTAACGTCGCTAAATTTACGTCGCCAATTAAGCAAATTTTAGTAGTGAGAGTTATGAGGAAGAAGAAGAGTAAATAAGAAAAAAGAGAAGTAATGAAGAGAGAGAAAGGATTGGGCTTTAAATGGAGATGATGGTAGGTAGGTGTTGGTTGGGTTTATGATGAACCATCCTAAACCAAAGCAAACCAACCCAAGCCGAACCCAAGACAAAACAAAAGCAAAAAATAAAATACAGAAAAATAATTAGCGTGAAATTAAAGAAAATTAAATACAGAACAAATGTATGATAAATATTAAATAAATACATTCAAGCAGTACACGTATTAAAAATACGCATTCTGGGAACGGGGAGTGACAAAATCAAAATTATTTTAGGTGAAAACTTCTAAGTTTTGTAAAAATAATATTTTAGGTCAAATCTATATTTTCAAAAATATTTTTAAATAAATACAAAATAATTCTAGAAAATTATTTAAGGCTAAAACCAAAATTTGAAATTACATGGATAACTCTAACCCCTATACTACACATACAGTTTATATATATATATATATATATATATATATATATATATATATATATATATATATATATATATATACTCAACATAATATTAAAATCACAATAATAAGTTTAAAATCCTAAACTAACTTCTGTAACAATAATACTGGTAATAGATAATAATAATAATAATAATAATAATAATAATAATAATAATAATAATAATAATAATAATAATAATATTATTATTATTAGTAATATTAACCCTCCTTTCTACTATAATACTCTTCCCCCCAAATAAGCAAAGGGAGAGAGAGAAATTACGAAAGCAGAGAGGAAAAGGGGAAGAAGGAGATCGGAAGAAGAGGATCACCTGGTAGAAGGCGGCACAGGCGGACAGGCCCGGCGATCCTCGACGAGGTCGGCGCCGGGGAAGTGGCACCGTGGAGCGGGAGAGGAAGACAGATCTCGGTCGACTGTCCCGGCGGCGGGGAAGCCGACCGTTGGGCGGAAGCTTCGCGGCGTGGCGGCGCGCTGGTGGCCGCGAGGTGGGCCTCACCGGAGAGGCCTGTGCGACCCCGACGGTCACAGCGTGGTGGACGGGTGCCGAAGATGGCAGCGTAGCAGTCTTCGAGCGGGGTTGCCGGCGTGGGGGACGCACAGCAGCTCGGGAGGGCATTGGGAAGACTCTTGTCGGGTCCCATTGCATCAGCACATGGGGAGGCACAGAAGAGGGGGTAAGGCGGCGTCGGCACGTAAGCTGCGCCAGAGGATGCTGACGCACGAGGAGGGGAGGTCGGTCGTGGCTCCGGGTCAGGATGCTAAGCGGCGGAGTGAGGAGTCGAGCTACCAAAATTGGTTCTGGCAGGATGAATGGAGTCGACGGCCAGTCAGGTACGCGGAGGTGGTTGTGATGTTTGATGTTGTGCATGTGACGGTTGTTTTGGGTTTGTTTGGCCGAAGTAGTGGTGGTGGTTTTGGTCGGGTGTTGGTCAGTGGTGGAGATCAAGGTAGCGGTGGTGGTGTTGACTATTGGTGGCCAAAATATGGTGGCGGTGATGGCGGCTGTAGTGATGACGATGTTGCGGGTGGTGACATCGATGGTTTGGGAGGCTGCTATGTTTGGTTGGGGTGGCACAGAGGCGGGTAGGCAGAGGTGTTGGTGGAACTACGGTGGTGGTGGCAGTTTGGTGGTAGGGATGATGTAGGCCGTTGGAGGCCAGGGAAAGATGGCGACGGCGGAGTCGGAGACGACATGGAGGAGTGGCAGCATTAGGTTTAGGATATATTTGTGTCGGGATTGTCGACACGGAGGAAAAATGTATATGTAGAGGATGGAATAAGAGAAGTTGGGCACAGACACGATGCACATATCTGGGTTGTGGAATTTATGAAGGAACTAAGAGAATATGGGCTCTCCTTATATAGGAGGTTGAGGATCCAGATGGATAAGGATGGGGATTGATTAAATTCTATACAGATATTATCATAGTTAGTTCAAATTAATTAAAAAAATAATTGGATCAAATCCAATCCAATATAGCTACATACTATTTCTAAAAAAATGAAGTTAATAAAATCTTTTCAAATATAATTTATCCTAATTAATTAAATTTGAACCAAAACACTATTTTAAAATACTTTTTCGAATAATAAAATATTAATATTAAATAAATTTTGAAAATAGAATTATATATATAAATTTATATGTCTCGTATAAAATGAACATTTGCATAAAACCTTGTTTTCAAATTACTATTTATATAAACTTTCATGATGTAAAATAAAGTTTTGAAAATTCCAATATGATGCATTTTTACAATTTTACGAAATCAAAATTATTTATTATTTGAAAAACCATGCTCCTAAAATAAAAATGTTTTTACCAAAAATATGTACCTCGCACATATTCGCACTCGACGAGCCATCCGAAAATATGAACTCATACGCGACGTACAATACGACTATGCGACGTACAATACAAAGCAAAAAATTAAAACCAAATTTATTTAAAAATTTTATAGTAGAAATTTAGGGGGATTTACATCCTACCCAACTTAAAAGAATTTCATCCTCGAAATTTAGGAATAGATAGGGTAGGCAGGGGGAAGGAGATAGAGTGAAAAATCTAATCAAATTTTTCGGCGAGATGACAAAGCATACCATGGAATAAATTTTGGAATAATTGAAAGAATTTAAATAACGAGGAAGAATTGAATTCACGGGTATAGTTAGAAGATATCTCATGACAACCCATCAATAACGGTTTTTGATCCATACTATCATTCAACAAAATAATAAAAATGTGTAACTCCCAATTAGGCAAAAGTTTTCTCCGTCCAACTTACGATCAATAACTTAAAACTTTTAACTTTTATTTGATATCGCCATAATCATCAATCCCCTTTTATATTCAACTTTCTCATATATTTTATTAATCCTCTCAAGGTTTATAACCATCATTCTTGAAATCTTTTTTTTTACCTCCAACAATCGCTCCAAATTTTTTTTGAATTTCCACTATTTTCATATATTTAAACAAATATCGACGATAGAAATTCGATAAGTCAATACTTTTTGATTTGGTAAAAAGAATTTCTTCCAACATATCTATATACCTTCTTTTTTTTTTCTTTTTTTCTTTTTTTTTGTCAAGTTAGATTCCGGCTTTCATAATCTCTTCGAAGGTTAAGATTCAATAAATATTCAGTCAATTTAGTCGTAGATAAAATCATGAATTTATATCTCAAATCGTAAATTTTTGAAAAGCTCAAACTTCCAATTCAATAATCTCTTCTGCTCTTCTTTCTACCTATTTTCCTTCAAGCTAGTTTCCTCTTCCCAAATTTCTTTCAAAAATTTCTTCAGTAAATTTAGTTTAGAGTAAAATCAATCTCACCTTAATATGACCTTTATATTTACAATCATCACATAGTTAAATTCTGAATCATTAAAAGTTTTAGATATTATACCCTTCTTGAATTCTTCAAACACTCTATTTATCATCTCATAAAATAAAGAACCAATTTGTCGAACCAGAATCTACTCTTCTTTGATCATAGAACATACTCCGCCTCATAGGTTTTATCGCAAGATTTTACTTATGCATATTCAATCATCTTAATTCCACTTTACCACTACTCTTTTTTTTAGGGTTTTCTACTCTAACATCTTTCCAACCAAGGGATTTCATGACCAATTTCATCTTCGAACAAGGAAATCATAAAATGAACACAATTGCATAAACCATGGAGGAATCAAGGTGAAATATGAGTGAAGCAATTTAATCAGAAAGGAGGAATGTAAAAGTTGCTAATATGGCATGGAGAGTAGAAGGTGTTATGCGTAAGTAAATCAAGATAAGGTATGAAAATAAAATGACAAGGTTAAGCAATCAAGTTAACACACAAAGTTTGATGCATAATAAGGAATTAAGCAGGTCACAATCACATATCGGTTTGAAGGAATTGAGTCGGGGTCCATGGTCGATAAATATATCGGTATTATGGTAAAACAGTTTAGTCTCTTATGATCCAAAGTCATATCATGAAAATAGAATACAAGGAGAAGTATTTTAGTGGCACGTGATATACCTACATGATGGTGGGCTTGCCTAGGTCTTACATATGAAATTTGTTGGATGGAAAAGTCTAGTATTGTGCTCCAAATATCCAAGTCACGGTAAAGGACATAAAAAATTTAAAATAGAAAGTGGGAGTTCATGATGTAATGATTAACGCACAAATAAATCACCAAGTTAAAGCATGAAATAATGATAATTCAGATTCTAGTAAATCAAGGTAAAATAAGTTAGGAATACAGTTTCTAGAGATATGATAGCCACTTAGATGGAGTACGATCAAGGAACAATCTAATCATTTCTCAAGTTTCAAATGGTTAGAAGTCACGATAAAATCTAGATTTGAGGAAATATCGAGTGAGTCAAGATTGGAATATAACCACATGATCTTGGAGATGACTAACAACACTTGTGTATACACTACTATCATGGTCATGAGTGATATGGCAATTAAAGTGGAATCCTTCTAACTCATTAGGGTTATCTTGGTGGACTACCATTTAATTCTAGCTTCTTGAACTCGAGCCTTCGCAAAAATCCTCATAAACTAATCTACCATAATTTCTATTCATTCTAAATCGTCCAACATAATCATAACTTAAAATGTAAATTCCTTTAAAAATAACTTTTTATCATGTCAAACTTCTAATAAAACTCAATAATCCTATCAAT
>JANAVB010026197.1:1137639-1159534 GCA_029216955.1 Iris pallida
TACTGCATAGTCTTTCAGCTTAACTTGAAAAAAACGTGTGTTCTTTAACTGTGGCATACTTATCCTCGAACCTACCGTGGTTCGTGCTTTAAACCAACTCGCTTTCCAAGCGACACTACCGCCTAGGTCATACTTAATACGATGAGCCTTGAGATCGTGGGACTATGTGACTTGACAACAGCAAAAAACATAGGACAGTGCTTGCTATGAATTTAATAGCCCAGCAAAACTCTTATCTAATTCAATCGTGTTTTAACTTAACGAGCAAAGGCTACGCCAAGCTTCGCATCTCGAAATGTTTCGTGCACGCGTTCAACTTGAACAACCAAGTTCTTTGGGTGCCTAAACTTATGCCTTAAGCCGTGTGACATAACTTAACCCGTGGGACGAGTAAAGGCTATGCCAAGCCTTGGACGATAGGACCGTGCATGCTTTAACAAACATTTATACACGCAACGCCTATGCTTATGCCACGGGACGAAGGACCGAGTGTCATTTTGAAAGCACGCCGTACAACAATTCTAAACCGATCGTGGAACCTTTTCCATGTTCTAACTCAATCTGACCCAACTTGGGATTATTCCTTTAGCTTTGTGGATTCGTCTCTTTTATTATCAAATGTGCATTTGAAAACTTTCGTTTTATTAGAGTAAAGGCGAAGCTGAGGCAAGTTCACCGAAGCCACCCACCTGAGCGAGAAGTTGCCTCGACCAAGCGGGTCTTCGAGCAGCCATTGCATGGCTAAGTCCGAGCACCGTTGGCATTTCAATTCCTCCGATTGAGCTGAGCAGGACATGGCATTACATTATATACCACTCAGAAAAAGTTTCGACCTCGAAACTTACTGAATACACACTTATCGACTTATCACTTGATTCAACATCCAATGACTCTCGCACACACTTCACCTTAACCAATCTCTGAAACCTAACTTGCATTAATGCCCCCAATCAATATTCCATTTCATTTCAAACCAACGATCGCACCACCATCAATCTTTTCCTTGAAACACGCTTTCAAAATCCTCGATACCGTTCAGTTCCAATGGTCACACTTGAATTCAATGTATCACTTAGTTGGATCGTGCACATATTCCAGACGTTCCCGAAATACATATATGTCAGCCAAGCCTCGTGATAGAGAATCCTCCAGTACCACTCGAGTCGGATCGTGCACATATTCAAGCGTTCCTAAAATATATACATTTCAGCCGAGCCTCGTGAGTGGTGTTTCCTTACTCTAGAATCATTCTGTCCACCAGTATATAATACTATCAATCCTCAAGATCAGTCGTACCGATACTAACTCTCAGAAAAGGGACATCTCGCCTAACCTGCTAGGCTATCTCTCTAGGCTAAAGTCATCCGTCAGTATTAGAATTATAGTTCCCCAATAATAATATCAATATTGACCCCAATCCTAAGGTCAAACCAAAGTTGATAATACGGGTTTTCTACCCAAGCTCACATCACTCTAATTTTTTTACATCAAGCATATATTCTCCTACTCACACTTGCAACACTTAGTTCAAGGGGTCCGAATCGTTCAGCAAAGCTATCCTATGGTAAGTCATGTTCAAACAATTTCCTTGACATATCAATATCGTACGTCCAAACTAGCAATTCGCATAGTCTATCTCTTCGAACACGTTCGATATAATCTACCTATCCATCATATTCCAGTCAAGTATGCTACGATAGGATTTGTTACTAAACTATTATTTTCATTTCATATTCCCTAAGTCGTTTATCGCAATTCACGTAATCGTTCACAAGGTCGCCTAGCTCAACAATATGTCATGCTCCAATCTCAGGCAAGCCCGATCATCCACACGGGACATGAAATCACCACGCATTCTCCCATGATAATCGTTCTTATCGGGGCGTAACTCTTGCTTTAGCCTAGACTAATTCATTCATGATACGCAGATTGGACTACTCAACCCTCAAGTTTACTCAATCATCAATCACAAGTCCGACCAATCCTCGAATTTACTTTCGCATCAAACCACAAGTCGAAGCAATCCAAATTACCATGCCCTAATCTTTCAAGTTTGATCATTCCCGCGACATGAATGACCATGTCAGTGCTCACGCAGAAAGATCGCCCCAAAACCGACGTGACGCATGTGCGAGGCTGGAGTTGCGCGCACGCAAGACAAAATCGTTGACGTTGTGGTTATCATCGAAGAAATCAAGATGCGATCATTTTTATCCAAGTATTCATTCGAATCAAAATCCCAAGTATATCATCCATCAAAATAATAACACTACACGATCGTCATTCCTCAAATCAGAGTACTCCCGAGTTTTCGCTCGATCTTTGATACGCCTCAATACCATCGATGATATACGTAACCTGACGATCTTCATTTGCAACGAATTTTGAGTCATGCAACCGATGCTATCATCCAAACTGGATAATCTCCTCAACATTCAAGATCAAGTTCGATTTATTATCCCTTGAACTAGTTACATGATCAATTCGTTCAACCCAAAATCACGTATGTTCATTCATCTATCTTAAGTCATCTAGCAACACATTTTCTCAAACTCATCGATCTATGCTAACTGAAATCATCGAGCAACATCTATTCAAATCCTTAGAGTCATTCTCAAATATTCGAATCATTTTCGTGCACGCTATCATCTAATCATGCTAATTTTTCGTATACGATTCATATCGATTTTTCGATCGAGTCATTCGTTCGTACACCTTAACTTTTCATCGATTCAATTTTTCTACTCAATTATCCTCGTATTTCATACTTGCACAATCCCAATCTCGTGCACGTCGTTTCTAGTTCGTTCAAATCAATTTCATGCTAGCTATCAAGTCATGACTAACTTTGAAACACTCTTTCTTAGGCTTTCCGTACTCGTCGCTTGCTGATAGACTCGTTGGCACCCTATGTCCTCAATCGATCAACATCCCCAAAACTATCCCATACACTACTCAGGGATGAAGTTATTTGACACATCCTCAAAATAATTTTTGAATCAAAATCGAATACTTCGAATGTCCGTTCAAACCATTCCTCAAATTTCAAGCAACGATATCATCTTTTCGATAGTCCCTCAATCGATAGTTATCCCACATACTCAATCGAGTTCAACTCATTGTCTTCTGAAATGAATTGAATCCCGTACTCGACTTTGCTAAGGTTGACATAATTCTTGTTGTATATGCCCAGCCCGACTTAGCCAACCATGCTTACTTGAAGTTAACTTTGTTTAACCAAAATTTTCTTTTGTCAGATTTTTCAAAATATATAGACTTATTGTATGGACATCCCATGGGACATTTGAGAGAGTGTGCACCAACAATATCGATTTGCGGAAGCAACACATCAGAGTTAAAGAATTCAATCAAAAGCCTAATGATGTAAAGCCATGTTCTGATACCATTATGTCACGCCCCGGTCCCGTAGGACCGATCGTCCTCGCTAAGGCATGATGCTGCACGAACCTAACTGTGCTCGTGCAAGACAGTTCCATAACGGCCGATTACAATAGCTTGAGACGGAAGTTGTCGCACAAAAATCCCAAGCAGAATATTGAATATACAAGGCAACACAAGTATTAAAACAAAATCAGAGTCTTTACTGATAATGAACATAAGATTACAAAGGCGCGTAGCCAAAATTATAATCACTCAAGCTATACTTTTCTCTCTGATTACAAGTCACTCAGCTCTCTCTCATCTCTCAATATAATTTGACGAGCCAGCGGATGCTTCAGATAGGCGATGTCCATACATTATGTCCCGTATAAGTTCTGACTCCATGCGGCCGCACGTCTCGAATGCCAAGGAACTCCGTGCCTCGATGTATCTAAACCGTGCTCCGTAACAACGAGCTTCTACCTGTACCTGTACATAAAAACTGCGTGGGTGTCAGTACTCAACTGTACTGGTGGAGTGAGCTCCTCGCCTACCCACACAAATCCAACACGTTCATTTACTTTGTATAACATAATCCCTTTATAATTTTCTTTCTATTCTTGCCTTAGGATCGATTTTAGGACAGAGACCTTGGCCTATTTGTGTCTTAAGGCCATCACCGTGCTTGTGCACCAATAACTTCCTTATCCTTGCCTCTAAACCATTCTCATGCTTGCAAAATTAACATATTGACTCATGCTTGTCTTTTGTGCCATACTTAGGGATGCAATGACTTGGTCGTGCCATAAACTCTATTCGTACGTCAATATGATTGAGGCAGTGCCTTCCGTTTAGTCTTCTGTCTATACTCATGCCATAACAGCGTGGTCATGCCTCCTAACTTATCACGACTTAACCAAACTTGCCTTACGGTCTTTCTCGAATTAACTCGAAATGACTCAAGTCCGACTTATACAACTTTATGCCAACGACTTAACACTCGACTCCGCATCTCGTGCCGAAGCGCGAGTCTTTGCTATAGCCAAATCTTAGGCTTCTTAAGACTTGTGTTGCAACCAATGCACACCCTCTTAACTCACTTCGTGTCGTACTTGTACTCGACCTATCCAAAGGCATACATGCGGATAGCCGCTCTTATGCCGACACATCTATACGAGTGGTCACTAGCAATGTCAAGCTATACTGGATCTTTTGTATATGGTGACCATTCGCGTGCAAGGTGCGAGCTCTACCGAATGGTCCTACAGCCTATATTATAACGGTTTACTTCAAGGCGAGTTGCACCGTCATTGAATGCCGTACAATATCTGCTATTCCTTCTAGGCCGACACGAACCCGGTGCTCTGGCGATCGTTCGAGGAATTTTCCTTGCGCGCAAGTTGTCCAATGACCATGTAAGACTCAACTCGATTTACCATATCCTTCTTTATTCATGACCGTACTTTCCATATTTCTATCGAGACTCCCAAGTAGCGGGACTGATCTCGATGACAACCAGTCGTGTGAACTTTCTATCGAGACTCCCAAGTAGCGGGACTGGTCTCGGCGACAACCAATCGCGTGAACTTTCTATCGAAACTCCCAAGTAGCGGGACCGATCTCGGCGACAACCAGTCGTATGAACTTTCTGTCCTTTGAAATCCAGGGAACGACTACTGCGTAGTCTTCCAGCTTAACTTAAACAAAATGTGTGTTCTTTAACTGTGGTATACTTATCCTCGAACCTACCGTGTCTCGTGCTTTAAACCAACTCGTTTTCCAAGTGAGACTACCAGCCAAGTCATACTTTATATGACGAGCCTTGAGATCTTAGGACTATGTGACTTGACAACCGCAGAAAACATGGGACAGTGCTTGCTATGACTTCAATAGCCTAGCAAAACTCTTGTCTAACTCAATCGTGCTTCAACTTAACGAGCAAAGGCTATGCCAAGCCTCGCATCTCGGGAACGTGCCATGCACACGTTCGAATTGAACAACCAAGTTCTTTGGGTGCCTAGACTTATTCCTTAGGCCGTACGATGTAACTTAACCCGTGGGACGAGTAAAGGCTATGACAAGCCTTGGACGATAGGACCGTACATGCTTTAACAAGCATTTATACGCACGACGCCTATGGCTTAGGCTAAGTTCATAGCTTTGTGGCGACATCGACCCATTTTCTTTCTTCCAAGCCACGGGATGAAGGGCCGAGTGTCATTTTGAAAGCACGTCGTACAACGATTCTAAGCCGATCGTGGGACCTTTTCATGTTCTAACTCAATCCGACCTGACTTGGGATTATTCCTTTAGCAATGTGGATTCGTCTCTTTTATTATCAAGCTTATATGTGCATTTGAAAACTTTCGTTTTATTAGAGTGAAGGCCAAGCTGTAAGTCTACTTCCTAAATTTTTGATTTTTTTTGATTTTATTTGTTTATGATTAATTTTATGGTCATTGTGAGTCATGCCAAAGCTTGTAGGTGGGATATGACCATATTAAGGTCATATGACCTCTAGATAGCTTATATATGTATTATTTAGCTATTTTATATTTTTCTACAATTTTTAGATATTTTTAAGTATTTAATATTTAAGGTTTTATTATTTTTAAGGACTTTCAAGATTTACTGTAAGGTCATACGGGGGTATTTTTGGACCAAATATTTTTATTTGGGCTCTAAATACCTAAAATATTTTCTAGAATATTTTAGAATTTTTCTTGATTTATTTAACATTTTTAGGAATTTTTATATAATTAAAACCTATAAAAATTATATTTTATAGGCTTTGGCAATTAACTGTGAGGTTACACGATGATATTTTGTGTTATAATATTTTATTTATATTCTAGACACTTAGAAATATTTTCTAGAATTTTCTAGAAATTTTTTGGATTTTTTGCAATTTATTTTGATTTATTTGGACTTAAAATGATTTTTAAATAATTTTCTGAATTAAATAAATAAATACCCAAAAATCCAAACGGGGGGGGGGGGGGGCACCTGTCGGCACCAACTGCTATAGTGACCGCCTCTCTCTCTCCTATATATATATTATTATATTCGCCCACCCTAATTAAATTATAGCAGCCTTTTGTGAGAGAACTCATCTAGGGTTTCCGACTTCCCGAAGCGATTTCCGCCAACTCCGACGTGCTTTTCGTGCACCGTTTTTGTTGTTGGATTCGTATCGAGGTAAGATTTCTGAATATGAAATTTCTTTTCATAGATATTATTCCTAAATTTCTGGAAAATTCGTAGAGTGTCGGTTGTTCGAGACTTGACATGTTTCGGTGTTTTTGAGATTTCGGGAGGACCGAAAATCGAAATCATGAACCGTTTGAATTTTAGAAAGCTAACACAGAGCTCTATGACATATATTTTTTCTAGTAATTAATTCGTTCATCTAGTATTTTAATTTTCTGTTGAACTCAGAATTGATCGGTTGATCCTCGTTTTGGTCACGATTAGCCATAACTGCGATATCTTTTGACCAAAGCATGATTTTGCGGCACGGTTGATTCCAGCACACTCGGGGCATTGAAATCTATCAAGGTGCACTTTCAAAATCTAGAGTTCACAGTGTTTGACTAGATAGTCAATGGCACGTCTCGATTTGTGTGCCATGGTTTCCAAAATTAGGAAACATGACCTTTGATGGCCAAACTTGCATGTTTATATTATATTCAAATTATTATTAGGTTAAATTAGATTTTTAAGTGAATTATTCCAGAATTAATTATTATTAGATTAGTAACCAAACTAGCCACTATTCCATGAATTTAGAACTAGAACATTAGAATTGATTTATAGTTTCGTACACAGTTCATGGTACGATATGTGTTATAGGTTGACAGCTCCTAGATCAGCATTCCCTCATCCTAGACTTGTGACTACGGTTTGTGCAAGGACCACAGGCAAGTATACCTTGTCTCCCTCTTCGGTTTGTTTACATGCATATTTCTATTATTATATAGTTTTACAAATTGATTATTGACACATGATTTATACATCGTACATGCTAGTATATATATCATCCTTGTTTATAGTTAGCTTCGTAGTTCATATTAGATATTTGTATATATAGTTCTTGTTCATAGTAAATTTTATAGTTCATATTGGATTGGTTCTCTCGTGTATCGTGATTGGGTTGTGTCGTATTATCACCTGTATTTGGACTGAGTCGTATCGTGTCATAGGAAGAATAAGTCATAACGGAACTGTTGTACATTGAATTCTTGAAGCTAACCTGTGAGTCCACACTAGGGGCGAGGGTTAGTAGTTATCTGTATCTTGATTCTTGGAGCTAACCTGCGAGTCCATACTAGAGGCGAAGGTTAGTAGATATCTGTCCGTACCTGCGAATCCACACTAGGGGCGAGGGTTAGTAGTTATCTGTTCCGCACCTGTGAGTCCACATTAGGGGCGAGGGTATTTTTTTGAAGCTAACCTGCGAGTCCACATTAGGGGCGAGGGTTAGTAGTTGTTCAAACCTGCGAGTCCATACTAGGGACAAGGGTTTGAGTATTCGATTGGTTATCCGTTGACATCGTGACATCGTGTTCTCTTGTTCTCCTCCAGCAGTTCGTTTATGCGTAGTGGTTATTCTAGTCGTGTATAGTCGTATTTTCGTATTGATTGATCTTTTTCTGTTTATTTTCTCTATTTTCTTTATTGCATAATAAACTGCTAGATAGATATATTTTTATGTATCTTACTATGTCTCCTGAGGACCTGATGATCTCTTCAGGTTTGTGATTACATGGAGTTAGCTAGTAGTTATGGACGGCAGATGTGATGATACGCTTGCGGGATTCAGGTATCGTTATTATGTTTTTTATCCTTTCGTGCTTTACATTCCTTATCATGAGATATCTTGCTTATTGATTCGGTTTAGAGACACTTATTATATTCCATGGAGTCTCATCGGACATATATGCTAGTAGGCTGCAGACCACGACCCATAGTTGTTCATTCATGCTTATATTACTTTTGTGGATTTGAGATATAGATTGCAATGCCATGATTTGGCAGTATACCATAGTCTTGACAGCGTTTACGTATTCGAGTCGGGTTGGAGTCTGCTTGATGCGTAGCTGGCTTGCTCACGCTCTCACGTCCGAAAAGTGGGTGCGGGTCGTGATAAGTTTTTTTGGTGGCCCATGCAGGTCAGAGCATATCGTACCGGTTACGTAACTGTACTGGTACGAGCCTGCGATTATGACTAAACCTTAGATATCTCAATCCACACTATCTTGAAAATTCTCCTAGAAATTCTCTACGTCCTTGAAACTTCGTATTTGCTCTCAATTATACTTCCTTGCTTCCCATATTATTGAATCCTCGTTCCCTTTTATTTTGAAGTGACGAACGATCGTGCTGCCTAGGATTTATCAAAAATTCTTAAATTATAGTATAATATTGCTTGATTATTTAATTTTGGTTGTTTGATAGATATAAGGGATTATAGATGCCATATGTCCTAGATATCTGTTGGAGGGATTGTTAGCAACTAGTTAGAAGATTATAAGATTTTAATGACCGTATTTTGTGGAGTAGTGTGACCAAAGGTGGGTAGAAGTCCTCAAGTATTCATAGTTATGAAATGACTAGAGAAGGTCATAAAATAATTTTTGAGAAATTAAATTTAAGGAGATTAAGGTAATAGTAGACTTTGATTTTTAGGGAATGGTTATGAATTAGAATTTCGAGGACAAAATTTTTCTAAGGTGGGTAGATTTGTAAGTCCACTTCCCAAATTTTTGATTTTTTTATTTATTTGTTTATGATTAATTTTATGGTCATTGTGAGTCATGCCAAATCTTGTAGGAGGGATATGACCCTATTAAGGTCATATGACCTCTAGATAGCTTATATATGTATTACTTAGCAATTTTATATTTTTCTACAATTTTTGGATTTTTTAAGTATTTAATATTTAAGGTTTTATTATTTTTAAGAACTTTCAGGATTTATTGTAAGGTCATACGGGGGTATTTTTGGACCAAATATTTTTATTTGGGCTCTAAATGACTAAAAATATTTTCTAGAATATTTTAGAACGTTTCTGGATTTATTTAGAATTTTTGGGAATTTTTATATAATTAAAACCTATAGAAATTATATTTTATAAGCTTTGGATATTTACTGTAAGGTCACACGATGATATATTTTATTTATATTCTAGACACTTATATTTTCTAGAATTTTCTAGATTTTTTCTAGATTTTTCTGCAATTTATTTTGATTTATTTGGACTTAAAATGATTTTTAAATAATTAAATAACCAGAAATCCACTCGGGGGGCCCACCTGTCGGCGCCAACTGCTACAGTGACTGCCTCTCTCTCTCCTATATATATTATTATATACATCCACCCTAATTAAATTCCAGCAGCCTTTTGTGGGAGAACTCATCTAGGTTTTTCGACTTCCCGAAGCAATTTCTGCCAACTCCGACGTGCTTTTCGTGCGTCTTTTTTTTGGATTCGTATCGAGGTAAGCTTTCTGATTATGAAAATTATTTTCGTAGATATTATTCCTAAATTTCTGGAAAATTCGTAGAGTGTCGGTTGTCCGAGACTTGACACGTTTCGGTGTTTTCGAGATTTCGGGAGGACCGGAAATCAAAATCACGAACCGTTTGAAGTTTCAGAAAGCTAACACAGAGCTCTACGACATACATTTTTTTTAGAAATTAATTCGTTCATCTAGTATTTTAATTTTTTTGTTGAACTCAGAATTGATCGGTTGATCCCCGTTTTGGTCACGATTAGCCATAACGGCGATATCTTTTGACCAAAGCATGATTTTTGCGACACGGTTGATTCCAGCGCACTCGGGACGCTGAAATCTACCAAGATGCACTTTCAAAATTTAGAGTTCACAGCGTTTGACTAGATAGTCAACGGTACGTCTCGATTTGCGTTCCATGGTTTCCAAAATTGGGAAACACGACTTTTGATGGCCAAACTTGCATGCTTAGATTATATTCAGATTATTATTAGGTTAAATTAGGTTTTTAAGTAAATTATTCCAGAATTAATTGTTATTAGATTAGTAACCCGACTAGCCACTATTCTATGAATTTAGAACTAGAACATTAGAATTGATTTATAATTTTCGTGTACGGTTCATGGTGCGATATGTGTTATAGGTTGACCGCTCCTAGATCGGCATCCCCTCATCCTCGACTTATTACTACGGTTTATGCAAGGACTACAGGCAAGTATACCTTGCCTCCCTCTTCAGTTTATTTACATGCATATTTCTATTATTATATAGTTTTACTAGTTGATTATTGACACGTGATTTGTACATCATGCATGCTAGTATATATATCGTTCTTGTTTATAGTTAGCTTCGTAGTTCATATTGGATATTTGTATATATAGTTCTTGTTCATAGTAAATTTTGTAGTTCATATTGGATTGGTTCTCTCGTGTATCGTAAATGGGTCGTGTCGTGTCATCACCTGTACTTGGACTGAGTCGCGTCGTATCATAGAATGAATAAGTTATAACGGAACTGTTGTACATTGAATTCTTGAAGCTAACCTGTGAGTCCATACTAGGGGTGAGGGTTATTAGTTATTTGTATCTTGATTCTTGGAGCTAACCTGCGAGTCCACACTAGGGGTGAGGGTTAGTAGATATCTGTCCGCACCTGCGAGTCCACACTAGGGGCGAGGGTTAGTTGTTATCTGTTCCACACCTGCGAGTCCATATTAGGGACGATGGTATTTTCTTGAAGCTAACCTGCGAGTCCACATTAGGGACGAGGGTTAGTAGTTGTTCAAACCTGCGAGTCCACACTAGGGGCGAGGGTTTGAGTATTCGATTGTTTATCCGTTGACATCGTGACATCGTGTTCTCCTCCAACAGTTCGCTTATGCGTAGTGGTTATTGCAGTCGTGTATAGTCGTATTTTCGTATTGATTGGTCTTTTCCCGTTTATTTTCTATATTTTCTTTATTGCATGATAAACTGCTAGATAGGCATATTTTTATGTATCTTGCTATGTCCCCTGAGGACCTGATGATCTCTTCAGGTTAGTGATTGCATGAAGTTAGCTTGTAGTTCTGGCCGGCAGATGGGATGATAAGCTTACGGGATTCAGGTATCGTTATTACGTTTATTATCCTTTCGTGCTTTACATTCCTTATCATGAGATATCTTGCTTATTGATTCAGTTTAGAGACTCTTGTTATATTCCTTGGAGTCTCATCGGACATATATGCTAGTGGGATGCAGACCACGACCCATAGTTGTTCATTCATGCTTATATTACTTTTGTGGATTTGAGATATAGATTGCAATGCCATGATTTGGCAGTATACCATAGCCTTGACAGCATTTACGTATTCGAGTCAGGATGGAGTCCGTTTGATGCGTAGCTGGCTTGCTCACGCTCTCGCTTCCGAACAGCGGGTGCGGATCGTGACACAAGCTGAGGCAAGTTCACCGAAGCCACCCACCTGAGCGAGGAGTCGCCTCGACCAAGCGGGTCTTCTAGCAGCCGTTGCATGGCTACGTCCGAACGTCGTTGGCATTTCCATTCCTCCGATTAAGCTGAACGGACGGGGCACTACAGTTTTGAGCTCTCATTTGACTGCTTGATTTGTATCCAATTTGTTTATGTTCTACCGTATTCCTTATTTGTTCGTGCTAGTAAGACGAATCTTTGTAGTGGATGTATCTTCCTCTTACTATTATATCAGGAAAGCGGGGGCCCGGACACTAGAATCTATAAGTGCAGGTCGAGCCTTCGCGAATTGTGCGAAGTCATGGTGATACCTAGGATAGTCCTACTACTGCGAGCCTGCAACCGATTGAGGAATAGGACTTGAGGATATATCCACATCTAGGATTATAAACTTCTCTAAGACTCTTCAGCATGATTGAATTCATGTTGTCTTCTTTCTCAACATTATTGCTTTCGTGTTCTTCCCTACTCGAGATTTGACTAAGCCCTTCCTTGTTGACTTCTTGAGTAATTCTTCTCGTTCCTTTCCGCTAAGTTGTTGGAAAGCATCTTATCACTACAAAAAAGTGTCTCTTTAGGACACCAAAAATTCATGTTAAAAAGTCCCTTAACTGTCATAAATCGTTATTTGGGACAAATTTTAGGACGGATTGTAACAGTACTATTAGGGTGGCATGGCAAAAAAGTTTTAGGACGAAAAAAAACCATCCTAATTTGTTTTTAGGGTCGAAATTCCCAACCGTACCAAAAGACTTTGAATTATTTTATTTTAATAACAATTTAGTAAACTGACCCAAAATATAATTATTTATGACGAATAAAGCCTATCCTAAAAAAATTTGACTGTGTCACAAAAAAATGTCGTTTATATTTTGGACAATTATACAATCGTCCAAAAAAGTGATAATAGCTGTGCTAATTTTCATAAAATTATTGTTTGCAATTTTCACCTATAAACACATACAATTTAAATACATAAATAACAAAATTTAGATGATCATGGCTATTGTCAAGCTCGTTCTCGGACATATCTCCAGGAGTCGGAGCTCCCGTTAAAACGAAAAAGCTTAACAACATTTAGCATTCTTTACCGTCATTTACAAAATAGAAAAGTATATTACATTAATTAGAAGACAACAAAATCCATATATAACTATAATGTTCAATTGGTAAATAACAAAAAAGCTTAACAATAAGCATCATTTACCATCATTTACAAACTAAATCCAAAACATAATACATGCACCCACACCATCACTTACAAAATGAACCCATCACCATCTCCACCATTACATACAAAATGAACCAAAAACATTAAGCCCTACACTATGTTTATGAATCATTTATTAAACATTCAAAAAAATTAACCCAAAATATCTTCCATCATAAGAGTCGTCGTCCATCATTTGTTAAGTAAATCCAAAATACTTTTGAAGGACCTGCAAATGAAGAAGTCGTGCCATTATATTAGCAATTAACTGCTGAATATACAAACCAAAATATAAAAGTCAGTCCAGTAAAGAAAGACAAGATAATAGTTCTAAACTATACAGACCAAACTGTACAAACCATTTGTAAAAACAAATATAAAAGTACAAACTATACAGATAATATATAAGTTTCACAATCCAAAAATCTGTCCAGAAAAGAAACCAATATAACACAGTTCAACTTCCAAATGGAAAAAAAATGGAGAACCTAACGGTACAGACAATATGCAAATTCTGTCCAAAATTATAGTCTGGAAAAGAAACCAATATAACAGTTCAACTTCCAACTGGAATGTAAGAAAATGGAGAACCAAATTGTACAGACAATATGCAAAAAAATTAGTCCAATATTCATAGTCCAAAAAAGAAACCAATGTATTCCAACTATAAATAAAGAAATAGAGAGGTAGCTTGAAGAATCACAGAGAGAAAAAGTAAACATAAACTGCAGCCAAGAGAAAAAAACCACTTCCTGTAAACATTATTCAGTTGCTCCTCATTATCTCGTTCTTCAGCTGGTAGCTCTTCAATTCGCCTTTCTAACATTTACTATAGCATGCAAGGAGATTTGTGTTACTTTTCTCTAATTTGAAATTAACATTTTGTTAAAAATTTATTACAAATATGCATTTTATATACCTCTGTACCGGCCGCTACGTCTTCTTCATTATAACTGCCATCTTTTTCTCGAGTGGCTCTCAACATGTTGACAAGGCAAAACAATATAGATTAACAGCAATCAATGTATTTATGCACAAAGCAAAACAATTCCCCAACATAATAATAATAATAATAATAATAATAATAATAATAATATGTTTTGGAGTAATTAATCAACATGTCAGAGGAAAGAGATGATACAATATATACAGGGAACTGAATGCATCTGAACTCCATAGAAGCACGTTGATCAACTGATACATGGAATCCAGTTGCCTCTGTATGTACATTACTGGGTGTTTATTCTGGTTTGGGACTACCTCTAACAACTTTATTTGCCCTATGAATATATATACTAGGATCAGAAGTATCTTGCTGCAGTAAAAAGCATTAAGACAGACATTTGCATTAATTCTCGCACTAGAGAGACATGGAGAGTTACCTTAACCAATGAAAATACTTATAGTATGAAATTATTTTATATTACCAGTATAGCAAGGCATCAGAACGAAGCTCACTGAGGGTCGGCAAAAGCTCAATCGACTCCATAATGAGGCTCAACCTGCTCTACCATTGAAGAACCAAATTGCCATAACAGGATACTCGAGTATCAGAAGAAGTATCAACTACACAGTGGCATATCAGAAGAAGTTTAACTGAACACTGGTGTATTAGAGCGTATCGGAGCTCACTGGACATTGGCAATACAAGCAACGGTAGAGGGTCAAGACCAGCATCAATGGAGGATCAAGACTCGAGGACCCAGATGGAGCTTTCCTTATCATTTGCAACCTGTATTATCGGTAGATCTAAGGAAAATTATATTCAATATGTATAAGAAATGGAAAAATGCTCCTCCTCGACCAAATTTGAGGATCAAATCTCCAAAACTGTAAATATAGTCCAATACAGTGCCGTAAAGAAAGTTCAAATCATAGTAGTAAGCTATACAAGAAACACACTAACAGACATATATAGCTAGATGGAAGCAAAGTAAACTGCACATTACAAACAATCAAGTCTAAACTCTTAACATAGAAATGCTAATCTTAGTCAAGTACTTTTTCTTGAAGCAAAGTAAACTGCAGGTTACAAACAACAACAAATATATATTGTTGAACTGACCATAAATTCTTAAGAACATGATATATCTATCACTACCTAAAACCCAAAAATCCATTATCATAAATTTACTATGGGGTAGTCTAAAGAATCATAAGGAATTTTACATTTTTTTAATACATTCACCTGCATAAACTATCAAAACATTCTCATTAATTGTCGACCACCCCTCCAAACTTGCACTTAGAAGCTATCTATAATATATATATCACTATTTAGTTACCTATATGGCATTGACAAAAGTACATATATATTTCAAAGTACACAGATATTGGAATATACTAAAGGCATCATTGACCTTATATAAATGCATATATATCTCATTGATTAGATAAATATACATAAACACCAGAATTCACAAAATGACTACTTACATCATAATATTTGGACCAAACCATTGAATTTGTGAGTTCAAAAGTAATGATGTTACTTATCTATAGTTGATAACAATAAATGAAAAAAAATAGTATACTAAACTTGATTATGACTTACTGACATGGAACAAATACATGGCACAAATAACCAATTTTAACTGAAAAGCTCAAGCATGCTTCACAAATGTTGATTTTCAACAAAATACAAAGCAAGCAATTCATCAGCAAAAAGTCTCAAGTGTTCAAGTTCTATATCCATTGACTATTACATAGGAAATGCTTGATACTCACTGATATGCTTGATACAAACTTAGTTGCATGTCAGGAAATGCTTTATTCTCATTGATATTAATCTTCGTATTACAACTAGTCATTATTAAGTGGAAATAAGAGTATTTATTGATACAAGTCATAGAGAGATGTTTATTTTACAGATAGACACAAAGAATGATCTATAAGTATAAAATGTAGAGTATATGGTTTTAGATGGACCACTTCATCGTACTGATGTATCAAGTCTTTCAAATCCCAGGGTACTAGTCTTAGAATTTCCTTAAGGTATGATGCATTGACAGGGAGAAATGAACTATTTGGAACAAAATAGATAATTGAACTCAAGGTTTAACTGCAATTAAACAAAAAATAATATGAAAAGGAAGAAACTCTAAGCATGAAATAGAGTTACATAGTTGTACCTACTAATGCAGAAATTAAGAGGCAGAACCCAGAAGAAACTCATACGAACGTTACCTAAACAACCTAAATTCAAGTAAGTAAGAGGCAAAACCAGGATGCAAACTGCAACAAAAGTTGTAATATGTACATAACAATAATCAACTAAATTTATCCAAAAGTAACTCTAAATATCTAATTAAATAATAAAGATGAAATATAGCAATATTAGTCCAAGCAACATAAACAATCCAACCAAGATCCAAATAAAAAGCACTTCTACAACAAAAAGTTGTAAAAAATTTCATATTCCAACCAAAATTACATAAATTTATCTAATCTCACAAAATTTACCATATCAGAGACAACAACTCTAAAGACTCTCAGATTGAATAGTAAAGAAATATAATATAATCTATCAATGACAGAACAAGATCAGATGCACCAATATCAACTGAACCAACAATAATAAAAAATCACTATTGATCAAATTGAAACAAAAATGTCTTGTAACCGTGGGAACTTTGCTTTGGGAATATAATCTCGCGTCTTCCGTGTCGGGACCCCCGTTGCTGCCACTAGGCAACAACCCACAGACATGATTGCTTATTGGGAATGGAAGAGACAAAATACAGAAATACTATAATCATGGGTTAGAAAATAGTATTTCCTCATGTCTTTTAAAAAGCATATTATTTTCTTAAATAATTTAATCCAATTTATGGATTTTCTAAAGTGAGTTTTTTTAATAGCATTAGTTTGTTATTGTGTGAAACATAGGCATAACAAAAATATGTTTTGGATCTTGCCTTGTCATTAGAAATCATGACACAACACGAGGACAAGTATTTCCTAAACTTTGCAAGTTTCTTGAATGAAATCTTTCTATAGTTAAGTTATGGTGTTGTTTGCATTCAGTGGTTCACTTGCTTATAAGGTGAGAATTCAGCTTTCTCATTTTCATAATTTCTTGAAACTTGCTTGCAGCATTTGACCATACTGTAATTACTGAGTCGAAGAAGGTTCAGGACACTAGATCAAAACTACTATCAGAAAACTTCAAATTGAATTAAACTAATTACGAATGATTCGGAGATTGATTCAACGATTTTCAAAGAAGGCATTCGAAATCCTTACACCACAACTATTTTCTTAGCCTTAGAATGGAAGAAAATAAGTTTTTCCAAAGTGGTTTCGTAAGCCACCACATATTAGTTTGTGGTTTAAGTGTCATAACAGCTTTACTAAATGTTCTCCTCGGAGAAGGTTTATCCTATAATAAGATCCAAACAATCCCAAGCTTAGGAAGCACATGCAGGTAGAAGAGTGCTGAATTGTGTCATGTGGGACACAGTTTGGAGGTAAAAACTAAGACAAAAACATGCAGCCTGTGTAAACAGTATAAACACTCACATTTCTTGGTAAATAATTCTAAACAATTGGTAAATAATCCTAAATTTTTCTTGGTAAATAATTCTAAAATTTTGGTAAATAATCATGTATAAAAAAGTGAATGGCATGTAATTAATTTCGAGCAAATTTTATGCAAAAAATTGGTAAATAATTTTTTTTTGGACAAGTAATTCATTTCGAGCAAATCTTGAGCAAAAAATTGGTAAATAATTTAGGATCGAATAATTTGCAATATGTGTAAATAGTGTAAAATACTCAAATTTCTAGCAAAATAACATGCATCTAAAAATTAGGGCAAAAACTAAATTTTTTGGTAAAGTACCTAAAAATTAGGGAAAATATACCAAGCAGTAGCACCAAAGCTCCTAGGGTTGAAAGAATCACATAGTAATAAGGATCAGAGAGCGAGCGAGAGAGAAGAGAGAGAGCAGCAACACCTAGGTTGCATCCTTTTTTTATCAGAGAAGAGAGAGAGATGAGGAAGATCAGAATGGTTTTATGATGAAAGTCTGAATGGTTTTGTGATGAACGGTTTAGATTATGGTTATTTGGTCGAACGGTCAGGATGGGGACATGTGGAGGAAAATGTTCCCCCCCTAAAATTTTGGCAATAAGCCGCAAAATACTTGGCATTGAGGACGGTTATTTGGGACAGAAATTTTTATTAGTCCCAAATAGAGATCCATTTTCACAATCTGTTCCAAAAAATACTATTTTGTTACCAAAGATATAGCTGTCCCCAAAATTAAATTTTAAGACGTTTTAGACTAGTGTTCCTAATAGTATCGTCCCAAAAATATACTTTTTTGTAGTATATAGATTGGTTCAAAAAAGTTTGAGAAATTATATTTATCCTTGTAATACAGAATCAAAGTTTTTGCAGCCAGAGAAATACTGGTGAGGCAAGACTTCAGATAACGACATCATGGCTACATATGTTTCTCGAACTTTACTTGAACCATATCCTATGCATGTTGATCTCTTCTCCTGTATTTTCGTAAAAATTTAATTCAAAATATTTTATGGATTTGGCCAAGATAAGCTCAAGAACCTGTATTCCCTGGCATGGCAGATGTGCACTGCAATCATCCGTCGTACTGTAGAATAAGAAAGTTATTTGCAGTTAGATGCACACTGCTTGGAAGTAACTTTACGTGACATAATCACATAATTATATGGTTCTCGAGTCTTAACTAGACTAATCCTATGCTCTTGTTTGGCCTCATACCGTTCTTAAAAATAATTTGACAAACCTTCCTGCTTTGCTTGACCCTACCGTTGTTTGAAATTGGTATATAGTTTTGTTTGATCCAGCCTTAGGTTCCCGTTACATTCTACTTATTAAATGACTAAAATAGACAAACCTTATAGTTATATTATAAATATAATTAAGCTAGGTTATTGGTGTGATTGTGATGTTGGGTAGCTAATAACGGGTATATTTCTTAGAGATGGATCCTAGTGAGATTATGAGTCGAGTATGAGTGCCTAGATATCGGATGCGTAGATCCTATTAGGAGAAATTGCTAGGAGTGAACTAACGGATATCATTAAATTGGTTGATAATACTATACCTACGATAAAATGGTACGACTAGTTGTAATAGAATTCTTCTGTGCTAAACTCTCTTTTATTTTTTTCTCCCTAGCTTATTTTTTTATTTCGATGAGCATCTTAAAGTTGTATTGAGAGTATTGAGAAGGAAAAGTACGCCAAGCTCAATAAATGTGACTTTCGCTTAGACAAGGTCTCATTTTTTAGCTATATTTTCTGGTAAAAGACTTTCAATTGATCCAGAGAAGATAGAGGCAGTTGCGATGTGGCAAGTGCCTACATTAGTTTCATAGGTGAGGAGTTTTCTCGAGCTTGCAGATACTATCAGAGGTTCATAGAAAAAATTTCGACAATTGCTGAGCCTATGACGTGGTTGACGTGTAAGGAATAGGAGTTCACTGGACGGTAGAGTGTCAGACCACTTTGATGAGCTGAAGAAGCGTTTGACGACATCTCCAGTCTTGACTCTTCCTTCAGGGTCAGGAGTCTTTGTAGTATATAGTAACACATCCAGCAGTAGATTGGGATGTGTCCTAATGCAGCATGGTAAGGTAGTTGCTTATGCATCAATATAGTTGAAGGCTCATAAGAAGAATTATCCGACAAATGATCTAGAGTTAGATGCAGTTATATTTGCACTAAACTCTGGATGCACTATTTATATGGTGAAAGAGTTGAGATATTTACTAACCACAAGATTTTGAAGTACATCTTTACTAAAAAGAGTTGAATATTAGACAAAGATGTTGGTTGTGATGAAGGGACATCGACATTGTGGCAATACCATCCTGGAAAGGCGAATATAGTAGCAGACGCCTTGAGCATGAAGCCCGCAACTTACTTATTGACGACACAGTGTTAGTTTCTTGAGGATCTTCAGGAGATTAGGATCAAAGTCATAGCCTGGCTATACTACAAAAAAACCCTCATTTGCGATAAATATTTACGAGGGTTCTCGGAAAAAGTAGTATTTACGAAAAAAAATTGTTCCGTCGGAAGTATCTCATAAAGGTCCATATTATTTCCGACAAACAATGTGCTCTCGGAAAAGATCTATTTTTTTGTCGAATTACTCAATAATTGGAGGGAGTTGTTGGCGCCAAAACTAGTTCCGACCAGAATATTTTTCTCGGAAAAGAGTATCATTATTTTAGGACAAAATATCCCGTCGTAAATAGTGGCCTAATTGCGACGACAATTATAGTTGGTTGTAAATAAGGAATCATTTATGAGAAACCTAGACATTGTCGGAAATAAGTTTGTATTTACGAGGAAACTTAAATATTGTCCGTGAAAGTACAGGTTTTTCCAAGGATTTTTTATGTCATCAGAAGTAGTTGACTATTTCCTGTACCATGTAAACATTGTCGAAAATAATAATAAAATAAAAGTCCAAATTATTCTCCAAATAAATTAAAAAGATTTATCCAAATAAAGTAATCAACAAAAAAATTAAAAATATAGTAAATGCATGTGTATTGCGTACAAATAAAATATTCGTTCTAAGCCGCATTATAATAGTATAGATTTTTTTAAAAAATTTCCAAAAATCAAATATATGGTAATAAATCTTGCCTCCCGCACCTACATATGACATAAAGGACTTAATTTGGAGCCCGTTCTAAGCCACATTATAATAGTAGAGTTTTTTCAAAAAAAAATTCAAAAATCAAATAATTCACAAATAAGTCATAAAGAGTTTGAGAAATAATCAAATGATTCACCAATAAATTAAAAATATTCCTCCAAATAATCAAATAATTGAAAATATTTCTCAAATAAGTCAAAAAGATTTATCCAAATAATCAAATAATTCAGCAAATAAATTAAAATAATTTTCAGTTAAATTAAAATTTTTTTCCAAATAATTAAATAATTCACCAAATAAAAAATTTCTCCAAATAATCAAAGAATTCACCAAATAAATCAAAAATTTATAATGAACTACGTTAACAATTATCACCTAACTTTTTTTTTTCAAAATCATGTGAAGAATAATTTTGGTTGAAATATTTTCTTTCCTTTTTTCAATAAGAGCCGTTCTAAGCCGCATTATAATAGTATAGATTTTTCAATTTTTTTCCAAAAATCAAATATAGGAAACAAATTCCGCCTCCCGCATCTTTCAACATATGATATAAAGGAATTTAATTTGGAGCCCGTTCTAAGCCGCATTATTGTAAGCTCCTAGATTTTAAATATTATTTATATCTTTAAAATGAGTTATTATAATTATTAGAAATTTTATAGAATTTTTAAATGA
This sequence comes from Iris pallida, assembly GCA_029216955.1. NCBI lineage: Eukaryota > Viridiplantae > Streptophyta > Magnoliopsida > Asparagales > Iridaceae > Iris > Iris pallida. The sequence continues at coordinate 1,159,055 of JANAVB010026197.1, forward strand.
TCTTTAAAATGATTTTTGAAGCTAAAAATATCAAATTGTAATTTATAAATTGTTTAAATACGTTTTGTAATTAATCTATTATTTATAGCAGTTTGTAATATTCTATTTTTTGTGCAAATTTTATTTTGCACAGAACAAAAGCGGGGGGGTGTTGTGCAAATTTAATTTTGCACCAACTAAGGCGGTAGGGTGTTTTGTAATGACCAGTTTGGGAGGGGGTTCTGCAAATTGTCGACGATCAACTCCTTCGTCTCCGGCTAATCTGCCGACCTACGGCTAAACCCTAACCTAAACCCTAATCTGAACCCTAATTCGACCGACTTTCCAGCCTATAAAGGTCCCCTGACCTGAACCCTAATCCTAGACTTCACCAAGACCGCCCTAAACCACGCCCTACTTATTTCTTCCGACGAGCTCGCCGGAACCCTAGATCTAGGAGCAGCGCCCTACAGGCCACGCCACCGTCTTTGACCACCACCA
>JANAVB010026197.1:1161703-1261345 GCA_029216955.1 Iris pallida
TGCTGTTTTGAATTTTTATATATATTTTAAGTACTGTAAAATATGGGAAAAATTGTATTTAATTATTATTTAATTTAGCTAATTTAATATAATTATTCTACCATTTAATAAGTATTTTGGCATTTTATAAAATAGGAAAACAGAACTCATTTTCAGGATACATATGTTTGCTAATTTTTAATAATATCTATGAGGGTTTATAAATTCCAGAAAAAATAAATATAAATTTCTATAATTAACAAGGATCATCTTAGTACTTTTTTTTATGTATAATTGAGCATTTTGTATATCCCAATAATTGTTGGAATACAGTGTACAGTCTGATTTTTTATTTTATAGTTACGACTTACAATGTTTTGTGTTGTTTGAGTTATTGTAGTATTGGACCTCACCCTACACTAGTGTAAAGTCCCTAGAAAGTTATTTTGGGTATTGTGTCATCCCACATTGGTCTTCTACGCTAAAGTCATCATTTGGCTAGGTGTCTAGTCAGAAAGTCGTGTCGCACAACTAGTGTCTTAGTGTTTAACTTAGTATGAAAACTAAGTTATGTATTATTTCTACAGTGACGAGTCACCAGACATCTATAGCATTTCCTTTACTACCTGCTTTGCTAAAGACAAGTACCTCTACAAATTTTATTACAGCATATAATGATTTGTGTATAAACCATGTTAAAATACCAATATCTAAACTGCAAGTCATATCTCTCTACATGTTTCACATGCTTTATACTGCTCTCAGTATCCACCATATTTTATACTGTCCTCGTATCTCTCACATGTTTAGAATCTGGGTTATGGGAAAACTGATAGTTGAGTATGTGATCATGCCCCCTCTACAGTAGCGAGCAAAGTTTTATTTTATATGTTACTACGCCATAGGCCTTTATCTCAAAGCAGATTTGTGCGTATGTACATCTATCGTCGTATCACTTGTATGGAAGTATATTTCATTATGTGCCCCTGCACATTGTACACCTATTGACGATCACGTACCTGCTACAGTTTTAAATATTACATATACATCTGTCTCTATGACATATGTGTCCTTGTCATGATAGATTGTGACATGACGTGATTCCTGTTATTACACTCATGTTCATTTTGTTTCGTATATTAGTTTGCTAGAATCAGTACTTGCTCCCGTCCTGACAGGATAACGTTGTAGGTATACTTACCGAGGAGGAGTTGCTATGTGATTCCTATTATGGAATTGCCGTCGAGGATCAAACTTTACCTACCTACGAGGATGTACCTGTGGGGAAACTCATCTAGTTTGAGTAGTTGCTCAGGACTTTTGATAGTAGTCATGTTGTTAGACTATGTATTTTGATACTGGTCCTGTATCCAGTTTTATATCTCGACTTTGTATTTTGGAACATATATATATACGAGATGATTTTGTGTTTGGTTATATTCTGACTCAATTTAGCATATAGAACTGTTAGTACACTTTGGTCTTATCTTATTTTGTCTTTAAAACAGCTTACTACGCTTTATCTCAAACGTAGGCTTGACATGACTCGGCCCGGCCCAACAATTTGGGTAGCGGATCGTGACATGTTTTAGTGGTGACCCATGCAGGTCAAGACTAAATTGTTTGGTTACGTCATTGTACCAAGCATGCCTGTAATTAGGAACTTAAGGCAACTAGACAATACTAGGAATGACGCTTAGAACACCTAGAGGATTACTAGGATTGCAACATAGGAAATGCATCACATAATATGCTCGTTATTACAAATTGGATTCTTTTGTTGTTTTTGATTGTTTACTTAAAAGAGTCCTTATAAATTCTTTTATTTATTAGATGGTGCTCACCCGCTCATCCCAGTATGCCACCCCTGAAAATGGCACACTTTCTATCCAGTCGGTTGACCAGTTGACCGATGCACCTCCACCTCCACCTACTATACTCCCTCATTCCACAAATCCACCAACCCAGATGCCTCCACCACCTTCCACATCACAGTCCCAGCAGGACCCGATACTCCCACCACCGCCTATTACTATACCTGCCCAGGCTTCCGTCACTCTCGACGGGAACCAACTGCTCACTCTGATCCAGAGGTTCCTAACGACCTATCAGGAGCAGACCACCTTACTCTGCCAGAGCATGGAGCGTTATGAGGAGCGTACCGTGGTCCCACCACCGGTAGAGCCACGGCAGAGAGCGGGGAACATCAAGGACTTCATGGGTTTGAACACCAAGGAGTTCATGGGGACCGAGGGCATCGTAGTAGCAGATGACTGGCTAGACTCGGTAGAGAGGAAGTATAATGCCCCGCTCCGTACGGTGCATTATGCTGAGTCGTTGACTCGAAGAGTAGCGTTGACCCGATTGCGTATCGATGTGAATCGATACAAAATTTATGTTGTCCCGAGAAACGTATCGACCCAAGGAACGCATCGAGTAATAACGATGCAAGTGTTAAGTTGTCCCGAGCAATGCATCGAACTAAGTCGATGCGAAGAGTTGCCTTGTCCCAAAGAATGCATCGAGTGAATCGATGTGAAGCGCCACGTTGCCTCGAAGGATAAGTGCGTTGAGACGGCTCGAAGATTCTAAGAAATCGAATCGACCAAGGCGCAAGTCCGAATCGATGCAAGTATTGATTTTAGTTGGTTTCATGTGCAGGCTATACATTTACGCTGAAATGTTAGAGGTCGATCTTTTGCCTTATTCAGTAAGGGGTCCGAGAAAGCAAATCGTCGTCTTGCGATGGGCTGAGACTTGGGCACGGTAAGCTAAATCGGACGTACAATTCAATAAGCACGAAGTGCTCGAATGGCTAAGTCAGGAGTGTTGCCTGTGCAAACGAAGTTATGAAATCGAGCCGCATCGGCTCGGTGAAACGACAAAGACGTATCGACTCAAGGTGGGAGGATTGACTTCTTTTTACTCCTTCATTCGATAAGTCAAATATATCATTGTATGCTGAGTTAACCTATCAACGCCACGGGCGTGGCTCGATAGAAAGATAAATGTAGTGCGTGTCGAACACTAGATAGAACAATTGAAATGAATCGTACGGCAAACGTACGAGTCGCTATGGAACATTAGATATCGCAAAGGCGAGCGCCTCGGTGCGCAAGCCGCAAGAACATGGGATAACTGTACTTGGCGAGTGCCTTAGTGCACGAACCATACCGTGCCTTCGCGCACGAGTTAGAACGGCTAGAACATTGAAAGACAATAGGCGAGCGCCCTAGCGCGCAAGCGACGGACGTTGAATACTAAGTCATAAACATCGGAATACGGTCGAAACGTGCCTACGTGCACGAGATAATAAAAGATGGCTTCGTTGCGAAAGAATATAGTTGTGGCATGAATGTGGCGGAACTGTCAGATATGACATAATGCCTCAAAAGGTGTTCAGGACCTTCGGGTCGTTCGGTTGATGAGCATTGAGTTGAGGCATGATGCCATTGAAACATTGAAACAAAGAATGAAACGTAAGAACAAAGAAAGTTAACGAAAGAAATACGAGATGATAATGCGGCATGGTGCCCTTCGAAATGTTCGCGGCCTACGGGCGTTCGTTGAGAACATTCGGGCGTTGTGCCAATTGAAATAGAGATAAGCGAACTTGCTTGGTTGTATGAAATATAAGATTCGTTGCATGGTCAAATAGACTTAAAGATATAAAAGCCCATGCATGGGTATTCCCTCGAACGCGGTGCGCCAGGGCGCTGGGACCGTTCGGCCTAGGAGGGATTCGTTTACGGTATTGTTGGTGCACTTCATTTAGATGGGTAGCGACTGTCTGGTGAATGTGATAAGCCACTTGCTGCGATTATTTCAATGGCCTTTGATGTTGGTTAGCAACCGCACAGAGTTAACATCGTCTTATGTTTCGATTCGATAAATATAAGTCCATTCTAGCTCGAAAAGCTAGTGACCTTCATATAGTTAAGGGCGACGGGTTTAGAAGTGCAAGGTATACATATCCTGCATGGATGGATCCGAATAGAGAGCACTTATAACATGACAGGGAAAGACGGATAGGCATATTCATCTTGCGTCGGTGCAAGGGCGAGTGCGTCGACTTAGTAAGAGTCGCGCCACGAATCAAACACGAGAATGCTTGCTTGCCTATTCAATTCGATAACATGCTTTCTATGATAACATGCTTTATGCTTTCGAATATGCCATAAAATTGACCCTAAGGAGAATATAGCAAGATCATAAGCTAAGTTGCATGATTCAACATAAATATTAAAATGTCGGTTTGGAAATAAGATCTTTGCTTCAGTACATGCGAGGACGAACGTACTGATCCCCCACCAGCTTCATGCAGGGTGCAGGGAATGGATGGCTCGCGGTGAATCGTTGCTTGAACGCGTTGAGGCTTGGAATGCTGAAGCGTATTGAAGCGTGCGATCGCTTGACGCTCGGACTCGCGACAGGATTGATGCGGCCGAGATATAGAAGGCATGATGTATGGAACGGTAAAATCCTTTGTGGGCAAGAGAGAACCTGAGTGTTGTAGCCAATCTGGTAAATTCCGTTGGGCTATCGAAAGCCTTTGTAATCTGATTTCGAATATCAATAAAGAGAATCGTTTTCGTATACACTATTTTCCTTTCGTTGTAAATGTTCAACTCAAAGATAACCATTTGAGAACTTGTCATCTTGCCTTGCACGAGCGCAACTCCAGGCTCGTACGGCATCACGCCCCAGCGAGGACGATGATTCGGGTGATTCCGGGTCGGGGCGTGACAAATTGGTATCAGAGCTCTAGGCTCAATTTTCTCTGGACGCTTGCTTCATTACAATTCCAAAAGTTGCCCACCACCAATCGAAATCACTCTTGACTCTACTTGATGCCGCACTGGATGTTCCATACAATAAGTCGAATACAAACCATGTAATTTTGTCGCGTGTTGTTTTGGAAATTACATGGTGTTTGCTGGAAAAGTCGGAAAGGTTTGTTGCTGCAAGTGCAACAAGTTGCGAGATGTGAATTCAAGGATATGTTGTTGCGGATGCAACACGTCGTGAATTGTAAATCGAGATATTCGTTGGTTACAACGAACGATACGAGAAATGTTGGTTGCATCGATACGATGATAGTCGTGGAATGTTGCTGCAGCAATTGCCACGCGTTGATTGTAAATGATGCGTTGAAAAGGAAATAAAAGTTGATATGGAATGTGTCGAACGGATTCGCATATCGATTTCGAATGTGCATTGCGATGAAAAGCGATACGTCAATATTGAATGTGTTGAACGGATTTGAGCATTGACTTTGAATGTCAGAAATAAAATCATTGCACGATGTACAATGCGTATTGAAAAGAAATCGTTGCACGATGTGCAATGCGTATTGAAAGTAAAATGTTGCACGTGGTGCAACGTATGTCGAAAGTAAAATTATTGCACGTGGTGCAACGCGTATCAAAGTAATCGCTGCACGAAGTGCAACGGATATCGAGAATAAATTTTGCACAAGGTGCAACGAAAGAAAACAAACGTTATAAATCGAGAAACGGAATCGGTTCGGTTGCGCACCGAGCTTGTGTTGGCAAATGGAAACATTCGCCGAGTTGTTTCGGATTTGATTAAATCAAAGTTACGGTTGTGATCAAGCACGATCACTGCGGAAATCGTGAGTCGAAAGAGATCGTTGGTTCGTAAGGAGTACGTCGCGACGGAAGTAACTTAATTTCTGGGTGGTATATGGTATACCACCGATGCAATGAATGGCTCGATTCTGAGTAGTATATGTAATACCATTTGTGCGATGAATTGCATCGACGTATTGTGAGAATTGCGGAAAGTTTGTCCGTAATGGACGGGATAGCACCGAGACTCGATTGAGAATTTGTACGACGGCATGTTGATGCAAGTGTTCTTCGATGATCGGTTAGAACGGTAAGGCGGGACTTATATCATTGAATGATACGTCGATTGAAAATTTATGTGTCGGTCGAATGACGGGAACTAGCGAAACGATTATGCCTTGAGGCAATAATCGGATCGACGAGATAGGAAACTCGAAACGTTGAAATCGAACCGCACGACTTGTGAGCTCGATGAAAATGTTCGACGATACGAATTATAATCGAATCGCATGACTTGCGATCCTGATTGAAATGTTGGGCGAGGCGAATCAAATCGCACGACTTGCGATTTCGATAGAAATGTTGGGCGATGCGAATTTTAATCGAATCGCACGATGTGCGACTTTGGTAAGAAAGTTGGTTGACGCGAGTAATCGTGCCTAAGAAATAGTTGGTTACGTTACGGCAAAACTCATTTGAGTACGACTGAAAACACGCGAAACTTAGAGGGCGAGATCGTATGACTTGAGGGTTCGATGTTGGATAATCGATAACTCAGTGACGCGATCGAAGTATAGCAGGATGCGACAAATCGGAGAACGAGTCGATGTGTATGGAAAAGTTTGTTACGAACTTGGAAGTATGCGATGCGAGTTAAGTTGACGTTGGAACGGATTCAAAGTTGCCCCTTACGTTATCGAAATGGATACGGCGTATCGAGATCGATACGTAAGGAAACGTAAGCGATGTGAGAATACAAAATAGAGTGTGCCTCGCGCTATGAAATTTTGTAAGTAACGATACGATAATGAACGAACTTGGTTGATCGTAAATTTTGTGATTGATTAAAGACGAGATTATAAGTCATCGACGATTGCTCGATGCGTATAGCATCTCGTGTGTCGACCACGAAATAAGATAGACTCGAACTCAATACGAGTAGATGTTTCAAAAATTATAAAATTATCGACGGCCGTACATGACTTTACTCGGAGGATAGTTGCGTATCAGTTGCACCGATAGAAATGGTTGCGTACGGATTTGGGTTAGTCCGATAGAATCGTCGGAACGTGATTTGGCTCCGAAATAAGATATAGCATGGTTCGTAGTAAACTGTCCTTCGGTGATGATCCACAATTATCGAGCGTAGCTTCGGGGCTGCTGACCCTAGAAGACTTGACCGCCAAATCAAATTGAATGTTGCAGACCGTAAGATGACCCATGCGATATCGCATATGAGATTACGTCGATAACAAATACAATATGATGCATGTTGACGATAAGTCTAGGCGATCGAGAATTGTTGGAACAACTTTCGATTGAGAATGATATAGTTAGATTCGAGTATTCGTCGGATGAATATTTGAATGGTTATGTTGGTCGACGATCAAACTAGAAATTCACCAACGAACTTGGTGATTCGGATAGGCGATTGCGAGAGTCGTGCTATGCACGAGAGGGAACGACAAGGAATGACTTACGAGTTATTTTGTTAGATTGAATTGCCTTGCAATTGAGCTTGCGTGAATCGAAATTATGTTCGATGTTGCGAGATGGATAAGTTGGGAATTTGGCTAGTGAATTCCTACTCGTTAGGAATCGAACGTAAGGCGTGTCGTAAAGACCTCGTATCAAGGCGATCGTTGTCTTGAGCACCGTCGTCTTGATGTAAACTGTTGTATCGGATAGATTGTGGCCTTTGTGCAATGTCAATTTAAACTTGCGTTGGGAGAAGCTGAGCACGGTGTCTAGGTAAGTCACCTAGCGGACGTAGTCCCGAATGTGATAAAAGGAGAATCATGTCGAGATAGGATACGAAGTGAAACATAAGAAATCGTTGGATAGTGATGCCGAACGCAAGGCATTACGGAGACTCGTTGTGATCGGATGCGCGACGGCCTGACTCGATGCATAGAATTTATAGTCTCGATGAATTATACAAAGTGAGAAATACAATTTTTGAATCGCATCACGTGTCTTAACTTTTGTTGGCGGATCGCGTATGTATCAATATGCATATGAAATAGAATTGCGAGAACTTATGCTAGAGCCCAAGTCCGATCGAGAGTATGAAGTGGCAAGTTATTGAGAAAATGAAGTTACATGTTAGCGTTGTTCCGATATCTTACAACTGAGCTTGGTTGAAATGCATATATTAGTGGGACGCCTAAAATATGTGTATGATTCCAAACTAAGTTGTACGATCCAAACGATAGTGGGACAAGATCGTGGAATGATCTAATGAAACCCTTGGAAATTTAGTATTGGTTTCGGTTCGGGACGAACCTTGTTTTGAGTGGTATATTCTGTAATTCCCCGCTCCGCACGGTGCATTATGCTGAGTCGTTGACTCGAAGAGTAGCGTTGACACGATTGCGTATCGATGTGAATCGATACAAAAGTTACGTTGTCCCGAGAAACGTATCGACCCGAGGAACGCATCGAGTAATAACGATGCAAGTGTTAAGTTGTCCCGAGCAATGCATCGAACTAAGTCGATGCGAAGAGTTGCCTTGTCCCAAAGAATGCATCGAGTGAATCGATACGAAGCGCCGCGTTGCCTCGAAGGATAAGTGCGTTGAGACGGCTCGAAGATTCTAAGAAATTGAATCGACCAAGGCGCAAGTCCAAATCGATGCAAGTATTGATATTAGTTGGTTTCATGGGCAGGCTATACGTTTACGCTGAAATGTTAGAGGTCGATCTTTTGTCTTATTCAGTAAGGGGTCCGCGAAAGCAAATCGTCGCCTTGCGACGGGATGAGACTTGGGCACGGTAAGCTAAATCGGACGTACAATTCAATAAGCACGAAGTGCTCGAATGGCTAAGTCAGGAGAGTTGCCCGTGCAAACGAAGTTATGAAATCGAGCCGCATCGGCTCGGCGAAACGACAAAGGCATATCGACTCAAGGTGGGAGGATTGACTTCTTTTTACTCCTTCATTCGATAAGTCAAATATATCAATGTATGCTGAGTTAACCTATCAACGCCATGGGCGTGGCTCGATAGAGAGATAAATGTAGTGCGTGTTGAACACTAGATAGAACAATTGAAATGAATCGTACGGCAAACGTACGAGTCGCTATGGAACATTGGATATCGCAAAGGCGAGCGCCTCGGTACGCAAGCCGCAAGAACATGGGATAACTGTACTCGGCGAGTGCCTTAGTGCACAAACCATACCGTGCCTTCGCGCACGAGTTAGAACGGCTAGAACATTGAAAGACAATAGGCGAGCGCCCTAGTGCGCAAGCCACGGACGTTGAATACTAAGTCATAAACATCGGAATACGGTCGAAACGTGCCTACGTGCACGAGATAATAAAAGATGGCTTCGTTGCGAAAGAATACAGTTGTGGCATGAATGTGGCAGAATTGTCGGATATAACATAATGCCTCGAAAGGTGTTCGGGACCTTCGAGTCGTTCGGTTGACGAGCATTGAGTTGAGGCATGATGCCATTGAAACATTGAAACAAAGAATGAAACGTAAGAACAAAGAAAGTTAACGGAAGAAATACGAAATGATAATGCGGCATGGTGCCCTTCGAAATGTTCGCGGCCTACGGGCGTTCGTTGAGAACATTCGGGCGTTGTGCCAATTGAAATAGAGATAAGCGAACTTGCTTGGTTGTATGAAATATAAGATTCGTTGCATGGTCAAATGGACTTAAAGATATAAAAGCCCGTGCATGGGTATTCCCTCGAACGCGGTGCGCCAGGGTGCTGGGACCGTTCGGCCTAGGAGGGATTCATTTACGGTATTGTTGGTGCACTTCATTTAGATGGGTAGCGACCGTCTGGTGAATGTGATAAGCCACTTGCTGCGATTATTTCGATGGCCTCTGATATTGGTTAGCAACCACACAGAGTTAACATCGTCTTATGTTTCTATTCGATAAATATAAGTCCATTCTAGCTCGAAAAGCTAGTGACCTTCATATAGTTAAGGGCGACGGGTTTGGAAGTACAAGGTATACATATCCTGTATGGATGGATCCGAATAGAGAGCACTTATAACATGACAGGGAAAGACGGATAGGCGTATTCACCTTGCGTCGGTGCAAGGGCGAGTGCGTCGACTTATTAAGAGTCGCGCCACGAATCAAACACGAGAATGCTTGCTTGCCTATTCAATTCGATAACATGCTTGCTATGATAACATGCTTTACGCTTTCGAATATGCCATGAAATTGACCCTAAGGAGAACATAGCAAGATCATAAGCTAAGTTGCATGATTCAACATAAATATTAAAATGTCGGTTTGGAAAGAAGATCTTTGCTTCAGTACATGCGAGGACGAACGTACTGATCCCCCACCAGCTTCATACAGGGTGCAGGGAATGGATGGCTCGCGGCGAACCGTTGCTTGAACGCGTTGAGGCTTGGAATACCGAAGCGTATTGAAGCGTGCGATCGCTTGACGCTCGGACTCGCGACAGGATTGATGCGGCCGAGATATAAAAGGCATGATGTATGAAACGGTGAAATCCTTTGTGGGCAAGAGAGAACCTGAGTGTTGTAGCCAATCTGGCAAATTTTGTTGGGCTATCGAAAGCCTTTGTAATCTGATTTCGAATATCAATAAAGAGAATCGTTTTCGTATACTCTATTTTCCTTTCGTTGTAAATGTTCAACTCAAAGATAACCATTTGAGAACTTGTCATCTTGCCTTGCACGAGCGCAACTCCAGGCTCGTGCGGCATCACGCCCCAGCGAGGACGATGATTCGGGTAATTCCGGGTCGGGGCGTGACAGGAAGCTCCTTGGAGCTAGGTTACCGGGTGACCTCCAGGTTGAGGCAGCGGGATTTCTGCTGACAGACTTGGCAGGAGTTTGGTTCAGGAATGAGCCGCTATTCGCGAGAGGGAATGCCACTTAGGATCAGTTTAAGATCCAGTTCAAGAAGAAATTCTTCTCGATGACCGCTAGGGTAGCCATGGGGCTACGATTCCAGAACATCCAGCAGGGGAACCATTCTGTTGACGAGTATGCAGCAGAGTTTAGTCGATTGAGCCGTTTCGCTCCTATTCTGGTTGCAGACACAGAGGAGATGACGCAAAGGTTTTGCCATGGTCTAGTTCCAGACATTGGCATTCTCATAGTAGCGAACGGGACGACTGACTACTACCAGAGCCTAGAGTTGGCCCAGAGCATAGAGGAGCGTCTTCAGTCTTGCAACAGGCCGGCTTCTGTATACCACGAGGGACCTTCCAAGCGTCAGGCTTTCCAGCCGAGAGCACCGACGCTGCACCAACAGACATACCATCCTCCCACACAACATCACCCAACCCCACCAGTTAGAGCCCCGGGACCTCAGCCGCAGAAGGGAGCTCTGTGTATATTCTGTCTAGGGCTAGGGCATGATTACTCCGTCTGCAGAAAGAGGTTGAGGCAGTGCTTAGCTTGTGGGTCTGCCAACCACCAGCTTCGGGAGTGCCCAATAGCGAGGGTACCAGGTGCTGGACCACCATCTAGAGGACCGCCGCTCCCGACTCAGCAGCAGAGGTTTGGGCAACATCTGCAGCAGCAAAGGTTTGGGCAACATCTGCAGCACCAGAAGAGACCCCAGGGGAAGGCTTATAGTCTGGCTCTTGAGGCAGAGCCGGAGTAGGTTTCGGAGCCAGATTATTTGGCTGACGTCATCACAGGTCATGTTTATTTGTATACTTTTCTAGCTCTATGCTTGTTTGATTTCGGTTCATCGCATAGCTTTCTGTCATTAGAGTTTCTGCATAAACACCACTTAGTAGCTACACCTACCGAGGAGATGAGTAAAGTAATGAAGGGAGGCGGACCAGTACCCATTAGGGCTATCTATAGATGCTCTATTACTATAGCTAGGAGAGAGTTTAGGGGATGATTCTTTGTGATGCCATTCCCCGGGTATGATATCATATTAGGGATGGACTGGCTTAGCTATGCTCACGTAGCTATAGACTGTCATGAGGGTAGTATTCTGTTCAGTCCTCCAGGCACGACACCATTCAGTGTCAGGAGGACAGGGCCGGAGATCAGCCTAGAGCCGAACTGTTGTGCGACAGTTGGGGAGTTAGCACTGCCACACCCTAAATTAAAAAGATTTTTCCCAATAATTAAATAATTCACCAAATCAAAAAAATTTCTCCAAATAATCAAATAATTCACCAAATAAATCAAAAACATCTACAATGAATCTATGTTAATAAATTATCACCTAAATTTTTATTTTAAAATTATGTGAAAAATGATTTTGGTTGAATATATTTCTTTTTTTTTTTTTCCAATAAGAGCCTGTTCTAAGCCGAATTATAATAGTATAGATTTTTCAATTTTTTTTCCAAAAATCAAATATATGATAATAAATTTTGCCTCCGACACCTTTCAACATATGACATACAGGACTTAAATTGGAGCCCGTTCTAAGCCGCATTATAATAGTAGAGATTTTTCAATTTTTTTCCAAAAGTCAAATAATTCACAAATAAATCATAAGAGTTTGAGAAATAATCAAATAATTCACCAATAAATTAAAAATATTTCTCCAAATAATCAAATAATTGAAAGTGTTTCTCCAAATAAGTCAAAATGATTTATCCAAATAATCAAATAATTCAGCAATAAATTAAAAATACTTTTAATTAAATTAAAAATAATTCCAAATAATTAAATAATTCACCAAATCAAAAAGATTTTTTCAAATAATCAAATAATTCACCAAATAAATCAAAAAGATTTATAATGAATCTATGTTAACAAATTATCACCTAATTTTTTTTTTCAAAATTATGTGAAGAATAATTTTGGTTGAATATATTTTCTTTTCATTTTTCAATATGAGCCCGTTCTAAACCGCGTTATAATAGTATAGATTTTTTTCAATTTTTTTTCCAAAAATTAAATATTTGATAACAAATTCCGCCTCCTGCACCCTTCAACATATGACGTAAAGGACATAATTTGGAGCTCGTTCTAAGCGCATTATAATAGTAGAGATTTTTCAAAAAAAATTCCAAAAAACAATAATTCACTAATAAATCATAAAGAGTTTGAGAAATAATCAAATGGATCACCAATAAATGAAAAATATTTCTCCAAATAATCATATAATTGAAAATATTTCTCTAAATAAGTCAAAAAGATTTATCCAAATAATCAAATAATTCAGCAAATAAATTAAAAATATTTTTCAATAAAATTAAAAAGATTTTTCCAAATAATTAAATAATTCACCAAATCAAAAGAATTTTCAAATAATCAATAATTCACCAAATAAATCAAAAAGATCTACAACGAATCTATGTTAACAAATTATCACCTATACTTTTATTTCAAAATTATGTGAATAATGATATTGGTTGAATATATTTCCATTTTTTTTTCCAATAAGAGCCTGTTCTAAGCCGCATTGTAATAGTATAGATTTTTCAATTTTTTTTCCAAAAGTCAAATATATGATAATAAATCCTGCCTCCGACACCTCTCAACATATGACATAAAGGACTTAATTTGGAGCCCGTTCTAAGCCGCATTATAATAGTAGAGATTTTTCAAAAAAAAAAATTTCAAAAATCAAATAATTCACAATTAAATCATAAAGAGTATGAGAAATAATCAAATGATTCACCAATAAATTAAAAATATTTCTCGAAACAATCAAATATTTGAAAATATTTCTCCAAATAAGTCAAAAAGATTTATCCAAATAATCAAATAATTCTGCAAATAAATTAAAAATATTTTTAATTAAATTAAAAAGATTTTTTCCAAATAATTAAATAATTCACCAAATCAAAAAGATTTCTCCAAATAACCAAATAATTCACCAAAAAAATCAAAAAGATTTGTAATGAATCTATGTTAACAAATTATCAACTAAACTTTTTTTTTCCAAAATTATGTGAAGAATAATTTTGGTTGAATATATTTTCTTTTCTTTTTTTAATAAGAGCCCGTTCTAAGCCGCATTATAATAGTGTAGATTTTTCAAAAAAAAAAATCCAAACATCAAATATATGATAACAAATTCCGCCAGGATATAATTTGGAGCCCGTTCTAAGCGCATTATAATAGTAGGGATTTTTCAAAAAAAATCCAAAAAAAAAAGTTCACTATTAAATCATAAAGAGTTTGAGAAATAATCAAATGGTTCACCAATAAATTAAAAATATTTCGCCAAATCATCATATAATTGAAAATATTTCTCCAAATAAGTCAAAAAGATTTATCCAATTAATCAAATAATTCAGCAAATAAATTAAAAACAATTTTCAATTAAATTAAATTTTTTTTCCAAATAATTAAATAATTCACCAAATAATTTTTTTTTTCCAAATAATCAATAATTCACCAAATAAATCAAAAAGATTTATAATGGATCTATGTTAAGAAATTATCACCTAAACCTTTTTTTTTTTCAAAATTATGTGAATAATGATTTTGTTTGAATATATTTCCTTCTTTTTTTTAATAAAATTTAGAAAAGATTTTGTGCCCCCCTTCCCAATCCCGGTTGAAAAATCCTGCCTCCCAATTTTTTTTAAGGAATAATCTGACCGCCCTCCCCCATATTAAGTAATACCCTCCTCATCAAAACCCTCCAACCCGTACATGCTGACAGAAATATTGCGCCTCCTCCTCAACCGCTACTATTTTGTGAAGGATAAAGCCGGTGGTGAACAGGAAGAAGCACAAAAAAAAATTAGGTATTCTTCTTACCTTCTTTATTTGTGTACTTCTGTTGTTGCTATTTCATCTTCTTCTATATGATGTAAACAAATAAAATTGGTTTAACAATTAGAAACAACACCCAACCTAATTTTTTGTTTTTTTTTTTCATATACCCTATCACCCGATCAATGCTATATGTGAGGACAAGCGAATTTTGCTTTTATGTTTTTTTTTTTTTGCTTTTTTTCAGACACCGGATCAATCCTATATGCTGCAAAATTGTTGCTATTTCTTTTAAATAAGTTGCCATTTACAATTTTAGCCAATTATTTATATTTCTGTTGTGAACTTTAGGTTGCCAACTAGTAGTTGCGTCTATAGGCACATCAATGATGTTAACATCGTATATATATTGCACAAGTTCTACAATTCATACTTTTTTTAAGGGGGCACATAACATGTTTGAAAAAATATCTCAAAGACCTGTATCGAAATTTATGTACCCTGTTAAGCTTCACGAAAATAATGCGAGTTCCAACCATTTTCATTGGATTTCAACTGGAACTTGGAGAATCCAATAGAAATATGCGAGAGAGTTCATTGTATTAATTTGAATCCACGTACTCAGTTCATGTTCATGTTTCATGTTTTTTTTCAATATCAAACAAACAATGAACTTCTCTAGCTATATGAGAGTTAACTACATTGTGGAAGCCACAT
Source organism: Iris pallida (assembly GCA_029216955.1). Lineage (NCBI taxonomy): Eukaryota > Viridiplantae > Streptophyta > Magnoliopsida > Asparagales > Iridaceae > Iris > Iris pallida. Next base: position 1,176,862 of record JANAVB010026197.1, read on the forward strand.
GCTAAGTTTTATAGTTTCCATGTTTGTGTAGGCTCTTTCACCTCCAAACTTCAGGATGACCTTATGAATCATGAGGTTAAACAACCCAATCTTGGAAAAGGATTAGGTTCAATCTGACGGGAGGTTTTGTTTCTTTATTGTACTGAAATAATTGGTTGCAGTTCGATGACATCGAGAAGTAGGAACCTCATCTTCAAACTTCATTTGGCGATATAATGTCTTCATTCAACTGTCGGTTTGAATCTTACAATAAAGTAAGATCTTTTTACATATTACTTTTGTACATTGTTTTTGTTCTTTGTTGTCAGTTTCCATTAAGAAATAGTTGGCATCATAAATGCCTGTTATTTCTAACTATTATTTATTTTGTTAATAAAGACCAAAATTGATCTTTAATTTCAAAGTGGATTAGGATTAACTTTTGGCGTTATCATTAGTGAGCATAATTATTCCCTGCAATTTTCCTTAATATTTTATGTAATGCATGAATATAAAGGTGGTAAATTATGTTACTTGTGCTGAAGTATGCTTGCACATTTAGATCAAATTGAAGTAGCACAACCGAACAAGCTTAGATGGATGTTCAAAACCAAAATGCTCTAAACTGGGCATTAAAAAGTCAGAGCAGAAAGTGTTGGGTTTTTTAGCCTTTGTTTTGGTTTTTAGTCCCACATCGGCTAGAAAGGAATGTTTATCTCCATATATATGAGTCTTTACTCTTTATGGAGATGCACATGTAGTGCACATGGGTGTGTGCCATGTGGGATTAATTATTAATGGTATAAAGGCTTAATCAACAATTAAAAAGCTGTAAGCTTTTTGCTCTTGGAAATTTATTTCCATGGAGCTAAGCTCCGTAGGAGCTTAGCGACTCGGACTCGGACTCGGACTCGGGCTCGGGCTCGGGCTCGGACTCGGGCTCATGAGGCGTAATGTGGCGTTAGTAGTGAGCGTGTTGTTTAACACAAACACTAGTACTTTTTAGTACGCGTGAGTTCTGTTACTTCAAACAGAGAGAGAAGAGTACCATTGTCAGAGGAGTTCGCCGTCTTCCGAGGAGTCAGAAGAGCAGGAGTGTTCCAAGGTTTTCCGTCAACCTTGCTGGTTCCTGGAAGCTGTTCGCAGAGGGCGAATAAAGCTTTGAGCAACGGTGATCATTCACCCCAGCAATTCCATTTCTCGCCTGTCACCCTTCTGTTGCCTTTAGCAGTTCTGTCAGTATCTTCTTTTTAGAAGGCACTACTGCCAGTTTGCTACGATCACGAAAATCTCTTTAGATTATTCGTGAATTACGATATCTTTTTAGATCTCGTAATTTGCAGAATCCTTCTGGATCTCTGTTGCAAAATCTTCTTTAAGGAATTGTATTTGAAACGTTGTCTTTACAACTGTTTCAGTTTCTGTATTTTCCATCGAAAAGCGTGCCCCGGCGTTTCCGGCAATAACAATCTCAAAGCTTTATTGCTGCGATGGAAAATATTAATGCTTCACTCCTAAACACTGACTTCTGTAAGTTAGAGAAGTTTGATGGAGAGCATTATCAAGTCTGGAAGAGGAAGGTTTATCTCACTCTTCAACTCAGAGACGTGGATCACGTATTGCTTGAAGAGGAACCTACTGTTCCAGATACTGGGTCTGCTGCCGCAATCACCGCGGCTACTAAACTTCAGGCCAAGTGGAGAAGGAAGAATAACATTTGCAGGTTGCTTATCCTGAATGCTATGGAGGATTCCCTAGCAGAATCATATTCTAAGAAGGATATCGCTAGAGACATATGGGAGTCTCTAGAAAAACTCTACGAAGAAGACAAGAACAGGAGCAAAATATGTGGTTGAAAAATATCACAAATGGCTCTTTGAGGACGAGAAGTCCATGCTGCCGCAGGTCAAAGAATTTCTGAAGCTGCGACAGAAGTTGGAAGACGAGGCGATGCCCCTCCCCGACAAGTTTGTTGTTGGAGGGATTGTCTCAAAGCTCCCCGCTGGGTGGAGTAAGTTCTATGCAAACATGCATAGGAAGAAGCTGGAGATCACCCTTGAAGATCTCCTGCAGGAAATTTATGTTGAAGACCAGATGAGGGCTCAACATAAGGTTGACACGCTTTCCAAGCAATTGGCTAACGCCAATCTGGTTCAGACCAAGGAACCAAAGGGAAAGGGAAAGCGTGCAGATTTCCAGAAGAAGAAGAAGAACCCTAACAACTTGAATGTTAAGGGAACTTCTTTCAAGTCAAAGAAATCTAAGGCAAAGATGCCTTGTTTCAAGTGTGGCCAGTTGGGCCATTTCAAAAGTGAATGTACAGCACCGGCAAAGAAATCAGAGCAAGGTGAGCCTAGCAAAGTCTCAATGATTACTGATGTAATTGCTATGATTGGACAGGTTGATGCTGTAGGATCTGATTCAGAATGGTGGGTAGATACTGGAGCCACCTGCCATGTCTGCTCCAGTAAGGAGTGGTTCACCACCTACACACCCACTTCTGAAGCGGTTGTGATGGCGAACCAAGCACAAGCTGAAGTGCTCGGGATCGGGATGGTGGTGTTGAAGCTGACTTCGGGGAAGTCTCTGACGCTTCAAGGCGTAAAGCACGTACCTACTATCGCCAAGAACCTGGTCTCGGGAGACCTACTCTGCAATGCAGGCCTCAGGATGGACATCAATGCTGGCCAGATGGTGATGTCTATCAAGGGAACATATTTCGGGAAAGCTTTTTATACCGAAGGAATGTTCAAGATTCAGCTTGTAAATCAGTCCAATGTAATTAATGTAATTAATGAAATCACTCCTTCTGCTTATACTCTTGAGTTGTGGCATAATAGGCTAGGACATGTTCATTGTAAACGAATAAACAGAATGTCTAGTCTAGGACTTATCTCCAAGTGTGGGGGTAAGGTAGAGAAATGTGAAGTTTGTGCTCAAACAAAGATCACAAGGAAACCCTTTCCTCGGGTTAATCGAAGTACAGATCTTCTGGAGTTGGTACACTCAGATATCTGTGACTTCAAACAGTTCTCTACAAAGGCCGGGATGAAGTATTTCATAACCTTCATCGACGACTTCTCAAAGTATGCGTTCGTCTACTTGCTGAAGGCTAAAGACGAGGCATTCGAGAAGTTCAAGGAGTTCAGAGCCGAAGCTGAGCGGCAGACTGGACAACAACTCAAAAGGATAAGAAGTGATCGAGGTGGGGAGTACAGGTCTCATGAATTCGCATCGTTCTGTAAGGAACATGGAATTGTCAATGAGACTACGGCTCCGTACTCTCCTCAATCAAACGGAGTAGCTGAGAGGAAGAACAGGACGTTGACAGAAATGATAAATTCAATGTTGTTGACTGCTGGCCTTCCTAAGTGCTACTGGGGAGAAGCTGCATTGACGGCCACTTTTATTCTAAATAGAGTGCCTCATGCAACTTCAGACGTTACTCCTCATGAACTCTGGTTCAAGGTCAGACCTAACTTGAATGTCATTCGAGTGTGGGGGTGTCTGGCGTATGTCAAGCTTCCAGATCTAAAGATTCAGAAGCTTGGGACAAGGACTACAAAGACGATCTTCTTGGGGTATGCCGAGAAGAGTGATGCTCGGAGATTTCTTGATATTGAGTCAAATCATATCATTGAATCTCGCGATGCAGAATATTTTGAAGACAAGTTTGCAAGGCACAAGAATATTGTTCTTCCGGATGTTCCGGAGAATAATGAGGGTGCACAAGAGACTGAAGTCTTCAATAAAGATGTGGTCCAAGAAGATGTTGTTGTTGAAACAACGGTTGAACCAGAACAAGCTGAGCCGTCAGCTAAGCGTGTGAGGAGACCGAAGGACTTCGGAAGTGACTTTGTCACCTATCATGTGGAAGCATATCCGCTTACCTATGATGAGGCGATGAAGACCAGAGACGCGGTTTTCTGGAAGGAGGCGATTGACAATGAGATTGATTCCATCACCTCAAATAACACTTGGGTGTTGGTTGATCTTCCTGAAGGAGCGAAATCCATCGGATGCAAATGGATCTTCAAGAAGAAGATGAAAGCAGACGGAACTATTGACAAGTTCAAGGCTAGGTTGGTAGCCAAGGGATTTTCTCAGAAGCAGGGGATTGACTATTTTGACACGTATGCTCCAGTAGCCCGGATGACCACCATCAGAATGTTGATTGCTCTCGCAGCAATACATAAGATGGTGATACATCAGATGGATGTAAATACGGCTTTCCTAAATGGCGAGCTGACCGAAGAGATTTACATGCAACAGCCAGAGGGATTTGTCATCAGGGGACCTGAAGACAAAGTCTGCAAGTTGGTGAAATCCTTATACGGTCTTAAACAGGCTCCCAAGATGTGGCATGAAAAATTTGACAAAGTTATAAGGTCAAATGGCTACATGGTCAGCGATACGGACAAGTGTGTTTACACGAAGTTCGCTGATGGAAGAGGTGTTATCGTTTGTCTGTACGTGGACGACATGCTTATCCTAGGTACGGATATTAGCTGTGTCACTGAGACAAAGAAGTTCATCTCTAGCAAGTTCAGTATGAAGGACTTGGGAGAAGCTGATGTGATCTTAGGAATCAAGATCATCCGGACAGACACTGGACTAGCGCTGTCACAGTCTCATTATATTGAGAAAATGATCACTCGTTATGGGTATCGGAATCTTTCCGGGATCGATACGCCGTACATGTGTGATCTGAAGCTGAAGCCTAATTCAGGGGAAAGCGTCAGGCAGCTGGAGTATGCAAGCGTAATCGGGAGTTTGATGTATGCTACTACTGCCACAAGGCCTGACATAGCTTTTGCCGTGGGAATGCTGAGTCGTTTTACGAGCAATCCAGGTGTTGAACACTGGAAAGCTGTGGAACGGGTTATGAGATATCTCAAGAAGACTCAGACATATGCATTGTACTACAGCGGAGATCCTCCGGTAGTGGAAGGCTTCAGTGATGCCAGTTGGTGCTCAGAGGTGGAGAGCGAGAGGTCCACAGGTGGATACATTTTCACAATGGATGGAGCTGCTATATCGTGGAAGTCGAAGAAGCAGACTATGCTCTCGCGGTCATCCATGGAATCTGAGTTCTTTGCACTTGATACCGCAGCCGAGGAAGCAGAATGGCTTCGGGAGCTCATGTATGATCTTCCAGTGGTTGGGGCGCAAATACCGGCAATACCGATATACTGCGACAACCAGGCGACTGCGGCGGTGGCATCAAATGACCTTTTCAACGGGAAGAAGAGGACTGTGCGGTTAAAGCACAGGGAAGTACACGATCTTATCAAGAGAGGTGTTATTGCAGTAATTGATGTTCGGAGTCAGGAGAACCTGGCGGATCCGTTCACCAAGGGCCTCAAGCGCCAGCTGGTCGATGACACAGCTTGTAAAATGGGCTTGAAGGCATTCTGATATTGTATTATTGTATTCCTACCATAAAGTTTTATGCTATTAGTTCAAAGATTTATCTACTAGGCATCTAGCTTTTGGTTCAAGGGAGGACCACTAATCGGAAGAATATCAGGAACGGTGGGTACATGTTCTATTGGATATGTAGAGGTTACGGACCTATAACCACTGTTGTCTACTGTTGTTTTCTGCGGAAAACAGGTCCTGTGGGAGGTTGGCTTAAATGCCTTAATGAGTTCTCAGGCATTTGGAATGTCTGGTATGCTTTACAGGAAGCATGGTAGCACAGCACTACAAGGAGTGTGACTCCATGCTATGTGTGGCGGTGACTCCACCATGAGGTTCTCGAAGGAGGTAAAGCCTCGGTTATGTTAGCCAAGTCACAGCGGCATAGCACCGCAAATAGGCAGTTGGCCTAATGCTGTATATTGAATTAAAGAGGGATGTAGTCAGCACTACAAAGAGGAGGTGTTCCTCATGTTACGGGTGGCACGACACCACAATGAGGTAAACCCGGCTAGGGATAAGCCTCGGCCTTGCAAGCCATGTCGTAGCGGCGTAACACCGCACAGAAGCGTAAGGCTTCATGCTGGGTAGTTTGGCACTACAAAGGGGCTAGACCTCATGCTACGGGTAGTATGACACTACGATGAGGTTCCCGGTGATTCGGGGTAAGGTCCTCGGCTTAAGGCCATGTCATAGCGGCGTAGCACCGCAAAGGAAGCGTTGGACGCTTCATGCCATGTCTCTTTAATAAAGAACTCACCTATAGTGTATGGACAAAGAGATATCAGGCCGTCTCTTGAGGGTAAACTTGTAGACGCCCAATATTATATACTGAAACCAGGCTGGCACACGGCCTTAAATGTGCAGCCAGAAGCACATGTAACTACATTATGTGAGTGGAAAGAATTTCAGTTATGATGCAGAATTCAAGGCTTAGTCCATTCTTGTATTATAGTTTGATTTTTGACTCACGTGGGAAGATTCAAGTCTTAAGTGGCATCTATCCTAAAAGCATAATGGACAGTTACTGTGGGGAACACTCGTACTCATATATATAGAGATATGTGGGGGATTGTTGGGTTTTTTAGCCTTTGTTTTGGTTTTTAGTCCCACATCGGCTAGAAAGGAATGTTTATCTCCATATATATGAGTCTTTACTCTTTATGGAGATGCACATGTAGTGCACATGGGTGTGTGCCATGTGGGATTAATTATTAATGGTATAAAGGCTTAATCAACAATTAAAAAGCTGTAAGCTTTTTGCTCTTGGAAATTTATTTCCATGGAGCTAAGCTCCGTAGGAGCTTAGCGACTCGGACTCGGACTCGGACTCGGACTCGGGCTCGGGCTCGGGCTCGGGCTCGGACTCGGGCTCAAGGGCTCATGAGGCGTAATGTGGCGTTTTGTTGGCGCACTTTGCACTTAGCACGTCAGCATCGTCGCTAGGCGCATAGTGCGCTTAAGTTGCGCTCGTTGCGCGAGCCACTTGCGCGACCACTTTGCGCGGCCCGTTACGCGAGCCCAGTTACGCTGGCCCAGTTACGCAGCCCAGTACGCAGCCCAGTGCGCGCAGTGTGCGCAGCGTACGCAGCGTACGTAGAGTGCGCAGTGTGCGCAGCGTACACAGCGTACGCAGTGTGCGTAGAGTGCGTATGTGCGTATAGCTGGCTGCATATTAGAGCGGGAACGGTTGCAGCAGTTGCTGCATGTTCAGGAGTGGTTCTGCCACTACCCTGAAGTGCAGGCAACTGCTTGGCAACCGCCCCGTGGGCTATATATGCAGGTTCTCTCCTCTCTCTCAGTTGGCAGAAGTAATCAGAATTCCAGAGAGAAAACACTAAGTGTTCTTTAACACAACAGAGTAGTGAGCGTGTTGTTTAACACAAACACTAGTACTTTTTAGTACGCGTGAGTTCTGTTACTTCAAACAGAGAGAGAAGAGTACCATTGCCAGAGGAGTTCGCCGTCTTCCGAGGAGTCAGAAGAGCAGGAGTGTTCCAAGGTTTTCCGTCAACCTTGCTGGTTCCTGGAAGCTGTTCGCAGAGGGCGAATAAAGCTTTGAGCAACGGTGATCATTCACCCCAGCAATTCCATTTCTCGCCTGTCACCCTTTTGTTGCCTTTAGCAGTTCTGTCAGTATCTTCTTTTTAGAAGGCACTACTGCCAGTTTGCTACGATCACGAAAATCTCTTTAGATTATTCGTGAATTACGATATCTTTTTAGATCTCGTAATTTGCAGAATCCTTCTGGATCTCTGTTGCAAAACCTTCTTTAAGGAATTGCATTTGAAACGTTGTCTTTACAACTGTTTCAGTTTCTGTATTTTCCATCGAAAAGCGTGCCCCGGCGTTCCCGGCAATAACAGAAAGTGCAGTAGAAACTTATAAGTGAAAAAATGTTTTATGTTAACAAGCCCAAGTGCCGCACCCAACTTAATCAGATCCCCAGTTTCTGCATGTTGTCTCTAACAGCCAACAGATTACGTAGAACAAGACAGAAATCATTTCTTATTTAACTTTAAGAATTCCCACCATTATATTCATAATAGAGAAGCTGAACAATTTTAAAAACTTACCAGAGATAAAATTTAGGTATGTCTTGCATCTCCTTCATGATCAGCAAGCAATATGAAGAGTTCCTCATCAGTTACCGATCCTAGCTCCATGGTTTGTTCCAAAGCAGTTAGCCCTCTACCATCCTTAATCGATGGTTGCGCTCCTCTGGATCATAATAAAGTCAGTTAAAAGTCATTCCTAGTCAATTGAAGTTTTCTAGGTTACAATCTTGAAAGTCATTCCAAGTCTCCAAATACTTAGGGGTTTTGGCCACATGATATCTTCTAAGAATGTTGCTTCAAAAATCAAAAGTAATCCTATATTGAACATCAAGTGAACTGGCATTCTCCCAAATGACAACTTTGCAATTCAGAAATTTTCTTAGCTTAAAAGCTAGTAACTGGAAGTTTCCAGATGAGTTGATATTCAGTGGTATTCACGCAACATGAAAGCATAGACACCTACTTGCTGGATGATACATATTAACAAGCATTATTGCAAATATCCTCAATTGATAGGTTGTATGGGTCCACAGAATGCCAATTTGTATATACACTATGATTAATGGCATTTCCTTTAAATGAGTCGAGTAATAATGGACAACAGCAGCTATCAAATTCAAAATGCTAAGTTTTTGTTAATTATAACTGAACTATTAGCCGTTGGAAACTCATACTGTCCTTACAACTTTACAGAATCCAAAGCCTGAATCATTTTCCAAGTCCCAAATCGTCAAACCAGCCTTGATCTCATAAAACAGTGTTATGAGGGTCTTCAATCATAAAGGATTCAGTTTGGCTACTTGTTTAAGGAGCAAAAGAGTCTTCACTCTCTTCCCATTGCGTACAAGAGTAATAAGAGAAAACATAGCAGATGTATTAAGCAAGCCAAATCAAACAAACATTCAATTGTAAACTCACCTGTTAGTTATGTATCTCGAGGACATCAACAAGCATCAATATTTGCCTGACAAACACAATCATCATTATTTTTATGGATAGCTGACTCCACAAATTATTAGTACCATCCTTTTATAACTAATTTGTCCCTATCGACATGAATCTCTGTACTGCTGATACCAAGTACTAACCTACGCAACCATTTCTGTTGAGCAATCACGAGTTTAGTGATTATGCACCATGTAGCTGAGAAAATTATTACATATAGTAGTTAGCAATCCTCTGCCATTTTTACCTTTATCTGTTATTGAAACTTTTATAGGCCATGTAGTATATGAGTAGGTTCAAATAGAGCCATTTACTTTCTTACTTGACTGGCTCTTATTTTTTTGTCGTTTCCTTGAGACACTGTTGCGATACTTATTGGAAGCACAGCTCCACTTATTTGATCATGTATTATATAATTTACGGATACTACACTTCCGACACGGTCATGCCATACCATGAACAAGTTATTTTTTTAATTAGTTATTTTGGTCAATTTGTAACGTACTCATGTGATTTTAATACCTAGGATCATTACAACTGAAACTGTAAGGAATATTGGTGTATTATTCAAGCAAGAGATTAAATGGCCATTGGTATACTTTTTTAAATACCCAAAGGAGGAATTGGATGTGTTGTTTGATAGGTTTAAGGAATCTGGCTATACTTACATGCACATGCTCAAATGAAAAATTGAAGGTTGTATTCACTGACCATATTAAAAAAAATTATGCTGACTGGATGTGGAATTTGAGAAAACCAATATTTGTGAAATATAAGAGTACCGGAGAGAGAGATGCTAATCGTCCAAAAAATGTACCTGATCCTGCAGTCTGGAATGCAATGGTTGATGAGTAGTTAAATCCCCAGTGGTAGGTAAATGAACTTGAACTTTCACATTTCAATTTAAGTCATTTCTTATAGCATGACATGAACTTTCACATATTAAATATAGAGTTTTTATATTGAATGGTAGATTAATCATTCACATGAATTTCTTCCATAACATGACTAGTAGTTTTTTTGGGCCTACTTATGAATTATTTTATTGAGTGGTAGATTAATCCAAAGGAGGAATTATTTTATTTTGCAGGATCAAAGTAACTCAAACAAAACTAACAGAGAAAAATCAACAATTGTGCACACTACTGGTTCAGTTTCCTTTGCCAAATATAAAAAAGTTGGGGACTAAAAGCATAATGCTCCCAAATTTATTTTGTATATTGTATATTTTCTTGTATATATAGAATTTTACATGTTTTTAGTTGCTTATGTATGTGGGAAGTAAGATATTTACGGTAGCTTAATATAATAAGAACTAATAATATTTTTTTTTTCTTAATAGCTTGATTGAACTGGAATTGAACCTAGTCCAATTGATTGTTTCAAGAAGTTTCATGTAAGTAAGGAAAATGATGGAGAAGGAGAAAGCTGGAAAAGTGAGAAGGCAAAATAAATCTTTGTATGTTAGCCATCTTTTTCCTCTTCATTGTGTTCTTTAAATGCATACCTTACTCATTTTGTGTATGATTGTGATATTTGATCGAGATGTTATATAATATTGTAGTACGTTTTATTGTGTTGTAGGAAACGAGGGAAAACAAAAAAAGTATAATGAAGAGGAAAATCTGAATGTGAATGATTGGGACATATATAGAGAGGTGATTGTACCTAGTCATGATCGTGTACTTGGATTGGGGGGTGGTTTGAAAGTAAATAATTTGTATTCATTTAGAAAAAATTGCAACAAGCGTAGATGTATTGAACTTGAAGAAAATCATCAACAATTAAAAGATGAGCTGAAAGATGTTAAAGGTCAATTAAGCACTCTGCAAGAACAAGTTCAAATGTTGTTAAACACCATCCAAAATTCTGAACATAGTGCGAGGCAATCACCGAATGTGGTATGTACATTTCTTTACAATTTTATAACTTGTGACTTGAGTTTAAATCTTAATTTCATTTAAATTACACAAGTTCTTATTGGGATATTTTTTTCTTGTAACAGGATGATGTTGGAAGTAATGGTTCGGATGCTAATCTTAGCAATGACTTTGAAGAATAATTCAAGAAACTTCAGTTTCATAATATCATTGACTTTGTTATATGTAGGCGTGAAAATTTCTTTCAGATTTGACATTACAAGTTTATTGTATTTAATATACATTGTTTCTTTATGTCACGTTTTTTATATCAATAAATGATTACAACATTATCTTTTACTTTAGTTGTTAATGCATTCATGTTTTACTATTAATTTCACACCTTATGAGAAAAGTGATTCTATTTTACGACAATTAATTCTATCAGAATTAGTAATTATCATGATAGGTAACCATTTCCAATGTCATTTTTTTCAATCTCTATGGTGATCGGAAAAACATAATTTCGACTACACGAATTTTAATTTTCGACTACTTTAGCAATCACAAACAAACTTTTTCAAGGGTATATTTTTATCGGAAATAAACTTGCAATCTTTTTTTTCGAGAAGTTCAATTCATTTTTTGCGTGTACCTTTATTGTCAGAAATATTTATTATCGATAAACAAAATGTGGTCGCAAATAAATCGTCTATCGTAAATAGTATTTCTGAGCAACACTTATCGTCGAGAACGCATTGTCGGATAAATTGTTCATCGTGTTTGTAAATAGTTGTGACCACCAATTCATTATTTGCAACGGCGCATTATCATCGCAAATATCTTCTTATATTCATAAATCTTGTTTACGACAATAGAAAAAACAAATACGAGGGTCATCTCCTTTCACAAATACTTATATTTTTGATGGTTGGTCGAAAAATACTTTTTTCTGACGCTAGCATTTACGAGGGCATACGACGGCCTTTTACCCTCGGAAAAGACTATTCCCCACGGTAGCATTTACGAGGGCGTACGAAGATGTACCGAAATTTGAGGCAACATTTCTGGTGGCACGGGATGAAGAGAGAAATTGCACGATGTATAACTAGATGAATGGTCTATTAGCAAGTCAAGGCCGAGCATTAGAGATTAGTCGGACTTCTATAACCACTTCTTATTCCTGAGTGAAAGTAGAAGCATATCATGATGGACTTCGTAACTGGATTTCCGAGGAGCCCTACTAGAAAGGACGCAATTTGGGTGATTGTAGATCAACTTACCAAGTCAACACATTTCTTACCATTTCGGGTAGGACAGTCTACCGAGGTATTGGCAGATATGTACATGAGGCAGATTGTGAAGTTACACGGTGTACCTGTCAATATTATGTCATGTCGTGATTCAAGATTTACGTCGTATTTCTGGAGGAGTATACAGGAGAGTTTGGAAACTCGATTGAAGTTCAGCACTACATATCACCCTCAGACCGATGGACAGTCAGAACGTATAATTTAGACACTCAAGGACATGTTGAGAGCTTGTATGCTGGATTTTGAAGGATCTTAGGAGGATAACTTGCACTTGGTAGAATTTTATTATAATAATAGCTACCAGGCAAGTATTTAGATGGCACCATTTGAGGCATTGTACAGAAGAAAGTGCAGATTGTCAGTTTGTTAGAGTGACATGGGAGAGCGTCAGATTTTTGGTCCTGAGCTAGTGACCCAGACCATGGATAAGGTGATGCAGATTCTGAAGCATCTTCAGGAAGCTCAAAATAGGCACAAGCACTGGGCAGCATCGTCGACCTTTGGAGTTCAAGGAAGGCGATCATGTGTGTTTGCGGATATCACCGACTCGAGGTACCATCCGATTTGGCAGCAAAGGAAAGCTAAGTCCAAGGTACATCTGTCATTTTGATATTATTGAGAGCGTTGGAGAAGTGGTCTATCGTCTTGAATTACCTCCATCACTAGAAGGTGTGCATCATGTATTCCATGTGTCTCAGTTAAGAATGTATGTGGCAGACTCTAGTCATGTATTTAATCATTCTGAGTTTGCAGTTGGGCCAACTTTATCTTATGAGGAGCAGCCAGTTGGGATTCTCGACCATTGTTAGTCCCGAGGCTTGATCAAAGATGGTAGAACTAGATGTCGAGATCAGAGGTTCAAACAAACATTCCCCTTCTGATTGTTCTCGAGATCTACGAGGAACACTGTAATATAAATCTGATTACAAAAGCAATAATAATCAGAAAATAAATCTCACGTTCTTTCTCGCAATCGTAGTTGTTGACGGACAGAACTGAGTTACAACTCAGAGAAAAGAGAAGAAATAAGAAGAGGAAAGGTTCTTGCTGGGGTGATTAAGATCAACGTTGCTCAAAGCAAGATTCGCCCCACCACGATCTGCTTCCAGGAACCAGCAAGTTCACGAAGAACTTCTGGAACGCTCGTAAGTCAATATTTGAGACTTAAACGGGCTTTCTGGACTTTACGGACTCCCTTTACTCTCTTCTTGGTGCATTTTCTAAAGGAGGCCAAGGGGCTCTATTTATAGAGTGGAGTGAGACTTCACCTTTTCTCCTATCCGATGTGGGACTAAAATACCAATACTCAAAAATAGAGTTTGATATTTTAGATCATCACACAATCAACATAGTAGTGTGCCAGTCCACGCCTACCCCCCGAACACTCCCGTGCATGCACGAGATAACCTGGAGTCCGTGTCCGAATCCGAGTCCGCGCAACAAAAATCAACTTGCACCCTTGTTGGAATTAATCCTTTTTCCTTCTAGGAAAATACTACCATATGGCACACACTTGTGCCCCGCCACACCTCATGTGCACACCTCAACACAAGCAATACATTATATTGAGATACTCACAATTTGGTGTAGCCGATGTGGGACTATCTTTCCTAGTCTAAAGGCAAAAACACCAACAATCCCCCACATACCTCAATATATGGGTTGAGCGTTCCTCACAGTGACTTCCCATTATGCATTAGGAGAGATATCGCTGACAACTTGAATCTTCCCACATGGGTCAAATAATAGTATGATACAAGAATGGACTAAGTCTTGAATTCTGCACCATGGCTGCAATTTCCCCCCTCACATAATGACATCAACTGTGCTTCCGGTTGCACATTAAAGGCCCTGTGCATGCATAGTTTCGGTGTATATATCTTGGGCGTCTACAAGTTTACCCTCAAGAGACGGCCTGAATTTTTTTTCATACATTTTAGGTGAGTTCTTTTAAAGAGTCCTTTAGCATGAAGCCTTGCGCTTTCTTGCGGTGCTACCCCGCTATGACATGGCCCAATGTCGAGGCTATACCTCATCGTGGTGTCATGCCACTGTACAATGAGGTCCCAGCCTCTTTGTAGTGCCAAACTACCCAGCATGAAGTCTTGCACTTCCTTGCGGTGTTACGTCGCTGTGACATGGCTCATATAGCCGAGGCTTTACCCACTCTAGGTACCTCTTGGTGATGTCACACCATTGTAACATAAGGTCACCGACCTCTTTGTAGTGCTGACTACCACTCTTCATTCTACAATATTAGGCTACCTGCCTATATGAGGTGCTACGCTGCTGTGATATGGCTCACAAAGCCGTGGCATTACCCTTACCGAGGAACCTCTTGGTGGTGTCACCCCACTATAGCATGGAGACCTTACGCTCATTTGTAGTGTTGTGCTATCGTGCTTCTTGTAGAGCACACCAGACATTCGAAATGCTTGAGAATTCATTAAGGCGTCTAAGCCATCCTCCCACAGGACTTGTTCTTTTAAGAGAACAGATAGTAGACAACAGTGGTTATGGGTCTGTAACCCCTCAGTATCTCAAAGGACTATCCACTGTTCCAGATATTCTCTCCGTCAGTGGTCCTTCTTTGAACCAAAAGTTAGATGTCTAGTAGATTTCTCTTTGAACTAATAGCATAAAACTTTATGGTAGAATTACAAAGACAGAATATTACATCGTCTTCAAGCCCATCATAATTGTTGTGTCCTCGACTAGCTGGCGTCTAAGACCATTGGTGAACGGATTGGCCAGATTTTCCTGACTCCGAACATCAATCACGGTAATGACTCCAGTCTTTATCTGATCATTCACCACCCTGTGCCTCAATCATACAGTCCTCTTCTTGTCAATGAAGAGATCATTTGATGCCACTGCTGCAGCTGCCTGGTTGTCGCAGTATATCGGTACCGCCGAAATCTGTGCATCAACCACTGGAAGATCATACATGAGCTCCCGAAGCCATTCTGCTTCTTTTGCTGCAGCAGCCAGTACAAAGAACTCAGATTCTATTAAGGAATGAGAGAGCGTTGTCTGCTTCTTCGACTTCCACAATATAGCAGCTCCACCCACGAAGAAGATGCATCCTCCTGTGGACCTTTCGCTCTCTGCTTCTGAACATCAGCTTGCATCACTGAAGCCTTCCACTACTGTCGGATATCCGTTGTAATGCAGTGCATACTTTTGAGTCCTCTTGAGATATCTCGTAACTCTCTTCACGGCCTTCCAGTGCTCCACACCTGGGTTACTCGTGAATCGACTCAGCATCCCCACGACGAAATCTATGTTAGGCCTTGTGGCAGTAGTTGTATACATCAAACTCCCAATGACGCTTGAGTACTCCAGCTGCCTGACGCTTTCCTTAGGATTTGGCTTCAGCTTCTTGTCATACTTGTAAGGAGTATCGATCCCTGGAAGATCCTGATATCCATAGTGTGTGAGCATCTTCTCAATGTAATCAGACTGTGACAGCGCCACTCCAGTGTCTGTCCGGATGATCTTTATCCCTAGGATAACATCAACTTCCCCTAAGTCCTTCATACTGAACTTAGATGAGAGAAACTTTTTTGTCTCTGTGACACGTGCTAGATCCGTACCCAGGATCAACATGTCGTCCACGTATAGACAAACGATGACTCCTCTTCTGTCAGCAAATTTTGTGTAAACACATTTGTCCGTCTCACTGCCCATGTAGCCGTTTGATCTAATGACTTAGTCAAAGTTCTCGTGCCACATCTTGGGAGCTTGCTTCAGACCGTATAGAGATCTCACCAACCTACAGACTTTGTCTTCAAGACCCTTGACGATGAATACTTCTGGCTGTTGCATGTAGATCTCTTCGGTCAACTCTCCATTCAGGAATGCTGTCTTCACATCCATATGATGTATGACGAGCTTGTGAATTGCACTCAGAGCAACCAACATCCTGATGGTTGTCATCTGCGCTACTGGAGCATATGTGTCAAAGTAGTCGATCCACTGCTTCTGAAAAAACCCTTTGGCTACTAGCCTTGCTCTGAACTTGTCAATAGTTCCATCGACCTTCATCTTCTTCTTGAAGATCCACTTGCATCAGATTGGTTTAGCTCCTTCAAACAGATCGACCAACACCCACGTATTGTTGGAGGTTATAGAGTCATACTCATCATTGATAGCCTCCCCCCAGAAGACAGCGTCTTTGGGCTTCACCGCCTCATCATAGGTAAGCGGATCAGCTTCCACATGATAGGTGACGAACTCATCTCCGAAGTCCTTCTGTCTCCTCACCCACTTAGATCTGGGTTCTGCGAGTTCTGGTTCAACAATTGTCTCTGGTATGACAATTTTTTTTCTTGGACTGCATCTTCTTTGGAAGTGATAGCCTCATGTGCACTCATATTATTCTCTGTAATGTCCGCGATAACAATGTTCTTGTGCCTCGTAAATTTATCTTCAAAAAATTTGGCATCACGAGATTCAATAATTTGATTGGTTTCAACATCAAGAAACCTCCGAGCATCACTTTTCTCAGCATACCCCAAGAAGATCATCTTTGTAGTCCCTGTCCCAAGCTTCTGAATCTTCAAGTCCGAAAGCTTCATATATGCCAGGCACCCCCACACTTGAATGACGTTCAAGTTGGGTCTGACTTTGAACCAGAGTTCATGAGTAGTGACTTCGAAACCTGCGTACGGCACTCTGTTCAGAAAGAACGTAGCCGTTAATGCAGCTTCTGCCCAGAAGCAGTTTGGAAGACCTGCAGTCATCAATATTGAGTTCATCATCTCTGTCAACGTCCTGTTCTTCCTTTCAGCTACTCCATTTGATTGAGGAGAATACGGAGCAGTTGTCTCATTGACAATTCTATGTTCTTTGCAGAACGATGCAAATTCAATAGGCCTGTACTCTCCGCCTCGATCACTTCTGAGTCTCTTGAGTTGTTGCTCAGTTTGACGTTCAGCCTCAGCCCTGAACTCCTTGAACTTCTCGAATGCTTCATCTTTAGACTTAAGCAGATAGACGAACGCGTACTTCGAGTAGTCATCGATAATTGTAATAAAATACTTCATATTGGCCTTTGTGGAGAACTGTCTGAAGTTACAGATATCCGAGTGTATCGACTCCAGAAGATCTATACTTCGATTCACCCGTTTGAACAGTTTTCTAGTGATCTTTGTCTGTGCACAAACCTCACACTTCTCCACCTATTTTTCTCCACGTTTGGAGAAAATCCTTAGACTAGATATTTTGTTTATTCTTTTACAATGAACATGTCCTAGTCTATTGTGCCATAACTTAAGAGAATAACCAGAAGAAGAAACTGTATTAATCATTTTTGCAGGAGTTACAAGTTGAAGTTTGAACATCCCTTCGGTACAATAAGCTTTTTCGAAGTATGTTCCTTTGTAGGACATTACTATCTGCCCAGCATTGACGTCCATCCTCAAGCCTACGATACATAACAGACTTCCAGAGACCAGGTTCTTGGCTATCACCGGTACATGCTTTACATCTTGAAGCGTCAGGGACTTCCCCGAAGTCAGGTTCAGTACCACCATTCCTGTCCTCAGTACTTCAGTTTGTGTCTGGTCTGCCACCATAACCTTCTCAGATGTAGGCTTGTATGTGGTGAATAACTCCTTATTAGAGAAAACATGGTAGGATACACCCATGTCCACCCACCAGTCGGTGTCAACACTAGCCGTGGCAACCTGCACAATCATGTCAACCTTGTTAGGCTCACCTTGCTTTATCTGTTTGGACTTTGATCTGTAGTCTCTATGATAGTGGCCCTTCTTTCCACAGTTGAAGCAAGTCACATCAGACTTGGGCTTTGGCTTTAAGTACTTGAACGAAGCCGACTTCACCTTCAGATAGTTGAAGTCCTTCTTCTTCTGGTTGTGAGAAACCTTATGCTTCCCCTTGGAGACCCCTGCATGCACCAAGTTGGCCTCTGCCAACTGTTTGGACAACCTGTCCAATTTGTTTTTAGCCATCAACTCATCTCTAACATTGATGTTGTGAAGTAGTTGATCTAGGCTGATTTGCATCTTCTTCATGTGCATGTCCGAGATAAAAATGCTCCATCCTGACGAAAGCTTGGCAACTATACCTCCTATGACAAAAGCATCGATAAGTGGCATGCCATCGTCCTCAAGTTTTTGACGTAACTTGAGGAACTCCTTGACTTGAGGCAACATCGCCTTGTCGTCCTCAAATCGCATGTTCCAGACCTTCTCAGTCACATGGATCTTGTTGTGGTTCTCATCCGTCTAATAATGCTTCTCTAGAGACTCCCAAACGACCTTAGCATGGTCCATCTTGCTGTATGACTCCGCCAGAGTATCCTCCATGGAGTTCAAAATTATCAGCTTGCAAAGATTGTTGTCTCTCCTCCATTTGTTCTGCTTTGCAGTTGCAATCGCAACTGTCCGAACAGTAGCATCATCCTCATCTGGAATCTCTGGTTCTAGTTCTGTCAGAACGTAGTCCACTTCTGCCAGTTGCAGATTCATGCATACCTTCCTCATCTAAGAGTTGTAATGATCCCCGTCGAACTTCTCAAGTTTGTCGAAACTTGTATCCTGAAGTTTCGTACGGTTGTTCTCCACCTACAAGGATCTTGCTTTGAGATTGATAGTCCCGGGGATTGATCAAAGATGGTAGAACTAGCTGTCGGGATCAGTGGTTCAAACAAATATTCCCCTTCTGGTTGTTCTCGAGATCCCCGAGGAACACTATAATATAAATCTGATTACAAAAGCAACAATAATCAGAAAATAAATCTCACGTTCTTCTTCGCAATCGCAGTTGCTGACGGAAAAAACTGAGTTACAACTCAGAGAAAAAAGAAGAAAGAAGAAGAGGAAAGGTTCTTGCTGGGGTGGTTAAGATCACCGTTGCTCAAAGCAAGATTTGCCCCACCACGATCTGCTTCTAGAAACCAGCAAGTTCACGAAGAACTTCTGGAAATCTCGTAATTCAATATTTGAGACTTGAACGAGCTTCCTGGACTTTACAGACTCCCTTAACTCTCTTCTTGGTGCATCTTCCAAAGGAGGCCAAGGGGCTCTATTTATAGAGTGGACTGAGACTTCACCTTTTCTCCTATCCGATGTGGGACTAAAATACCAATACTCAAAAATAGAGTTTGATATTTTAGATCATCCCACAATCAGCATAGTAGTGTGCCAGTCCACGCCTACCCCCCGAACACTCCCGTGCATGCACGAGACAACCTGGAGCACGTGTCCGAGTCCGAGTCCGCACAACAAGAATCAACTTGCATCCTTGTTGGAATTAATCCTTTTTCCTTCTAGGAAAATACTCCCACATGGCACACACTTGTGCCCCACCACACCTCATGTGCACACCTCAACACAAGCATTGCATTATATTGAGATACTTACCATTTGGTGTAGCCGATGTGGGACTATCTTTCCTAGTCTAATGGCAAAAACACCAACACATCTGTCATTTTGATATTCTTGAGAGCATTGGAGAAGTGGTCTATCGTCTTGTATTACCTCCATCACTAGAAGGTGTGCATCATGTGGTCTATGTGTCTCAGTTAAGAAAGTATGTGGCATACTCTAGTTATGTATTTAATTATCCTGAGTTTGCAGGTGGGCCAACTTTATCTTACGAGGAGTAACCAGTTGGGATTCTCGACCATAGCGAGAATGTATTGCGAGGTCAGACTATTAGACTTGTTCGAGTTGCTTGGAATATCATTCACCAGGCGAGTCTACATGGGAGCGTGAGGATTCCATGCGAGAGCGTTTCTCTCATTTGTTTGAGGATCAAGGTATGTAATTTATTGTGTTTTCTTAATTGTTCCAATTTTCTATACGAGATTGTTTTAATTTCAAGGACAATTCTTTTAAGGAGAAAATGATGTAAAACCCCGCAAAAATTAAAATAATATTTAATTTGGTTAAATATATTTTATTGGATGTGTAATTATTTTTAATTAATTTTAATTCTATTTTCATTATTTAAAAAGAGTCATAGTCATGGTTGAGTTTTGATATACATGTTGACTAGAAACTATGGCATGCCTAGTGTAGTGGGGTTCCATGACTAACATACTAGCCATGGTAGGGATGACCTAGTCATATTTTAGTCCTTTGCATGTTAACAATTCAAGTTGTGGCCCAAGTCATATTTTGATTAATTAATTAGTTATATAAGTCTTTATGACTTTTTAGGAGGCTCGGTGATACCAAACCTTCCCGAACTTCCTCCAAGCCAAACCCAAATCTATGTAGGCATGCTGGACATTAAAATATATTAATATTATATATATATTTAGATTTATTTTGAATTTATATTTATATATAAATCTAATGGATTTTATAATAGGAAACTACCTATTTAAATCCTTAGCCATCGTAACCAAAAATCCAACAACTTAAACCCTAAGCTACCCAAACCTACCCCGAAGAGCATCTTTCTTTCTTTTGGGCCAAGTAAACACCCATGAAGCCATTATATGTAATCCAAAACCCTCACAAATATGTTCTCATATATATACATATCCATATGATACAAAACCCTAACCCTAAAAACCTATTTTCTCTCCCCCACTAGGCCGAATAGCCCCCTCCCTCCAAAATTCGGAAAATAGCAACCCTCTCCCTCCTTCTCCAAGTTTCGGCCACCCCTTGCCATCCATAACTAATCTATCATTATCTCCATCATCAACTTCTTCCTCCACATCAAGACCCTTCATATCACCGGCATTTCTTAAATCTCCACCAATAAATTCATAAAGATCCAATTTTTGTCATCAAGAACCCTTGTTAACACCTTTAAACCCATCAAGAAGGGGTTAGCAAGCAAGGCAAACAAATTGGAATCTTGGGTAAGGAGGAGCACCCACAACCCTTCTAGCAAAGGATTTCGGTAAGTTTCTATCTTTTTCCATCTCGAATCTCATGATAATAATTCTGTAAAAAATCTGAGTTTAATGTATTAGAAATTAGATTTTTGATATCTTTTATCATATATTTTTTCATCTAGAAGTTGCATATAGAATTATTGAGAAATCGGGTTACGGTAGTATTGATTTTTAGCACCATTGTGAATGAACCTTATGATATTGTTGGAATTTTTCAAAATTGAATGTAATGCAGGT
The DNA here is from genome assembly GCA_029216955.1 of Iris pallida. NCBI lineage: Eukaryota > Viridiplantae > Streptophyta > Magnoliopsida > Asparagales > Iridaceae > Iris > Iris pallida. The sequence goes on from JANAVB010026197.1 coordinate 1,198,055, forward strand.
TTATTACTATAAAATAGGATTTCTATTAGCACCATTCATTATTTTATCATCTTAGATCTGATCGAAAAAAATAGGGGTCAAAATACTAGCTTTTCAGGTAAACTGCTCACCTAGAATAGCGATAAATTGGAGTCTATGTGGATGATCAAATATGAGTTTATTTTCCATAAAATAATCAGTATTAAATATATTTTAAAATAATATTTCATGTATTTTTACTTATATTGAAAGTTGGCGATGTTTCGGATAAGTTTTGGGTAAACTAGATGACATAGAAGTCAACTAGCCTTATTGGAATTTCAAATCTGGAATTTTAGAGTTAATTCTGTATAAAATAATCAAAAATATTATTTTTATGATTTTAGATAATTTTTGTGTGTACCCTCGTAGTAGGGGCATAACCGACAATTTCGGAAGTCAAAAACCGTAAAACTAGGTCCCGATGTCTAATGGAACGTATGTGTTATTGTGTATGAATCTAAGTGGTTCCATGAGATATTTGGATATAGTTATTATGGTTAGAAATATTAAACTAGTTAATTAAGTCATAATATAAGTTTTATGATTAAATACTTAAAGTAGTTAATTAATTATTTAGAAGCATTGGATTCCGGAGGCGTGGACACGAGAGCTACTTTTCATCTTCACACTGCGGAATCAAGCAAGTGCACCTTGCTATTGTTCAGTTCGGTTATATCATTGTTCTTTATTTTCTTGTATTTATGTTATTGTCTTGGGCCTTAGTAGATATATCAGTACGTGTTGCCGGATTATATTTGCATGCATTCAACTGTTAAGTTGTCTAGTATTGATATATAGAGCCTGCCTGAGATCTATGGATTTTATTTCCATTGATACTTGTAGGATACGACATGTGATTGACACATGATTCCTGATACCTGTGCTAGATTTCCTAATTACTAGATTCCCTGATACCTGTAGGTAAAGATTGGTGGTTGTCATTTTATTTTTCTTTTAGATGCGTCATAGGATGTGCCGTCTAGATAGAGGTCAGAACTATAGGTGTGGATGCAATTTATTGATTCTTGAGAGTTTATGACAATTACTACTGGCACGGGCCATGCTGTGCACTTACACTTTATATATATTTATTCGGAGAGGAGCCCTATTTTCTGAGTTACATCCTCTCTTTGTTACCGTTGAGACTCCAGTACCAGAGCTACGGCTATATGTACGCCAGACCCGAATGTCTTTTACTTTGGAGATGTCTGCGCTTGTGAACATTGTCCTCAAAGCGTCACGTCAGTTTGGTTTAGTTACCCTGAGATATTTTATTTAATGCACTTTAGCTTGTATATTAAGTACCGTGCTATGTCCCCTGAGGACCTGGTTATTCCCCATATATAGCTGATGAAATAGTTCCTGAGGGGTTGTAATCCCTCTTCCCGAATTTTTAAACTTATTAGTTTTTTTATTTTTATTATTGTGTTAAAAAAATATTTTTTTTGTTGAAACTTCGTGAAATATATTTTGTGATTAATTTTGTATTTCAAAACTAGTTTAAAGTTTATAGTTTGGAAAATACTATTTGGTTTTAATAAAATATTTATTCTTGAAAATCCATTATTTTGTATTACAAAAGATGTTAATTTTTGGACATTCTAAATATGGGCTAGTGGTTTTGGAAAAACATAAATAATTTCTAGTAAAAAAAAAGATTTGTTAAAATGTTTTAAATATAATTTTGGATTATAGAGATATATTTTAAATATCTTGATAACATAGAATATTATTTAATTAATTATTTGATATTTGAATTTGTATGTTTTAAATTATTGATTTAAATTAATATTATTATCATTAGTAGATTTTGATTAGATTAATTTTAATTTAAAAGTATATTTGATTTAAATTAAGGAGAAGAGCTTGTATCATTATGTTTCGTGACCTATTATCGTGACTTGATCCATGTGTAGTAGTCAGGCGAGAAAGTACTAAGTAAATATGTGATCAGACCGTAGACCTTATTTTATTTTATATTTCATACATATTTATACCATGAGGATGCAAATCCTATGTAGACCATACAGTACAATGTCCCAGCCCGATCACATATTGAAAGGTGTACATCAAATCACTTAGATGGTTATGTTTCCTTGTTCCATGCTTACTTGTCCTTATAGTTCATGATTAACTGTTTCACCTTATTTTCCATGCCATGATTTCAGTTTATTTATTTCATCATGTATGTCATGGCTATTCACTATTTTATAATCATTATCATATATATGGAATTGCATGCTTGAATTATACTCGTTTCATTCCTGACTAGAAACCTATTTTTCAGATTATTCGCTTGCTACTCTATGCATTGGACCTTTGGGGGAGATACGGGTATATTTTGAAGGACGATTCTAGACTATTAGATAAATTTGATTAGAAAGTTTAATGAGTTATTTTGTAATAATGAGATTTTGTATTTATATTCAAATGTAAACTTTGGATATTGTAATTTGATTTAGTTAATGTGAATGAGAAAATAAAGAGAGTATTTTATGAGCAATATGGTATACTTTGAGATCTAGACAGCTTAATACGTCGATACTGCGGCGTAGGCTATACTTGCCCACGCATTCGTATCCCAAAAAGTGAGTGCGGGTCGTAACAGGGGTACAGGCCGGGAGTCTATTTTTCTTTTGCACAAGCTGAGGAAGACGAGGTTAATCCGGAGTAGTTCTTCACTTATTGCTATATTTATTTTCTGTCAGAGCTGAGGACTTGTAGTGACTTCTTTTATATTTTCATCTAAGACTTGTATCGTTCATTTATTTTGCTGAGACTTGTATCCATGGATTTCCCATATGACTGTTTTACTTTTATTTGACATTATTCTAGTTTCCTTATTCAGCATGATGATGTTATGTTTCTTGTTACTACATATTTGTATCTGTGGATGAGTTTAGATGCATGTGACTGTCATGATTATGATTATATTTGTGAAACCCATATTTTGTGAATAATTATTATTAGTGTTTTAGTATTAATTATTAGTATTTCTAATATTATTATTATTTATTATTATTAAATATGTTTGAGTGCAAAAAAATGATTTCGAAAATTAAACAACATTGATTTTTGAATTCAGACCCAGACCCGAGTCCGAACCCAGACCCAGGCCTGAGCCTGAACCCAATCTCCTTTCCTTTCCTTTCAAATTTCTGATTGGTTCTAAAAAAAAATAATAATAATAATAATAATAATAATAAATAATTAGTCAGCTGGTCCCGTAGGACCAGCATCTACTCACTCACACATATTGGCAAAACCCCCTCATTTCCGTAACTCCCCAACTTAATTCCCATCTCCTTATAACTCCCAACCCATCAACTCCCCCTCTTATAACTCCCTATTCCATCAACTCCTCTGGACCACACACTTTTCCCATTTTCCCCTTTAATACTCAACCACACCCCCACTCCCTTTTAACTCATCCACAACTATTCCCATTTCTCACTTCACAGAGAAAACAAACTCTCCCTACTCTCTCTCTCGTACTCTCATCTCTCCCTCTCTGTTCTCAGAAACCCACTTCACTCACCAACCCCCAACCGCCACTCCGCCAACTCCGGCGATCCGCGTGACTTTCCGCGGCTGCCGAGTTCCCCCTCGCGCCGCCCCTGGCCGCGAGTCCGGCGACCGCAGCGCCCTCTTCCCGGAGCTCCGCCGACCCCGGCGTTTCCACGCCGCGCCCGCCGGCCTCCTTGCGCCCCCTTTTCGGCCAGATCCGCCTCCGCGCGGCGCCCTTCCGGCGAAGCGCTCGGCCGTGTGCCCTGTTTCCGAGGCCGCCCCGACTTCCTCTCCGGCGATCTCCCCGTCCAGCGCGGATCCGCCGCCCCTTCGCGGCCATCCCGACCGCCCGCAGCGGCGGTGCTCCTCCCCGAGCCCGCTCCTCCCGCGGCCGTCCGCGGCTCCCTCCGCCGCAGCCAGCCCGGCGACCCGCCGGCAGAACCCCGACCCCCTTCCGCGCGGTTCCCCGCCGCGTCAGCGACCCCCTCGGCCGACAGCGCTCGTGCCGTCGGTGCCCCGCTGCTGTCCAGCGACCCCTTCCCGTGGACTTCTCCGCTGTCCGCCGCCCTCCAGCGCCCCGGCGGAGTTTCCCGCTGATTTCCGCGGTTCCTTGCTGTCCCCGCCGGCGTTTCCCGCTGTCCGCAGATTCTCCCGCTGTTCGGGATCTTCGACCTGCTGCCGAACTTAGTTTCGGATTATTCCCAAGTTTTTCCCGCGGCTCCCCGCCAATGGAATCTGGTAATTTCTGGATAATCACAGTAGTTCGTCCCCCATAGAGTCGATGATGATAGATCGGTCCCCCGGTTCCCTCTCGGGAATCCGGTTAGCTGCGTATATTATCGTTTAGCTGCGTTAGATTATTTTCCTGTGTTGCCTTGGTGTGATTTAGTTGGATTATGAGATTCCCGGACTTTTCGAGAATTATTCGGTGGAGTTGGAATTATTTTTCTGTGGCTTGGAATCATTTTGGTGGATATTTCTGTGGATTATTTTGGGTTGGAAAATATTTGCAGGAGTTTGTTGGCGCACTTCCCAGTTCTTGGGTTTGTTTCGAAATAGAGGAAGTGCTGCCCAAATTTTTACAAAACTATATTTATATTGATTTCAAATTGGCTTTCGAAAATGAATTTCTAAACTGATTTTTCGGGCGACGACCGTACCGGTCTGTGGGCCCCGGCGAAATGCAAACGCACCGGTCCGACCGGACGTTGTGGTATTAGCCGAATTTTGAGGAATGGACCGAGTCTGAGACTCTTAGCTATCTTTTTAATTATTTTAATTAATATTTAGGCTATTATTTATAGTTATTTAATTCCTGCACTTTATTTAATAATTAAGTCATTTTCTCTTATTTTGATGTAAAAGAAAATTGTACAGGACATAAGCCCACCCTAGGACCATTAGCTGTGCCATTGTATTGTGTAGCATAGTTTTATTTTATTTTTCTGGTGGATGTGAAATTTGGGTGGTTTTTTTGATTAGTCGCATAATCGTAGATTAGAGCGCGATTTACTGATTAATTAAGAACTAATTAAAATGGATAAAATATTAGTAAATAACTAGTTCACGGTTTATCACTAAAAGAAAACTGTATTTTTATAAATATATTACAAAAACTCAAAGTTTTCCCAAGTTAAATTGATTCTCGTGTATTTCCAAATAATCTAATTAACCGGCTTAATCAACGCACGTAGTTGCGACGTAATCGTTAGCTGTAGATTAATACAACATAAAACCTGACTAGGATATGACTACTAGAGATTGCAACTAGCACACTTAGTCTGGTTATACAAAGGATCTAAGTCGAGTTCTCAACTGTAGGAACTCGAAGTTACAACTGACGTTCCTCCTCGGTACCGACTCGTCTATCCAGTCACAATAACAAAGGCAAGTGCAGTTATGTCTATTTGGTAATTATTTTATTGCAATTTTAAACCACATTGCTACACGGAACTCTCTCCTAGAGTTCGAATATTGACTCATTGATTGAATCTGATTGACTCGGGATATTGGGGGAGTAGTGTAGCGTCTATGACCAATACCCCTATATTGCATCATTGATTGTGCGAGCTGATTCCTCCTATACACGAGGATACGTCGGACCGTATCATTAGGATATAATTGAATCATTCCAAGCCGGTCATAGTTCGTTACCTACTCAAATCACACTGTTTTCAATTGTAGAATTATGAAAAATATTGTTAAAGTATTTCAAATTGTTTAACATTGCAAATTTCAAATTATTATTTGAATTATTGGATATTCGTAATTGTACTTTGCTCCCTCCTGACTGGAGACAACATTTTAGGTATCACTGAGGATGAAGAGCTATACTATAATAGCTATTATGACCCGGTCCTCTACCCTGCGAAGGTACCAGAGCCGTCTCTGGAGGACGCTGATCCTGGGACTACAGAACCAGATGCTTAGATAGTTTTTCTTTTCTGTATTTTCTCCTTTATTTGGAGTTTGTAGTTTATTTCAGCATTTCATTTCCAGTTGTACTTCTGAATATTTTATTAAACAAAGTTTTATTTCCGAATAGAACATTTGTGACAAATGTAATTGTGTTGTTGTGAATACCTGCAATGGAACAGCTTACTGCCGCCGTCTCACAACGGTACAGGCTGGGTATGATCCGATTCGACCCAAGAAATTGGGACCGGGTCGTGACATGTTTTTAGTGGTGGCCCATGCAGGTCTGAACAACAACTTAGGAAAACATACCTAGAAATAATTAGAACACTAGAACATCAATTTGTCACAACATAGGACCGAAATATATTATAAATAAATATTTTTGTTTGATTATAGACTGATAGGATACCTTGCTTATGTTTGCATCCTAAACCATCCAGAGCATGACCATTGACCAAATCCTGCTGGCGATGAGGTGTCATCTCCGGATCATACCCCATCTCCTCAACCAAGCCCAGGGTCTTTTCCCTCGCGGCTGATTGACCGTCCCCATAATGCATCCAGTAAAGTTTTTCCTACACTGGCAATTCCTACCTCATCTCAAACTGAATTGCATTTCCTTGGTGGAGTATTCATTTTGTTGCTCCACTAGTACCAGCAATCATCTTCCAAATGGTTGTCCTATTTCAAGAAATCCTGGAGTTCCAGAAAGCTCAAGATGAAGCCCAGCAGGAACAGATGAATATCATGAGAGGAGACATGAAGAACGTCATGATGTAGCCTTAGTTATCCCCAACCAAGTTAGAGCAGAACTTCTGTCCTAGGATGGATACCCTTGAAACTAGAAGATATTTTGGGTCCTATCAAGTACTCTACTTTTCGGCAGCCTTGTCGTAAGAAGCTATGGGCTTGTAACTATTGCAAGAGGCCTGGTCATCAGACCGTTAGTTGCCGTAAGAAATTGGGACAATGTTTGGCATGTGGATCTGCTGAACATCGGGTAAAGGACTGCCCCTTATCTTTCCATCAAACCAGAGCTCATATCCCAGCAACACCTGTTAGGCCACAACCTAGGGACCCTCTTTCTATCCAGCAGACCCTACCCCTTACAATAAGGCATGATGTATACTCGAGGTTCTTAGAAAGGAAAGCAGTTGGAGACTGCTCATGCAGAACCATGAAGAATAGTACCTAGAATCGCAGAATAGCATTATCTTTTTGGAAGTTGTAACAGGATGTCCTTAGATCAATCATAAGAGTTTTGCTGTAATTCTCCTCATGAATAGAAATTTTAGTTACACTCTTATGGCAGATGTTTTCCCTGATAGTCTCCCCGGATTATCCCAGATATAGACATAGGATTCACCCCTGACTTAGTCCCTGGCTCTTTCCCTATTTCTAAAGGATGTTACAGAGTCAACCCGAAGTTGGCCAAGAAGATGAAGGACCAGATCAATGAAGGCTCTAGGATTTATTCAGAGTGGAACTTCACTTTAGGGAGTACCTATCTTGTTTGTGCCCAGAAGGATGGAACAACGGATGTGCATCGATTACCAGACACTAAAGAACAAGTACTTTCTGTCTAGATCGAGGATCTGTTTGATCTGGTTGTGTGGAATTAGGGTGTTTCGAAGTTTGACTTAAGATTTGACTACCATCATATCAAAGTCAGGAAAGAGGACATTTCCAAGACGGTGTTCAAACACCAAGTATGGGTAGTTTTCTTTGGTCAGGACGTTAGACTGACAAATGCTTCTGCTGTGTTCATGAATCTCATGAATAGAGATTTTCATGAGTATTTGAATCAGTTTATCTTCTCCATAGATAACCTTCTGATATATTGAAGACTGAAGAAGAGCATGAAGAACACCTGAGGAAGTTTTGAAAACTTTGAGGAAAAAGAAGTTTTATGGTAAGTTATCTGAACGTGGATCTTTGACAAGGTGGACTTTTGGCCATGTTGTCAAGAGAAGAAATTTCGATGGAAGATAGCTGCTGTTGAAGAGTGGTATACCCCAAGTTCAATTCGGAAGGTTCTTGAACTTGGCCGGCTACTATCAGAAGTTCGTGAAGGATTTCGCCAAGATTGCTGAGCCAATGACGAAGCTCACCTGGAAGAATGAAGAGTTCATCTGAACGAAAGTTTGCCAGACGACATTGAGGAGCTGAAGAAGAGACTTACCACTACACCAATCCTCGCGCTACCCGCAGGAACCGGTGGGTTCTCAATTTACTGTAATACCTCTGGAAGAGGACTGGGTTGCGTTCTTCAACAACATGGGAAAGTAATTGCTTACACGTGTAGGCAACTACAGACTCATGAGAAGAATCATCCCACGCCTAATTTGAAATTTGCTGCAATTATCTTTACTTTGAAACTATGGAAACATGATTTTTATGGAAAGGGAGTGAAATATGTACGGACTACAAAAGTCTGAAATATGTCTTCACTCAGAAAGGGCTGAATGTTAGACTAAGAAGATGGTTGAAGCAGATGAAGGTTTTCGATATCGACCTGCATCGAGAAGTTTGGACTGGAGGTTATACTACCTGGAGATAGAAGGACGAAGCTGGATGCTGATTCAGTATTGATGAAGTTCGAGGCCGATGGACAAAATCAAGAGAACGTAGTTCCAAAACAAGGCACTTTGCAGGCTTAGAGATCAAGTGTTGGCAGGAACGCTTGAGGGTTTCTAAATTAATCAGCATTGGAACTCTGAAAAAAAAAATGGTGCGAGACTTTGCGTATCGGCTGACAAACGGAGGAGCGAGTTGATGAAAGAAATGCACCGGTTGCAGTATTCCATAAATTCAGGAGATAATAAGATGTATCGGAATATGCCTCCATTGATTGGTGTTATGGAATGAAGAAGGACAATTCCAGGTATGGGATTAGATGTGAATTTGTCAACATGAGGAATTTAGCAAGAGAACAACAAGTTTGTTGAAGCTGCTGGACAATTCGGAGTAGAAGTAGAAGCATATAACAATGAACTTTGAGTAAGGATTGCCTTGTTCCCAAGGAGGGAAGGGCACCAATTGGATTATAATAACCGACTAACTAAGTCAGCACACTTTTTTCCTTCAAGTTGGTTTATCCACTAAGAAGTGGGCATCATTGTACGGGAAGCACATCTACCGGATTCATGGAGTACCGCGGGACGAGCAATCAGAGAGGTCAATCCAGACGCTTGAAGATGTATTGAGATTTTGCGTCTTGGAATTTGGTAGGTCTTGGGAAGACCAAATTACTTTTGGTGAAGTTTTCTCCTACCAGAGGAACAATCAGTTTCGACGGAGCTGGAAATTGAGGCCAGGTACATCAGGTCATTTGAAGTTTAAGACGCGTTGGAAGTAGCGTACCAGTTAGCTCTACCAGCTAATCTTGAGAGTGTGCAACGTCTTCTACGTCACAGCTCAGATGCTACATTTTGGATCCGAGTCACAATTTGGATAATTCAGAGCTCAAGTTGGACTTAACCTTTCAGTGCCAGAGAAACCAGTTGCAAGCCTAGTCAGAGGTAAGAAGAAGATCAGAATTCGAGCCATCACTTATTTCTCATCTTTTCGTTCTAAACTTGACTGATGCTGACGAAGTTAGCCTAGTTTTGCAAGCTATCTCTTTATCAAGCTTGATCATGACGATATCTTATTGGGTGCACCCACTAATATATTGTCTAATCAGGACCGGTGCATGATGGTCTGATCAACCTTGTGTACTTTGGTTCGCTTTTGTATTTTTCTGCGTGGATGATATCATAAATAACAAAAAACTTGTCCCTAAATCGTCTCATCCACGACTGCCTTGAAAATTCTTATTGTTGGACCTGAGTTACGGGCGTAGTACCCGTAGCTGTTTGATTCTCCTACCCTGCCTTTAAATTTCGAGGACGAAATTTTCTAAGGAGGGAAGATTGTGAAACCCATATTTTATGAATAATTATTATTAGTGTTTTAGTATTAATTATTAGTATTTCTAATATTATTATTATTTATTATTATTAAATATGTTTGAGTGCAAAAAAATGATTTCGAAAATTAAACAACATTGATTTTTGAATTCAGACCCAGACCCGAGTCCGAACCCAGACCCAGGCCTGAGCCTGAACCCAATCTCCTTTCCTTTCCTTTCAAATTTCTGATTGGTTCTAAAAAATAAATAATAATAATAATAATAATAATAATAATAATAATAATAATAATAATAATAATAATAATAAATAATTAGTCAGCTGGTCCCGTAGGACCAGCATCTACTCACTCACACACATTGGCAAAACCCCCTCATTTCCGTAACTCCCCAACTTAATTCCCATCTCCTTATAACTCCCAACCCATCAACTCCCCCTCTTATAACTCCCCATTCCATCAACTCCTCTGGACCACACACTTTTCCTATTTTCCCCTTTAATACTCAACCACACCCCCACTCCCTTTTAACTCATCCACAACTATTCCCATTTCTCACTTCACAGAGAAAACAAACTCTCCCTACTCTCTCTCTCGTACTCTCATCTCTCCCTCTCTGTTCTTAGAAACCCACTTCACTCACCAACCCCCAACCGCCACTCCGCCAACTCCGGCGATCCGCGTGACTTTCCGCGGCTGCCGAGTTCCCCCTCGCGCCGCCCCTGGCCGCGAGTCCGGCGACCGCAGCGCCCTCTTCCCGGAGCTCCGCCGACCCCGGCGTTTCCACGCCGCGCCCGCCGGCCTCCTTGCGCCCCCTTTTCGGCCAGATCCGCCTCCGCGCGGCGCCCTTCCGGCGAAGCGCTCGGCCGTGTGCCCTGTTCCCGAGGCCGCCCCGACTTCCTCTCCGGCGATCTCCCCGTCCAGCGCGGATCCGCCGCCCCTTCGCGGCCATCCCGACCGCCCGCAGCGGCGGGGCTCCTCCCCGAGCCCGCTCCTCCCGCGGCTGTCCGCGGCTCCCTCCGCCGCAGCCAGCCCGGCGACCCACCGGCAGAACCCCGACACCCTTCCGTGCGGTTCCCCGCCGCGTCAGCGACCCCCTCGGCCGACAGCGCTCGTGCCGTCGGTGCCCCGCTGCTGTCCAGCAACCCCTTCCCGTGGACTTCTTCGCTGTCCGCCGCCCTCCAGCGCTCCGGCGGAGTTTCCCGCTGAATTCCGCGGTTCCTTGCTGTCCCCGCCGGCGTTTCCCGCTGTCCGCAGATTCTCCCGCTGTTTGGGATCTTCGACCTACTGCCGAACTTAGTTTCGGATTATTTCCAAGTTTTTCCTGCGGCTCCCCGCCAACGGAATCTGGTAATTTCTGGATAATCACAGTAGTTCGTCCCCCGTAGAGTCGATGATGATAAATCGGTCCCCCGGTTCCCTCTCGGGAATCCGGTTAGCTGCGTATATTATCGTTTAGCTGCGTTAGATTATTTTCCTGTGTTGCCTTGGTGTGATTTGGTTGGATTATGAGATTCCCGGACTTTTCGGGAATTATTCGGTGGAGTTGGAATTATTTTTCTGTGGCATGGAATCATTTTGGTGGATATTTCTGTGGATTATTTTGGGTTGGAAAATATTTGCAGGAGTTTGTTGGCGCACTTCCCAGTTCTTGGGTTTATCCCGAAATAGAGGAAGTGCTGCCCAAATTTTTACAAAACTATATTTATATTGATTTCAAATTGGCTTTCGAAAATGAATTTCTAAACTGATTTTTCGGGCGACGACCGTACCGGTCTGTGGGCCCCGGTGAAATGCAAACGCACCGGTCCGACCGGACGTTGTGGTATTAGCCGAATTTTGAGGAATGGACCGAGTCTGAGACTCTTAGCTATCTTTTTAATTATTTTAATTAATATTTAGGCTATTATTTATAGTTATTTAATTCCTGCACTTTATTTAATAATTAAGTCATTTTTTCTTATTTTGATGTAAAAGAAAATTGTACAGGGCATAAGCCCACCCTAGGACCATTAGCTGTGCCATTGTATTGTGTAGCATAGTTTTATTTTATTTTTCTGGTGGATGTGAAATTTGGGTGGTTTTTTTGATTAGTCGCATAACCGTAGATTAGAGCGCGATTTACTGATTAATTAAGAACTAATTAAAATGGATAAAATATTAGTAAATAACTAGTTCACGGTTTATCACTAAAAGAAAACTGTATTTTTATAAATATATTACAAAAACTCAAAGTTTTCCCAAGTTAAATTGATTCTCGTGTATTTCCAAATAATCCAATTAACCGGCTTAATCAACGCACGTAGTTGCGACGTAATCGTTAGCTGTAGATTAATACAACATAAAACCTGACTAGGACATAACTACTAGAGATTGCAACTAGCACACTTAGTCTGGTTATTCAAGGTTCTAAGTCGAGTTCTCAACTGTAGGAACTCGAAGTTACAACTGACGTTCCTCCTCGGTACCGACTCGTCTATCCAGTCATTCTAAAACAAAGGCAAGTGCAGTTATGTCTATTTGGTAATTTATCTAGTAATTGTTTTATTGCAATTTTAAACCACATTGCTACACGGAACTCTCTCCTAGAGTTCAAATATTGACTCATTGATTGAATCTGATTGACTCGGGATATTGGGGGAGTAGTGTAGCGTCTATGACCAATACCCTTATATTGCATCATTAATTGTGCGAGCTGATTCCTCCTATACACGAGGATAGGCCGGACCGTATCATTAGGATATAATTGAATCATCCCAAGCCGGTCATAGTTTGTTACCTACTCAAATCACATTGTTTTCAATTGTAGAATTGTTGGAAAATATTGTTAAAGTATTTCAAATTGTTTAACATTGCAAATTTCAAATTATTATTTGAATTATTGGATATTCGTAATTGTACTTTGCTCCCTCCTGACTGGAGACCCAATATTTTAGGTATCACTGATGAGGCTTTGTTACGCGATCCCAAGACGAGGAATTCGAGATTGCTGAGCTGTTTGCCTAGAGTTTTCTTTTATTCATGATGTATAAAAAAATGGTTTAAGTTGTATCTTTTATTTCATGTAAAAGTTTAATAAAGTTTTAAATTTTCCAATGTTGAGTTGTGACAAATTATAGTGTTGTTGTATGGTTACCTGCTACCGAACAGCTTACTGCCGCCGTCTCAACAACGGTGCAGGCTGGGCATGATCCGACTAGACCCAGAATATTGGGATCGGGTCGTGACAATATTTTATAGCTTAAGATACTTTCCATTTGGTCAATTAAGTTGGATATACCTATGGAATGTGTCTGCTGGCATGCCACGTGTTCTAGTCCTTATGGATTTTGGGACTGGCACGTAACAATTTGAATCCATCATGGGTGGACATTTATTGAATAAATACAATCTAAAATCTTCCTATTAAGTTAAGGCAACCTAGAGTGGGCCCTACCAAAGCTTGTTGGACTAGGTTTCGGTCAATATAATTCTCGGTCGAAATAGACTCTGAAAGTCTTCTAATTGCGCCTTGTATGCCATTTGAAAATAAATAACACAAGAAAACTCAATTGAATGGGACACCATTGGCATGTGTGTAGTAGGCTCAAAATAGATCAAAATCACATATCAGGTCGAATGGTTTGGATCGATGTTGGTCCCCAAATTAAATTGGAAGAATACAACAAGCTACGGTAGATGGTAAACATTGCCTAATTGACCCGAAAGTTGTACAGTAAAAATAGAGCACAAGGGAATGAGTATGAGTGAGACATGATATATCGAAGTGAATATAAACTTGTCTAGATCAAAACATATGAATGACGTTTCTAGGGATTGATATTTCTTGTGCTCCTAAAATCAAAGCAACGAAAAAAAGAGTATTTAATGATAAAAAATAATAGTAGAAAAAATATCTATCATTAAATATATTAATTAAAATAAAATAACTCTAAAAATCCAGAGGGCTTACAACCAACCCACCTTAGAAAATTTTGCCCTCGAAATTAGGCATATCATAATATAACAACACATAGTAATAATAATATCAAATAACCAATGGCACCATCTTAACTTTTTTTTTTTGCAATCCTTCTAAACATATCCCTTCTTGTCTCAAAAGAGACAAGTTGGGTGATCATTTGTCTGGTACGGGCGACCCTCTACTAAAGATATACTCCTAGCTATCTGATTGATTTTCCATGGTATCCTCAAAATTAAAATATGAAACATGCTATAAAAGGAAACTAATCAAACACGATTTCTAGAGGGCACTCGTACCAGTGGGATTCTAAGTTTACATAATCTACCAAAAACTAAGGCACACTCAATTCTAGATACATCCTAACTTGTATGATGACAACACAAAAACTAAGGGCAGGAACGGTACACCTTCCTATAAAAAAAATTCAAAACATAGGTATTGCGGACTAAATTCAAGGGCTTTCTAAGGAGTCCTAAGTACCATCATGGTGCTATTGGTCAATAACTCTATATAAAAAATTATTACTAATTCAACATTATTTCTGTATAGGCCAGGCCTTCTACAAGATAGAAGAAAAATATTACTCTACTCCTTTTAACTATCACCAGGCTATACAATTATTACAAGTACACCTATCGGCTAGGCAAGGGTCGAGGATGAGATGAACCTATACACACACCTATTGGTTAATCTTCTAGTCCTGGTCTTTTATATATCATTTCAAGGCTAGTTTACCATATATAGAGATAATCGTCTAGCCTAACTCAAACCTTCCTACTCTATCTAATACTACTAAGTCACAAATTATTATGATATTAGCACTCGATAACAATCCTTCTAGTACTTTTATTGAAGGTTCTATCTTAGGCAAAGGTAGTATCGATTTAGTCTAGTGATCCTAGGGTCTCTCATTAGGGTTAAGTCCTATATTGCACTCTATTCTAACTTCCATCTTAGGATAATATCTATAAAGTTTTACCCACCTTAGCTATTTACATAGTCCTATCAAGCATGGGTTCCTATGTCCTCTAAGTAATAATTTCTACAACAGAAGAATACCACTCCTATCTACTTGGTCCATCTAGTATATGTGCCTCCCTCTACCCTACTTGTATGTAGAAAATCGCTTCCGAAATACTCTATCCATCTTACTTTTATAACACATTATAATTGAAATAGTTCATCAAGCACAGATGTTTGTCTTTCCGAAATAGGAAAGGCGAGAATTCGATACAAGGAGTTCAAGCGAGGTATATTTGACTGCAAACACGAGGTTCAAGGGCGATAGTAGATAACAAAGGGAATTTGATAACAACTGTGGATTGAGATCCTAATACACTATCCTATTATAGACTCGTTTGGGATAGTAACGTAACTGAAATGATTTAATCTGGACCTGTATGAGCCACCACAAAAATATGTCACGTCCTACTCCCCAAATACATAGGACTAGGAACATAAGCATGCCAACTAATAAGATCTAGAATAAGTTTCCAATTTAATGAACTTACGCTAGATGCACACGCTGAAAAAGTGTACTAAACCTATGCTACCACAACTATATCTCAATCCACATATAAGTAAATAAAACAAGAATGAACAATATGTAATATAGTTGCCGCCCTTAAAACACATGTTCGAGCAAACTCGAGAATGAAATAAGTTTACAAAGCTAGGCTAATAAGCAGAGTATTTGATGATAAAAAATATATAAAACACGGAAGAATGATAAAATAATACTATAAACAATACCTAAAGCATGAAGACACAAACAAACTATTTATCATCTATCTATAAGTGCTCCGCAACAACCTGAAGAGATCACTAGGTCCTTAGAGGGACGTAACAAGATACAAAAGAAATATGCCATAATATGAACTGAATGAATATAAATGGATAGCCCGAACCACCATATGGTCCACTATCTTATCGCCAAAATAACGAACCACACCTACAACCAAACAAGGACAAGATATGGCCTACTATTCCGTGACAAAACATTATCCCATGTTATGGTTAGGGATAAGTACAATATCTAATCGTACTATGTAAATGCATGTTAATGACGACTTGGACGTATGGATGGGTAAATATGATTTTTTATTGGAACACATGACGACGTTGGATCATGAGACGATGCCCAATATCGGCTAGTAAAGAAAGTCAAAATCGAGTAACAAAATAAAAGGCTCATGACTCCTCAATCTCCTCTAAAGACTATAGATTCTAAAAGGGTACTCCCATACATCTTTTGGTAGTCTTCCACGTCCATGGGCTTGCACAAGTCATATCCATGACTCGGACAAACCATATCTCAAATGCAAGTCATCATACCTATATATAATCTAACTATCCAATGAATCAACGCACCGATGATCAGTTAATGCGCAAATCATGCATATGAATCCTCACTCATTGTGTCGTGTAATAATACGTGTCAAGGTGTCACGCCCTAGTCCCAAAATATGCAGGACCGAACCACATGGCATAGGCCAGCTACGTATTCAACCAGACTCTAGTCCGACTAGAATATGTATAAGCTATTCAAAATGGTGTAACTATCACTACATCAACTCCATATCTCAATCCAGATGACATAAATATAAGAAAGAAAAATATGAATACTAGTCTGTAGCCCAATAATCATACTCGACCGAGTAGACTCGAAAAGAATAATATGAGTCTACAAATACTACGTAATCGAGCAGATATGTAATAACATAAGATGAAACTTCGAAAGAGTATATACCTGAAATGAAATAAACACCAGCAACAATCCATCAAGGAGCTCTACAAACCTACTCAGTCAACTTGGTCCTCATCGGGATGTAGCAAGATACATAATATATATGCCGATATGAAGTACAGTAAATAACATGTGTAGATAGAAGCATGTGATCCAGGGTAATACAAAGGTGATCAAGTACCACTACTACTAGGCCAACCATCTAGTCTGTGTTATGAGGACAACTTTCGATGCGAGGGCTTTCCAAATATAAAATCCGTAGCTCCTGTATAGAGACTTTCGGGATGCAGGATCGTAGCTCCAGTATAGAGACTTCCGATAAATATAGTCATAGCTCTGGTATAGAGACTCCCGATAAATAAAAGAGGCACGTAACTCCGGTTACAAAATCTCTCGAATAAGGATGTATAATAATAAGTACATAGTGATATATGCATAGTAGCCCTCTCGCCTAGTAATTGTCCTCCCTACCCAATGCTGCTATTCATGTCGTATCTACGACACATCCAGTCCGACTCTAATAAAAGATAAGTCCAGAACTCTAGTCAAAATATGTACACAAGAGATCCAACATCAGTAACATCCAGAGGTCATATGAGTCACCTATATGCCATGCAGTACGAATCTGTGTATCAGGTCTATGTGTCAGCAGAAAAATTATGACAGTGTACTCGTAATGAACAAGAAAAATGGTGTACAGTATATCCAGTGAGAATCGAATAATAAGAAACTATAAGCATATAGATACTGTAAATCATATTAGCAAGGTATATTTGCCTGGAGTTATACAAACTATGCTGAGACTGTAGTACCAAGGTCTATCACACTATTCATGAGAACCATACTGCATGCAAATATCTATCAACCTAAACCACAAACAAATATATATATCACACACTAAAGTACACGTAAGACTAATAACTCCCACCAAGGGAGCTTGGGTCATTCTAGTCGCGTATGACCTTAGGTTATCTAAGACACTTGTTAACTATATTGCCTAGAACTATGTCATACTAGTCGCTATAATCATTATTTCTAATAATATGAATTACAAATGGTAGGTTTGAAATATCAAGTTTATACCTCGTTATTCGTACCGTGAAACCTATGTCACATGAATCGAGACAAGATGATCAACCGTAGGATTAACAATCTTATCTTAGCGATCCACATTGTCATCTTGTCAATTTCAGCGATATGAGATCACTGGAATCGACTGATCTCAGTTTTGATGCACGAATTCTGAAATACGAACATGAATAGGAATTAATTATAATTAATAGTGGTTACATAAAGGACAATCTATAGACATCATCAGATGATAAAATAATATCACCAACATGTTCAGAATGGTCAAATTAGCTAGGATAGCTTACCCATAAGTCCAATTTGGATACATAGATAAAACGATAAATTTAGGTCAAAACGATGTCCGTCGTTGGACCAACTTTACACCAAAAAATATGCCAGGATAAAAGTTCTCTAAACCTAGCAAAGTATATGTCCATGAGTCCAGAATGATGATAAGAACCAAACGGTATATCCGGAATTAGAATCCGATGAGCCGATCTCAAAATGATCCGTTGACCCGGATATTGGAATCTGGTTTGCACGAAAATATGTATCGGAGCAAAAGTCCTCTAAATCCAACAAAATATATGTTAATGAGTCCAAAATGATGACAAAAATCCAACGATATATCCAGAATTGGATTTTGATGAACCGTTCTCAAAATGATCTGTTGACCCGGACAAAGGGACCCGATTTGTACCGAAATACGTGCCGGATCCACGTTGCTCCAAACATAATAAATTATTGTTTGCAAAAACAAAACTTGATCTTTATTTCACAAACTTTAAAGAATAGTACAAGAGTACAATAAATTCTAGGAAAGTACAACTTTAGGAATCCGATCTGAATGATGATCGCTTTATCCCTTTGACGATGTGAACTTTAAAGATGATAGCCTCTGAAGTTGAAGGCGGTAGCCTCTGAAGAATGCAGCAGCACTTGGGCAAGAACTTCTGATCTCTGGTGGTAATAATGATCTGATCTCTGATCTCTATGATCCCCCCTAGGAAGGACTTGAAACTCTATTTATAGAGTTCTAGAAATAACTAATTTTTAGTTATTCTGGATTGTGCAGGATGGATTGCGTAGACATTGGACTGCGCAAGCAGCGAACTGCGTTGGCAGTTACTTGATCGTGGGCCAACTGTATGGGACACATGGTATTGTTTGATTGAAATGCGCATGATCGTGTACAGACGGTTGCCACATGGTGAGCAATTGATGGCATGAATGCCACGTACAAAATGTCAGTTGTTGATGGATTGTGCCACATGAACTGTGCTGGCTGTAGACTGAGCTAGGTTAGACTGCGCTGCAGAGAAACGAGTAGATTACGCTTCGAGTGGGCTGGTAGACTGCGCTGGCTGTACAGCTGTCCTCGAGCGCTATGCTGCATGAGAAACGAACAGTTTCCTCATTCTTTAGGCTATCAGCTGTCAGAAGATCTGATTCCCTGTCAGATAATGATGACGAGGCCACGACAGCTAGCGCATTTGGATGAGTGCGCAGTTCAGCCTGCGCAATTGAGATGTTGCGCAATCTATCTCCTGCGCAGTTCATTTGAAGGGTGCACAATTTGATTTTTCTGGCTTTTTTGATGGGTGCAACTTGATTTTTAGGACCTACAAGACCCCCTTCAATGTTTTCGAAATTTGAAAGTATTTCAAAGTTTCGAAATACTTTGAATTTTGATTTTAAAATCAAGTTGCGCAAGTAATACCTTGTCTGCGCATTTAGAGGAATTAGTTCCTATTTCTTCGGCACAATCTGAGGCATCTGTTTACTTTCGAAAAACTATAAATAGTTCTCATTCTTCTTTCTGTTACTCTGTACTTATTTCCAATCGTTTGAGAGAGAAAACTCCTGAGCCAACTCCGACTCTTCTCCGTCTTCTCCGTCGACAGCAATGGCTCCGAAATGCTCCGCTGCCGAGAAGGGCAAAGCCCCCGCTGAGTCTTCGACTCGGGCTGTGCCTCACATTTCTCGTCACAAAATCGGTCACCCCGTACTGCAAGGTAGCCATTGGACTCGATCAAAAACCCTTTTTAGGGTTCTTTGACATTGTTGAACCTTCAAACCTTTCTCTTTTTAGAGATTTGGTTGTATTGCGCTGCCCTGTTTAGGATTTTGGCCGCACACACACAAATAGTTTTTATTTTTTGAAAACTATTTTCTTGCACAATCGGTTAGGTAGCGCTGGCAAAAGTCAGCACACTCTATCGATTTACGCAAGTCTGTCCAGCACAAACTGTTGCCTTGTGCAAGCTTGTTAGCACAATCTGATGGCTTACGCAAGCGAGTGTGTTGGCACAACTGGACAGTTTGCGCATGGAAGCTGCTTTAGCGTAATCTGATGCTTTACACACAGCATAATCTGATGCTTGCGCAATTTGTTGATCTTTTGAACAGAATCTTTGATTTTGCATGTACTAAATTCTGTCTTTTTGTTTGAGGCAGTTAACATCAGAGAAGACCCAGATTATGAAATCTTTGCAGGGATCCTAGCTGAACCAGAGTTTAAGGAAGATCTGTCCCATGTAACATTTCCCCAGTATGCTCTGCCATCGTCCCGTCTAGCCATCTTAACGGCTCAAGACAATAAAATATTTTTGAGTCTGATAAACGGGCAACCTCTGCAGAATGCCGATGCCATTATTCATAAGAAGCCTTTATTTCTATTTGGTGAGGCTATTGATAAGAGTTCTCAGCCGAGACCTCGTGTTGAGCAGAGACTCTTTCAGAGAGCCGAGAAGAGGATACTTTTGCCTGAGATCTCTAGGTGACTTCATTTATCTCGCTACGCTCATGCGAGATATCCCAGGAGGATGGACTGGGATATAACTCCTCTCCAGCAAGCCAGAACAGGAAACATTTGTGTGAAGAAAGGACCCAACAATAAGGACATGTTTTATAGTTCTTCGGAGCATCACAGCTCTCTGCTCAGGGGATTGAAACCTGGGTGCATCCCACTAGAGAACTCCTCCTTGTTGCTGCCGGTCCGAACATCGATCTTTGCAAATGAATTCGTAAAGGTTGAGGGAAGATACCCGGATCAGGACATCCGCTTGACAGGTCTAGTGAATCCAGATAACAAAAGGTGGAACTGCATAGCCAATTGGATATTGGCTCAGTTCGAAGAGAAGTTCAAGGAAATTGAGCTGTATCAGGAGATATACTCCACAGTATACGGCTTCCAACCCAATCCTCACATATTCCTGGCTTTAGCAGAAAGGTAGAACTTTAGAACAGGGACTTTTATGACGCCCTGTGGGGAAATCGGACTGGCTCTTCACGAGATGAAGTACATCTCGAGTCTACCAATAGAGGAATTTTCCTATGAGGAATTTGTCCCAACAAATGACGAGTTGGACAAACTTCATCATGAGAACGCTGATATGGTGGCCGTCTTCGAGGAGCTCTTGTGCCACTACAATATATGTTCCTTGTATTACAAAAGCGGTTCATCAGGCACCTGTTATTCGTCGAAATGGTTACCATATTTGTTCCTTAACCACATTATGGAGAAGAAAACCAAGGAACACGACAATTATAAACCCAACTTCTTCAAACCACTCAGCAGCAGTGAGGTGATTGGGTTGATGGAGGAGAATAAGAAAATGGACATCTTGATCGATGATGATCTCCAATACCCTCCTTTCAAGACAGGAGATAATATCGAAAGTTTTATGAGGATGGGCTATAGGCCCATGTCAAATAAAGCCCAGCTGGCGGGTTTCCTCACCTATTGGCTCCGACGATTTGTCGTCCCGGGAGCGAGCGCCGTTGATCGCTTCCATCGCGGCGTGCTCTTTGCTGTCGTCCGTTTAGTCTTTGGCTACCGGATGGATCTGCTGTCGGCAATGACCTGCAGAGTGAACGCGGGTCTCCTTCTTTTTGTTGATTCCATGCTCACGGGGAAAGGCAAGAAAGGGAACTTCCCTCGGCTGGAGCTTCCCTACACTTATTTATTCAGATGGTTGCTTCTGCACTATCCTACATTGATGAATCCTGACATGGGAGCGATAGGCGGCAGCTTCTTAAGGAGATTCTCCAGAAGCAAATAGATATACACCAGCCTAAGAGATTGCAGACGAGCTCTGAATCTTGGGAAAGGGTGGAACTTCTACTGTGTTCCCCCTCCAACTGGCTATGAACATATGTCTACGAATCTGGTTGATCTTGGGAGGCAGCCTTTGGGTCGGGCAGTGTTTGATTGGCTGAAGACGATCCGGCCGTCTCATCTGGTCTATAGATTTGAATATGAATGTTACTTGGAACCCTATCTTCCCAGCCGATTTGCGCGTCAATTCGGCTATGACCAATTCTACGTAGGCAACGCCATCACGTGCCTGCAAGAAAAATGTTATTTGATCGATGGCGCCCGGGCTTGGGTTTATTATAACGCTCGAGACACAAGAACAGTGTTCTCGATGCCGACGAAGGGCGACCATGGCCCTCGGATGTTGTACACATATTCAATCTTCTACACATCGGCGAATACCTTTGCTGAGAATTTCAGTCTTGCCGATAGCTTTGCAACAGCAGTCCGATTAAAGAAAGGAGCGATTGTCGTGTCAGCTCCCGTAAATAACGAAGAATATGAGCCGGTTGATGCCCTGTTGGAGGCTTTGAGGGAAGCCAACTTCCCCGAGCCATTACGGGTCTCATTGAAAGTTGTCAAATCTCCAGCTAAGGAGAGGAAGAAAAGGATAGATGAACCTTCTTCTGCTGTTGCCAAAAAGAAGCTTATTATGGAACCTTCAGAAAAGGTCACCACTCGGTCACAATCTCGGCAGCTGGCTGAGTTGACTCAGAGGGAAGAAGCGACCACCCCAACTTCTATTCATAGACAAAAAAATGTCATAGATGTAGAGAGTCCAGAGCGACCTCTTCACAGAAAGAAACTGGCCTTTAAAATAAAGAGGGTAGTCACTCCTCCGAGACAAATTCTGTCCTTAATTGTGGCTAGTGTTGTTGCTGGAATCACAATGTCATCTCCTACACTTGCCCCTGAGCCCAGGCAGGAAACTCCTAGTCCAGAGCAGAGGAATGAGGCTGTAGAGCCTAGGGAATACATTGTGGAGAGAGAGGACGAGATTTTGCGATCTCCTTCACTGGCAGTAGAAACTACCCAGCTTCCTGCTACACCAGGAACACTCCGTGAAGAAGAAGATCGCTTAATGATTGATGCTCTAAATGATTGCAACTTCGGCCTGCAGGAAGATGTAGATCCGGCCGTCACAACGGACAACGAAGAAGCACCAGAGGACAGTATAAGTAATGAAGATACATCAACAGAAGCTGTGGATGATACTTTAAATCTAGAAGAGGACACTAATGTCCATGTATCCCCAAAAGCTATTGATGACACGCTGAATCCTGAAGAGGATGTTGAGGTGCATGTGTCTCCGGAAAAGAATGAAGAAGTAGCACTTGAGAAAAATACTACTGCTGATCCCAAAGGTATTGAATGAGATTATCAATCTTCTTTTCATAGATTAAATGGCTGAAATCTCTATTTTTTATCTATGCAGAAATCGAATTATCCCCAATTCCTCCCACATGCACAGATATAGTACCAATAACGGCGATAGCTAGTGGTAGCCAACCTTTTTCGGGTGGCTCCGAGGCGGGTAGTAGCCAGGCAGTAATGTCTGAGGCTACTTCTGCTAGGTTGGAACCTGTGCCAACAGATAAAAGACTTGTTGCTGGACCAAGCCATGGTAAGATTGCTTTTACTTTTGATCATTTTTGATTGGTTGCTAATGACATCAAAAATGATAAGGTTCATTTGATTTTATAGAAGAACATCCGAGAGGGGTAGCTAGCTCTACGATGGCTCCTCTATCCAGAGAGCCCTCCATTCATGTACAACAAGCTGTACGTCTATCTCAAACACCTGCTGCTTTATCGTCAATGGGAGTAGCTGCGATACCTGGTGCTCTGGCTACTAACCGTTTTATCATAAACTCCTTCTCCAACCTTTTCTTTACTTCGTTGGGACCCTTAGTAGATAGGGTGATAGAGAAAGAAGATGTTGGTTTCTCAACAGTTAGAGGTCCAACCTCCTATCTGATCAATGCTATCCGCAGTTAAGGCGACGAAGCTCAAGCCATTTTTTTTGAACATATACTAGACGAGCTGGAGGCATCGGTTAGGATCTTCAAAGAGCTTAATAGGGGGGAGGTGGAGCCTTTGGTACAGACTGAATTTGAGAAGATGTCACAAGAGGCTGCCTTTGCGAAAGTTGATCTCCAAGTTCTCTTGGACACTTTCTCTACTAAGTCTGCTGAGTATAACTCCCAAGTGGAAACAATAGCATCTGTTGCTGAAGAGAAAAGAGGGAAGTTGCTGAGCTGCAAGCAGAATCTGCCCGTCTTCAAGAAGAGCTGAGACTTGTTCAGCTTGCTCTGGAGGATGAGGCCGCACAACATCAAACTGCAGTTCAACAACTGGACGCTCTGACTCAGGAAAGAGACGAGTATATAGCAACTCATCAAACTAAAATCTCTCGCAAACTAGTAACTATGCCAACTTTCGACGATAAGTCAGGGATGGAGAAAGCTAGGAGACGAGTAATGGACTCTCGTGAGGAGCGACTGCAAATTTTAAAGCAGCAGATGACTAGCTTGATGACCCCGCCAGCCGAATAGAAAGACTATTTGTATCTTCTTGTTTTGGTGACATATATTTTTGTAATGTCTTTCAATTTTGATCAATAAAAAGACATTTTCTTTGTGGCTCTATTATTTATTGCATATCTTATTCAGATATAAATAATAGCGATAGAAAATATATTCAGAGGTGCAAGACATGATATATTTCTTGATTTTTAGAAAATAATTATATTCATTATATCTACTCAGAGGTAATGTGGACATGGTAGAATATAATTTATTGAATATTATTATTTTAATAGACAACTTAATCAAAGATGATAAGTTGCTGATATGAATGAACGGATGAATCATCAAAACAAAATAAATCGTCGGAATGTGTGAACGAAAGGAATCGTCAAGATGAACGGACAAACCATCAAATGAATTAAATGAACGGGTGGACCGTCAATGAAATAGAATGAACGAGCGAATCGTCGAATGGATATAATGAACAGATGAACCGTCAGATAAATGTAATGAACGGACAAACCGTCAGATATATGTAATGAACGGACGAACCGTCAGATGGATGTAATAAACGGGTGAACCGTCAGATGAATGTAATGAACGGACGAACCGTCAGATGTGTGAAATGAACAGGTGAACCGTCAAAAGAATGTAATGAACGGACGAACCGTCAGATATATGGAATGAACGGATGACCCGTCGAATGGATGAAATGAACGGGTAAACCGTCAGTTCGTTGTTTTAAGAATCTCTGCCTATAAATAGGACAAAAATTAGATGGAATAATTATTTTCACTTTCTGATCCAAAATATCGTTAGGGGATGCATCCAAGAAGGCCGAGATCGCCCCGAAGGTTGAAGCGGGCACTGAGGAACGTCCTGCCGAACCGGCCCAACCGAAACAGACAGAGGCAGGCGAAAGTTCATCTGCACCCAAGTCATCGAAGGATATCTTGGACTTCCTCCTTGAACCAGGAATGACTGAGGAAGAAAAAGCCATGAGGATGGCTGCTCGCAAGTTTCTGGTGGGTTCGAGCAAGGATGTTCTCATCTCTTTTGCTGACTATGTCTTCGATAAGGATGGCAGTGGCCCGTGTCCCAAATTTGAGAAGGATGATAGTGACCTTCCTTGATATTATGTACTATCATTCATGATGAAATAAAATCAAATTTAATTTATGAACTTGTCTGATGATTACAAGCACTCTCTTTTATATTTATACATAATACTTTTTGAG
Organism: Iris pallida; assembly: GCA_029216955.1. Lineage (NCBI taxonomy): Eukaryota > Viridiplantae > Streptophyta > Magnoliopsida > Asparagales > Iridaceae > Iris > Iris pallida. The sequence goes on from JANAVB010026197.1 coordinate 1,223,555, forward strand.
GAACTTGCCATTGATAGGCATCATTACAACTCGACCATCCAGTTCTGTGAGTTGATAGGCTCCATTTGAGAAGACTTTGCTCACGATATATGGACCTTCCCACTTTGCATCGAACTTTCCTTTGCTCATGTGAGTCATAGTCATGGGACGTCTGACTGTTAGAACGAGCTCTCCTTTCTGAAAGGCTCTAACTTTAACTTTACGGTTAAAAGTTTTCGAGATACGGGCTTGATATAACTCAATATGCTGTTGAGCCATTAACCGCTTCTCATCAAGCGCCTCCAATTCTTGAAGTCGAAGGAGATCATTGTTCTCCGTGGTGAGCTCATTAGCGATGGCAATCCTTAAGGATGGGATTTGAAGTTCCAAAGGAAGAACAGCTTCACAGCCATACACTAGAGAGAAGGGTGTACAGCCTGTGGGGTTACGGACTGTAGTACGATAAGCCTAAAGACATTCGCCAAGCTTGTCACTCCAATTCCTTTTGTTAGTAGATACAAACTTCTTGAGGAGCTTGATAATAGTTTTGTTGAAGGCTTCGGCCAAGCCATTAGCAGCAGGATTGTAGGCTGTCGAAGCGACATTGTCAATCCGATGATCGTCACAGAACCTTATGAACTTTTGACTAATGAACTGTGGTCCATTGTCATGAATGATCCTTCGAAGTACCCCAAATCTATAGATAACATGGTGTTTGACAAAGTTGATGACGCTGCTGGTTTTGACTTCAGCTAGGGGTATAGCTTCAGCCTATTTGGAGAAGTAGTCGGTTATTGCTAGTATGAACCGATGTCCTCTAGAAGAAGGAGGATTGATGGGACCTATAATGTCCATACCCCAAGCTTCGAAAGGCCAGGAAACAGCAGTCGGATGTAAAAATTTTGATGGTTGATGGATGAAATCTGCATGGATCTGACAAGCTCGATATTTCCTTGCATATTCGATGGCATCTGATACCATAGAGGGCCAGTAGTAACCCATACGTCGGATTCTATCCTGTAGTTTAGGACCCGGTTGATGTGCTCCACAGACGCCATCATGAGCTTCACGCAATACTTGCTTCGCTTCATCACCAGCAAGACAGCGCAAAAGAAGACCGTCATAAGTCCGTCGATACAGAGTCTTGGTAATCTGATTGTAGTATAACTAGAGAGATCATCGTCGAACACTAGTAGCCTCTTTAGGGTCTTCAGGAAGTATGTTATGAACTACAAAGTCGATGAAAGGAACTCTCCAATCTTCATTGATAACATTGGTTTCAGTAAAATTACTGAACTCAATGTTACGATTGTTTTCAATGCAAAATAATTCCCGGTTAGAGACAACCACCACCTGCTGTCTTTTGATAGGGATGGCTAAGACTGTTGCAAGATTGGCCAAAGCATCTGCCTCAGTATTGCAAGCTCGACGAACATATTCAATAAAGAAGGCTTTGAATGATGTAGCCATGCTAACTGCCGCTTCATGGTAAGGCACTAAATCTTGATGGCGAACTTCATAGGTCCCTCTAACCTGGTTAACAACCAGCTTGGAGTCGCCATAGACTTCAAGATATTCGACATCGAGTTGTTTGGCTAATTGAAGGCCAATGAGTAGAGCATTGTATTCTGCTACGTTGTTGGAGCAGGATTCATCTAAGGAGTAGGCTCTTTGAATAGTTGACCCATCTGGAGAAACAAGGACAACTCCAACTCCTGCAACAATGGCACTATTTAGTCCGATCCTGGATGCACGGTCAAAAAATAGACGCCAAGTAGGAAGTTCCTCGAAAATTGTATTTTATTCTAATGTCTCGTCTGGAATTTCATCATAAAGTTTGGATGTTTTTGGAACAGGATGAGCTGCTAATAAATCCGCCAGCGCTTGACCTTTAACAGATTTTTATAGAACATATACCATGTCATATTGGGCTAGCAGAATGGCCCATGTAGCCAGTCGAGAATTGAGTGTGCTAGACTTCTTCATGAGTACCCGAAGAGGATTAATGCGGGATATGACATGAATAGTTTGGCTAATGATGTAACGTCGAGTCTTTTGAACAGCGAACATAAGAGCTAGGCATTCTTTTTCAACCGGACTATAACGATGTTCAGCACCAATCATAGTACGACTGAGATAATAGATAGCCTGTTCATGACCATCTTTGTTCTTTTGGGCAAGTAAAGCACCCAATGAATGATCTATAACACGGACATATATTAAGAATGGTATGCCTGAGATCGGTGGCACCAAGACTGGTGGGTTCATGAGATATTGCTTTATATCTTCGAATGCTCGTTGACATTCTTCAGTCCAAATGAAAGATACACCCTTTTTCATTAGCTGAGTAAATGGTCTGCAACGTCCAGACAGATTCGAAATGAACCTCCTGATGTACGCAAGTCGACCTTGGAATCCTCGTAGCTCTTTTAGGTTGCGTGGAGGACGCATCTCTTGAATGGCTTTGATATTCTCGGGATCAACGTGTATACCTTTAGAGGTAATGATAAAGCCGAAACATTTACCACTAGAGACACCCAAGAATGACTTAGTGGGATTCATTTTGAGTTGATGCTGGCGCATGAGATTGAATATTGTTCTCAAGTCTTGGATATGATCTTCCTTTAGACGACTTTTGACAGCAATATTGTCGACATAACATTCAACAGTCTTGCAAAGATGATCTCGAAAGATGGTACTCATGGCTTGTTGGTAAGTTGCACCAGCGTTCTTGAGACCAAATGGCATCACAGTATAGCAGTAGACTCCACGAGGAGTGCGGAAAGAAGTGTGTTTTTTATCTTCAGGATTCATCCGAATCTGATTATATCCGGAGAATCCATCCATGAAGGATATCCTTTCGAACCCACAGGTGTTGTCAATCATGATGTCCATAATAGGGAGAGAAAACTCGTCTTTTGGACAGGCTTCATTAAGATCCCGAAAGTCAATACAAACTCGAACTTTGCCAGTTTTCTTTAGGACTGGAACAACGTTGGCTACCCAATCAGGATGTTTTTCTTCTCGAATAAAGCTACAAGCGATGAGCTTCTTGACTTCATCATCAATCCTGTCCATCATTTCTGGCTTAAAGCGCCGTTGTTGTTGTTTGACTGTTTTGCATTAGACAAAATATTCAGTTTATGAGTAGCAACTTTGGGATCTAAACCTGACATGTCTTCGTAATTTCGTGCAAAGACATTGATTTATTCTCGAATAAGAAGAATTAATTCTTGCTTATCTGCCTCTGGAAGATTCTTGCTGATGAATATCGGACGAGGTGACCCGCTCTCTCCTACATCAATTTGAACCAATTGATCTTCAGTGGTAGGTTCTCGCTGTTCGAATCGGAGTTCCCATTGGGTATCCATTCGTTGAACCTAAGGATCTCTTTTAGGACTTTCTTTAATATCCTCATCATAACCTTTCGGAAGTTCGACGGAGACCATGTTAGAAGATACGATCAGCAGATGAACTTGACCAATGCTGGTGTCAGAATCCCATGATCTGGAATCAGAAGAATTAGAGCGCTCTTCACTATCAGATTCGGAGACTGCTGGGGATAACACCGGAGGTGAAACATATCCGAGACCTCTTTTGGTTCTGCTGTAATACATCTCTGACTTTCCTTTCGGAACAGCCGTACGGATAGGAGTTCATCTACCATTACCATAGTTGAGGCCATTCTTAAAATCATAACCCATCTTTCGGATGATATCTTTTGATTGTTGACTGTAACGACGAAGTTGGAGATGTCCCGTATCGTTGCTTTTGCTATCATCCGTATAGCTAAATTTTTGTTCTGGTCCTTTACTAAAAAGTATTGGACTTTCGCCTCTTTTTCGAGAAGGGACAACAAAGTAAGAATCGTCAGGGTATTCGAGTAAGACCTCCGTTTGAAGAGACTGTACAACTTCTATTGTAAATGACTGAAAGCTATCTAACATATCCAAATAGCATTTAGCATAATAAAGGACATCAGTATACTGGAAAGTAGATGCTTTTTTATTAATTTGTACATCTGTATTTACAACCGGACCCTTAGCCTTAGCAGGCTTGGTCAGATTGATTACAAGAGGGGGAGAAGAAGAACGTGGGGGAGGCTTGTTACGACGAAGGTCAATAACAAGTGGCTCAGAGGAGGTGAGCTCCCTTTTGTCCTTGTTATGAGATAAATCAATAACAAGTGGCTCAGAAGAGGTGAGCTGCCTTTTATCCTTATTACAACGTAAGTCGATAACAAGTGGCTCAGAAGAGGTGAGCTCCCTTTGATCTTGACCACCACTGATTGGTTGTTTCTGGACTGGCAAGTGAATAGCCAGTGGTTTGGAGGACTGAGGATGAGAAACACGCCCTTTGACAGGTATAATGAGGGTATCTTTGGGTACTGCTACTTGTTCTTCTTCAGTGTCTAGAGCCAGTACAACCTTCATGAACTCCTCTTTGTACATGCGAGCGTCGTTGCAGTATGCTTCAACACCTTTGAAATGATAGAGATCCGCAACCTCCTTTTGAACCTCTCTATTGTTATCAACATATTTGAACAATTGATGGAGAGTAGACAGAACAATATTATGTTCATACAGGAATGGTCTCCCCTACAAAGCATTGTAAGAACAACCATGATTGTCTATGATGTAGAAGGTCACCTTCGTGCGAAGATTGCCTATTTGGAGTTTTAGGCGAGTCTTGCCCAGAGGTTCGCTTCTTCCCTGGTTGAACCCCAAGATGGTGGTGATTGTGCTAGAAAGACTATGCACTGGGATCTTTAGTGCATCCAGCATTGTCTTTGGCATGATGCTGAATGCCGACCCTGGATCTATCAGAATATGATCGACTTTCATCGAGTCGACATATCCTGTATGATATAGAGGACGGTCATGTCTATTGTCTTCCATCAGCATATCATCCTGTGTGAAGGTAATATTTAGAATTAATTCCAACATACTGTGGCAATGGAGGCAAGAGACAGGCTCTGCTTTCGGCTTCTTTAGAAGAGCTAGACAGGTTTCTGCCTGCATTAGAGCTTCACTCAGAGTTTCTCGAGTCTCTTTGGAGAGGCGCAAGAGCTCGAAAATTGACAGCCTAGCCGGTGTATTGGCTAGTTGAGCCAAGATATCAAAGTTGTATGGCTTTTCAAGTCCAGAGGGAGATGACTTCTTCAAAGGTTTGTCGAAGTGGACTTGTTGTTTGCCTTTGTCGGTTGTCGTTGGTTTGGGGGGAATGGGTACTACAACCGGTGAGGATGCAGATGGGATGTCTTCAGTGGAAACATGTTGCACTGGAGTGGACTCAGAAGAAGAAACAGGATTCTCCTGAGTTTTGGGATACTCCCGTAGATAGGCTTTCCCTTTACCTTGTCCTTGGAGCGTTCTTTCGTCTTGGAGGAAGAGGGAACTTCGAACTCTGAAGCAAGATCAGGGTGAATCCACATAATCTCACCGTTGTCAAGAGATAAGGGGACAAGACCTTCACTTCGTGGAGGAGGGAGATTCTCGATCTCGAGAGTGGCCTTAGGGATAGGGATGACCCCATGCTGTACCATTTATGGAGGGAAGTTACCAAACGTACAGAGACCATGTTCGCAGTAACTGTCTTCTCATCTTGTTGTAGAGTAACAACACCAGTGTTGACTAGCTCTTGAATCTTGCCTTTGAGCACATAACATGCTCGAGTGGGATGCCTAATAAACCTGTGATAGACAAAATATTTAGGATGATCGGTCTTACCGACCTAATCAGGCTTCTTCGGGTCTGGGAGCTGGAGCTTATTGCTTTTAATTAAGCAATCAAAGATGCTCGCGGTGTCGTTCTCGTCAAAGGAATACTCCACTTTAGGACGGGGTTCTCTTGGTGGAGGGGCAGAAGGAGTAGAAGTAGAAGTAGGTGGAGCCACGTTAACAGCCAGAGATTCTTTGCTCTTCAAGTTGATATTCAAAGTCTCTTTACTCTTGCGGTTGTTCTGGCGATTACCGCTACTCGATGTCTGATGTTCATCTCAGTCGGGGTTAGACATGTGTACCCCTAGTTGCTTGAACTTGTCAGCGCTAACTTCAGCTGCTTTAGCATTGACAATGAAGGATGGCCAGTCTTGGAACTGAGTTGAGCCCGTCCACATGCTGATCATAGGCAAAAGATTTGCCTTGCAGTTGTCTATGGTGACAGCGGCCGGAGTCCCAGGAGGCATCTTTAAAGCTTCTCGACGAAACCTTTCAATGAAAGTCTCAGCAGTTTTATTATGTCTTTGTTTGATTTTATTAAGGGCTGACATGGTCATGTCGTTGATCCCCTCATAGAATCGTTCCAAGAATATTTGTTTAAGACCTGAGAAGGAAGTGATACAGCCATCAGGCAAGCTTCTGTACCAATCGTATGCCACACCGGCTAAACAGTCGACGAATACCCTGGTAAGAAGAGCGTCATTTGGTTGAAGTTGGACAGTCATTACCTCAAAGTGGTTAATAAACTGACTAGGAGAAGTGCTGCCATCAAACAGGGTGATTGTTGGAATTTTGTACTTAGGAGGAAACGAAACTTCCTTCCATTCAACTGGATAGGGTTGTTTGATCCCCGATCTCTGTAAGTTGTCTTTCTCTTTGAAGGCCTCGAACTGAGTATGCAAGATCTTGACAGCCTCATTAGCGTCTTCCGATGATGAAGAAGGAACAGGCTGAATCAGAGTATTAGGAGGAGGAACAGCGTGGTAAGCACTAACCCCAGCACCTGACTGACTGGGTGTGGGTTGAATTTGTATAGGGGTACTTGAGGAGATACTACCCCCAACCCTGCATTGACAGGCACCGACGATGCTATGATCTCAAAAATTGTAGCAGGTACGGTCGGTGGTACTGTATGTTGGGTCACGATGATAGAATGCATACTTGCGACCATTTCAGCCATGGTCTTCAACATGTCCTCTAGTGCAGTAATTCGTTGTTCTTGATTAGCCGAACTAGAAGCATCTGGATCTTCAGTGACAACATAAGCTGTCACTTCTCTAGGTACAGTAGAAGACACTGTTTGTTCAGAACTTTCACTGTATGCATCATAATCAGAGAAGGAATCATCTCCCTAATGAGAAGTAGGAAGATGACCAGAAAGATCTTGAAGAAGATTCCTTTGATTGATTGTCTCTTGGCTTCGGGATCGGGTATGTCGGAATACTCCTTCAGAAGATTCTTGGAGTACATCTAAATACTGCTGACTGGGCCGGCGAGGCTTGCCGTGCTTGGAGCACTTTCTACCCCCAGTGTCTCGGGAGGCCATGTTAACGGAAGCATACAATACTTCGTCTTCGTCTTCCGACATTGGTTCCGAAGTTGCAAAATTCAAACGATCGAAGACAGATCGTTTTGTTGTCTGGCAACAGCACTGGATGATAACCTTGTGGTTACAATGATGTTCAAGTGGTTGAACTGGAGGTGTTGAGATGTTGTCCCGCTTTTGCCTGAGATGCTCACGGAGGTCAGGAACAACAACAGGACGAGAAGAAGTTTGAGGGATATGTTCTTTGACAACATTCGGAACATGGTTCCGGTTCTTCAGATGTTTTGTCCCTTGAGTGTACAGGGAAGTGCTCACTTCATTAGCGTAAGTGTCAGGATTTTTGATCCTAGCAATTTATCTTTGATGCAGGTTCGTCTTCGGCATTGGCTGCTTTCGTTTTGCCGAAGTTGACATAGGCTGAGATCTATTGAGATAACTTCATAGATCAGCAAACTCACCCCCAGGGGTTTTTGTTTGATATACCAGTAATTTGCCCTGCTTTGATCGGTATATTTGGAGAGTTGGGAGATCTTGGAATTCTGCTACCGGAGTAGTCAGAATACCTCTTTGATCAGTACACTTTCCTCTGGTCCGAAGAGACAATCTCTTATTTGAGAGAGTTCTTGTACTGATTGGTGCCAGGGCACGTTCAGATTGATCTTCCGAGGTAAAAACCGAGAAAGACTGAGAAAAGACCAAAGGGCCTTTTCCTTTGTTTTGTGAGGAAGGGTTAGCTAAAGAGTGTTTCCCTCTATTGTCTTCCAAGTCGTGGAACGAGGAAGTTTGAGAAAAGACCAACGGGCCTTTTCCTTTGTTCTAAAGAGGAGGAGGAATAGTCAGCAGACTACCCCCAGTGGATTGTGCTGGAACAATAGAGTGCTTCGGAATAGGAGCTGAGTCCTTCCCCTTGCTGTGAGAAGAAGGGAGTTTAGCCAAAGGGCTGTCCTTCTTAGACTGTGCTGGCACAGTTTGTGCTGGAGTTGAAGTGGCTGTTGGCGCATTGGCTGATTGCGCATGAGGAGTTTTGACAGATGGCCTTTTGGCCACAGACACAGCAGCTTGCGTAGCAAGTGTCTTGCCTCCAGAGTGCTTGAGTTGAACTCTGGTTGCTGGAGTGGTGGACTGTGCAGGAAGAGTTACAGCCAGTTACGCCAGGGGAAGAGGAGTCTTGCACTTTACTAGAGCAGCATAGGAAGTGGCTTGTGCACTGGCTAGAGGAGCAGTCTACTGCGCATCAGTTCTGGGAGCAAAGACAGTAGGTTGTGCAGCAGTCTTGGAGGCAGAGACAGTAGACTGCGCAGGTGCCTGTGCAGAAGAGGCAGTAGACTGTACAGCAGTCTTAGGGACCCACACTGGGTGAACTTTGCTTGTGGCAGAAGTTGCTGCAGTGCGAGGGGTGGTCCTGGAGTTGATCATTGCCTCGTAGGCTGTCTGGTTGACCTTTACAACCAGCGTCTTCTGCGTCTTTCCGATAGACGCAACGTCACATTGAGTTGTCACTTTCTCGTCGGAGGAGAAAGTCGTCCCCAGCAGAGTCGCCATTTTGTTTGCAAAAACAAAAGTTGATCTTTATTTCACAAACTTTGAAGAATAGTATAAGAGTACAATGAATTCTGGGAAAGTATAACTTTAGGAATCCGATCTGAATGATGATCGCTTTATCCCTTTGACGATGTGAACTTTGAAGACGATAGCCTCTGAAGTTGAAGGAGGTAGCCTCTGAAGAATGCAGTAGCACTTGGGCAAGAACTCCTGATCTCTGGTGGTAATAATGATCTGATCTCTGATCTCTATGATCCCCGATAGGAAGGACTTGAAACTCTATTTATAGAGTTCTGGAAATAACTAATTTTTAGTTATTCTGGATTGCGCAGGATGGATAGCACAGACATTGGACTATGCAAGCAGCGAACTGCGCTGACAGTTACTTGATCGTGGGCCAACTGTATGGGACACATGGCATTATTTTATTGAAATGCGCATGATCGTGTACAGACGGTTGCCACGTGGTGAACAATTGATGGCATGAATGCCACATACGAAATGTCAGTTGTTGATGGATTGTGCCACATAAACTGCACTGGCTGTAGACTGCGCTGGGTTAGATTGCGCTGCAGAGAAATGGGTAGATTGTGCTTCGAGTGGGCTGGTAGACTGTGCTGGCTGTACAACTGTCCTCGAGCGCTGTGCTGCATGAGAAACGAACAGTTTCCTCGTTCTTCGGGCTGTCAGCTGTCAGAAGATCTGATTCTCTGTCAGATAATAATGACGAGGCCACGTCAGCTAGCACATTTGGATGAGTGCGCAGTTCAGCCTGCGTAATTGAGATGTTGCGCAATCTATCTCCTGCGCAGTTCATTTGAAGGGTGCGCAATTTGATTTTCCTGGCTTTTTTGATGGGTGCAACTTGATTTTTAGGACCTACAATTATATATCAATTTTGTCAAAATAAAGCCATGAGTCCATTGGTGGCATCAAAATTGGAATCCGGAGTTCCGGGTTCAAAACTAAAATTTTACAAGTTGAAAATTACGGTTTCGAGAGGCCAACTTTGGCGTCGATTTTAACCAAACAAACGACATCTTATGAAGCTAAATTTTTTATGATACGAAGGTGGTTATACCTGCTGCGACATTGGCTTCAATTTTATAAGTTGGGGGTTCGTCGACCGGAGCTTCGACGAGACAAACAAATCTGCAAAGTTAGCTCCATAAAACTGTCCAAAAATAATACAAAATTTTGATCTATCAAACGATCGAATTAATTGTTGAAATAAGGGATATATATCGAGATTGAGATGGAAGAATTGGATCGACGATCCAACGGTCAGATTGTCCAAAAAATACGTCCAAAGTTGTTGTCCCGAAACGTGATTCTAGATACGATTCTGCACGCGTCACGATAGGATCTCGTGCAAAACGCACGAATAGCCCATGCCTTGCGTCGGAGAGAAGGGTGGTAGCCTAGAGCTATTCGTCGGAGGGTCGTCGGGCTACGGGTGGTGGTTGCTGTGGTGCACGGAGCCGTACGACGTGGTTGGTGTCGCCATACATGTGCTGTTGTTGTACGCTGATGCCCGGCTTGGCGCACGCGTATGCGTGTTATGGTGCCTCTACCTCGTCTGACCAGTGTGCCTGACAACGGTGGTGACTTGCCAGTGTCAGGGTGGCCACGTAGTGGCTCGTTGGTGGTCGTGACATACAGCTGTTGGTCTTGTGCGGCTACTGGCTGCTGTTTTCTTGTGCAACTGCACCCGTATTGATGATGTACGATGGTGGTGGCGTCGACGAAAGCTGCGTGAGAAGGATGGGGCATCGAGAAGAAGATGAATATAAAGGAGAAGGGAGGGGAGGTCAGTGGTGTACGGCTAGGTTTTGGGTTGGGAGAGAAACAACATGGGCTATTTATATAAAGAGAGGAAGAGAAGAGGGGTCACAACTGTTGGTTTGTTTTTTGGCAGTACCTTGCATGTGCTCTCTGCAGCAAAGGAGAAGGGGAATGTCTATAGTGTAATAAGGTAGAGTTGGGGAGAACGGGCTATTTAATGAGAGGCCTTCGGCTCTTTAGTTTTGAGGAGGAAAGCACATGTAGTAGGAAAATAGTTGGTTTCCTATAGAAATGTTAGGTTTGTACTGAGCTTGAGTTTGTTTAAGGGTCGAGGTAGTGCTGGGCTAGGTTCCAAGGAAATAAATCATTTATATATGAATGGTGAATACCCGCACAACAAGGGTGTAGGTGTCATTATCAATTCATTATTAGAATATAAATATAATTAAAATATTAAATAGTTACAGTACCTTATAGGTGGATGTCCCTAACTAATAAAAATCAATCAGTAATGGTCTATACTAAGTTAGGCAACCTAGGTTTGCTACACCATCTCTAATTGGGCTCGGTGCGGGTCCATTATATTTTTCTAGTCAAATCGAATCCGAAAATCATCCAATGAGTGTCTGGTGCCATTCGTAAATAAATAGCACATGGGAACTCGATTGAGTGTCACACCCTTGGTATGTGTGTAGTAGGCTCAAAATAGGTCAAAACCATATATTGGGTCGATCTGGTTGGACCGATGTCGAGCCCCAAAATTAAATTTGAAGTTAGGTCAAGTTTTTCGGTAGATAGTCAAATGGCCTAAATTGACCAGAAAGTTGTGCGATGTAAACAAAATACAAGGGGCAAGTTTGAGTGACATGATATATCAAATTGAAGATAATCTTGTCTACTTTAAAACTCATGAAAGGAGTTCCGAGAGATTAACATCCCTAGCGCTCCAAAAATCAAAGTCACGGAAAGGTACATCTTATGATCAAACTAATTATAATAAAATAATTATTGTGTCGTGTAATAATTGTTGGCCCATTGGTCATGGTCACACCTGATTTTAATAATTGATCAAACTCTGTCTCAATATAAATGCAAGTCAATTCAGATGTTTACCTACGACGTTTTGGAAACTGCTCAACAATGGATATTTACTATGTTCAAGACCGAAGCTGTTCCGAAGCTGTTTGCCATTCAGAATGTACTTCCTGTTAAGCAATGTAATTTTTCATTTTATTGAGTCTAGGAATACATTGTACACCGAGTCGTACTGGCAAATAGACTATCCGAAAAGGTTTTTCAAAACCATCCTATTCTTTTACAAATGACCTACGTTTTTGAAAAACATCCTTTTTACAAAAAGCTTCTGAAGGACTTTTCAAAAAGCCAAAATTGATTTTTCTCAAAAATGAACTGGCAGAACCCTAGCAGAATTCGGTCTGAGTTCGGCCAGAGTTCGACCAATTGGAACGTTAGTGAACGTTGGATTTTGAACTTGGTCATCCTTCAGTTGCGGTTTGTTACAAAGAGTTCTGTCCGAATTCTGACCGAATTCTGTCAGAGTTCTGTCTTTGAAAAAACTATAAATAGAGAAGTATTTCGATCATTTCAGATCACCAATTCACTTTCAATCTCTTCTCCTCCTGAGCTTACATTCTTCCAAAGAGTTTTTAAAAAGCTTTCATTTTTAAATTCCAAGCTAGTTACAATCCTCTAGTCGATTTGCCAGTGCGGTGCGGTCTAGAAGTTTCAGAGCGATTGTAATCAGAGGCTTGATAGAAGATTCAACTCTTTACAATTGAAGTTGGTCGAATTTTTCGTATCAAAGCTCGTGTCTGTCGAAGTTGCAAGGACTTCGTATGAAAACTTGCGGGATTTTTCAATAGTGGATTCAACTGGAAGCTAGAGTTCTTCCGACTGGAATAGTCCTAACAAGAGAGAAACCAGTATAAATCTCGATGTTTGCGTTTGTCTTCTGATCACTTTTAATTTATGTCATTTACTTTGTGATTATTATTATATCTGTGATCTAACTGCTAACAAGATTTTTAATTAGCAATATTCCCGCTGCCTACTCTATTCACCCCCTCTAGAGTATTCTGCTTTACGATTTCATTTCTACAATTGGTATCAGAGCGGATTATACATGTAAAGCAAGATAAAATTGCAGTTATATTCAATTTTTATATAGATCATAGCATTACACATGGAAACTATAAAATTTACAAGTGAAGGCCAAGCCACAAACAGACCTCCAATGTTTGACAGCACAAACTACACTTATTGGAAAACACGTATGAGTTTCTTTCTGAAATCTCTTAATTTTGACTTATGGTCTATAGTTATTGATGGCTATAAAAAGCCACCTCGTATTAATGTTGATGGTGTTTTAGTTGAAAAACTCTATGACAAATATAAAGAGGAAGAAAAGAAAAAGGCCAGTCTTGACGCATGTGTTTTTAACGCTTTATTTTGTGCCTTAGACCGAACTGAATTCAACCGGGTGTCTACTTGCATAACATCAAACGAAGTGTAGAAACTTCTCGAAGTAACCCACGAAGGAACAACACAAGTCAAAGAGTCAAAGATCAGCAGACTTACTCAGGAGTATAAGACGTTCAAAATGAAGCCAAGTGAATCAGTCACTCAGATGTTTACAAGATTCTTGGATATTGTAAATCCTCTGTCTTCACTAGGCAAGGATTACAATAACCATGAGAAGATTCGTAAACTTCTACGAGCCCTTACAAAGAACTGGATTCCAAAGGCTACTGCAATCATTGAAGGGAACGACCTCTCAATAATGTCTCTAGAAACACTCATGGGTAAGCTACTCACTCACGAGTTAGAACTTCAAGACTTTGAAGATGCTACACCAAAGGAGAAGTCAGAGAAGACGATCGCTGTCAAGGCTCAACATAGAAGAACCATCGAAGATGATTCTGACGACAGCGACTCCGACTCTGAAGATCAAGCTCTTCTGGAGAAAATTCAAGAAGTTCATGAGATTGAACAGGAGAACAAAAGACAGCAAAGACAACAACAACGAGGAAGATCCTATTTGCTACGGATGCAAGAAGAAAGGACACATGAAAAAAGATTGTCCCTCAGCATCATCATCAAAGAAAAGCAGCAAATATGACAAAGGCTACCTGAAGAAATCTACATCAAGGAAGTACGCTAACACAAGCATATGGCATGAAAGTGAAGCTAGCGACTCAGAAGATGAACAATCAAATGATGCTGCAAATGTATGCTTGATGGCTTGTGATCAGGTAATTACTAATCCTCTATTTGATCCTTATGATGATTTCACCTTTGAGCAACTAGGAGAGGCTTTCAGTGAACTGTTAGATGATTACAGGAAACTGCATAGCAAATATGAAACCTCTAAGAAGGTACTCAAAGAGTACAAAGGTGAAATATAAAGACTTACCGACCTAATAGATCATGTTAGAGATAATGACTCTTCAAATGAGTCTGGTGAGCTTTCTTCTATTAAATTGTTGTTACACGAGACTGTTAAGCTATCCGATGAAAAAGACCAAACTATTATCCGGTTAAAGGAAGACCTATCTAAGGAGAGAAAGAGTCTCCAGTGTGCACAGGTCAGATTAGAATCACTCACATCTGACTATACTAGATTATATGACACCAAAAAGTTGGAAATTAGTTTAGGAAAAGAGCCTCAAGTTGCTGCTTCCTATTCTAATATGTGTCAATTACCGAATCATCGGAACACGCCCAACACTGTCCGACCAAACCATACCAAGACTATGCCCAAGAAGACTAATAGGCATGCATTCTTCTATACTAGAAAACCAAAATCTACCAATCATGTACCTCACACTACTTTCAACACTCAACATGCTAAATATCATTATTATGGCCTCATTGGTCATATATCTTCTGCATGTAGAATCAGAAAGTTTGTAGATTTAAATATTTATGCATAGATACCGAAAACTAACTAGTCAGGACCCTACAAGAAATGGGTACCAAAAGTTTTCTCTGCAAATTATTTTGTAGGTGGGACGCCCTTCACATGCTAGGAGCAAATGGATCCTCGATAGCGGTTGCTTACGGCACATGACCGGTGACGCTTCATTATTCGCAACACTGTCGAAGAGAAATAAAGAAGGATACGTCTCCTTCGGTAATAATTTAAGAGGGTACATAATCGGTATCGGTGACAATGGTAAGGCTCTCTATCCAGTAATTAAAGATGTTTGTCTAGTTACTGAGTTAAAACATAATTTTCTCAGCATAAGCCATTTAGCTGATCACGGTTATGGTATTAACTTCGTAAAAGATAAATGTACTATAATTGATAGTTCAACTGGTAGCACTATATTTGAAGGTATTAGGGAAGACAATATATATGTATTCTATTTGTTGGAAGATGCTAACACAGCAGGTAGATGTTTGATGGCCAAAAATGTTGAGAGTCAACTATGGCATATGGGACTCGGTCATGCAAACATGGATACAATTTTAAGATTATCTACGAAGAAGTTGGTATGCGGCTTACCGTACATTTCTTTCAAGAAGGATACGGTATGTAGTGAATGTGAAAAGAACAAAGCTACCAAATTCGCATTCAAATCCAAGAACGCTGTAAGTAGCACTAGACCTTTACAATTGTTACATATGGACTTATTTCGACCCAGCAGAATTGCTAGCCTAGGTGGTAAGTTATATGCATTTGTCATTATAGATGACTTTTCTAGATATACATGGGTTTATTTTTTTGTACGCAAGAATGATACATTATCAGAATTCGTCACCTTTTGCAAGAAAGTACAGAATGAAAAAGGGTTCATGATTACTCGTATTCATAGTGATCATGGCGGCGAATTTGAGAATGCAAAATTCAAGCAATTTTGTGACACACACGGTTATTTGCATGAATTCGCTTGCCCTAGGACTCCGCAACAAAATGGAGTTGTGGAACGTAAGAACAGAACTCTATCTGAAATGGCTAGAGTAATGTTAAACCAGTTTAGTCTACCTAGATACTTATGGACTGAACCTGTAAATACAGCATGCTATATTCTCAATAGGGTTCTAATTCGACCTATATCGAAGAAGACTCCCTAAGAATTATGGTTTGATAGAACACCAAATGTTTCTTATTTCAAAATCTTTGGTTGTAAATGCTTTATTCTTAATACTAAAGATAATTTGAGTAAATTTGATGAAAAGTCTGATGAAGGTATATTTTTAGGTTATGCAGCAAAGAGCAAAGGATATAGAGTCTTCAACAAAAGAACCATGATCATTGAAGAATCTATCAACGTCAAGTTTGATGAGCTAAATCAATACTTAGACGATGATAACAATGAAGACATAATCGCACAAAGTACAGCTACTGCAAAACCTTCACACAAAGATACAGAACCATCACATCAGGCATCAGATGAACCTCCAAGCAAAGAAGCCGGAACTAGCAATCCTGAGACTATACCAAAAGAGATGAGATTCTTGGCTAATCATCCAAAGGACTTGGTAATTGGTGAGATTACCAAGGGTGTAAGTATTCGTTCCTCTAATAAAGATATAGCTTCTTGTGTTGCTTTTGTCTCACAGTTTGAACCCAAAAATATTGATGAAGCATGTAGTGATAATATTTGGTTAGATGCTATACAAGAGGAATTAAACCAATTCGAATGGAATCAAGTTTGGGAACTTGTTCCCAAGCCCATTGATCTTCCGATCATTAGCACCCGATGGGTATTCTAAAATAAAGTGAACGAGAATGGTTTAGTGACTCATAATAAGGCTCGACTCGTAGCTCAAGGATACAATCAGGAAGAAGGTATCGACTACGATGAGACTTATGCCCCAGTTACGAGATTAGAATCCATTCGCATGTTATGTGCATTTGCATGTTTTCATAATTTTAAGTTATTTCAAATGGATGTCAAAAGCGCATTTTTAAATGATTTTGTAAAAGAAGAGGTTTATGTAGCTCAACAATCCTGTTTTACTGATTTCTAATTTCCTGAATATGTTTTCAAGTTGAAAAAAGTTTTATACGGTTTGAAACAAGCCTCTCGTGCTTGGTACGATCATCTAAGCTCTTTTCTACTTGATAACGGTTTTTTAAAGGGAAAGGTTGACACTACTTTGTTTATAAAATCTTTGAAAAATAATATTCTTTTAATTCAAGTCTATGTAGATGATATTATCTTTGGATCTACTGATGAATCTCTTTGTCAAGAATTTTCAAAGTGTATGCAGAATGAGTTTGAGATGAGCATGATGGGAGAGCTAAAATTCTTTTTCGGACTGCAAATCAAACAAACCAGCAATGAGACGTTTATAAATCATGCAAAGTACACAAAGGATATATTAAAGAAGTTCGACATGGAAGCAGTCAAGCCACTTAGCACTCCAATGGCGAATTCATCCAAGCTTGATATTGATGAACAAGGCAAACCTGTCGACATACGTAAGTATCGAGGTATGATCGGTAGCTTACTGTATTTAACTGCTAGTCGACCAGATATTATGTTTAGTGTTTGTTTATGTGCACGCTTTTAAGCTAATCCTAAGGAATCACATTTATGCGCAGTTAAGCGTATCTTTTGATACCTTAAAGGCACTTCTTCTGTTGGCTTATGGTATCCCAAAACCAAATTATTTGACCTAACCGGTTATTCTGATGCTGATTTTGTCGGATGTAAAGTAGATAGAAAAAGTACTAGCGGCACATGTCATTTCCTAGGAAAAGCTCTAGTCTCTTGGTTTAGTAAAAAGCAAAATTATGTTGCATTATCAACAACCGAGGCTGAGTATATCGCCGCAGGACGTTGTTGTGCACAAATTTTGTGGATGAAACAAACTTTAGAAGACTATGGATTGCATTTTACACACATACCCATTTTCTGTGGCAAAACTAGCTCTATTAATTTGACTAAGAATCCAGTATGTCACTCTCGTACTAAACATATCGAGATTCGACATCACTTTCTTAGAGATCATCAACAAAATGGAGATGTAGACCTTGTATACATAGACACACAAAATCAATTAGCTGACATACTCACAAAACCTCTAGCGGAAGATCGTTTCAATTATTTACGTCGAGAATTAGACATTTTAGATGTCAATAATATTAATTAATTTTGTTTTATTAATTAATTTATTCGATACTCATAAACTGTTTTTGAGACAAGCCTAAAAAGAGTCTGTCTGTCACCACGACTACGGTCGAAGCGAAGCGGTACATAAGAGTTCCCCAGTGAACCTCCGTTAGCTGGGACAGTACTCCTACAGCTAAACTGAGACAGATGCTGAGTAAAGAATATTAATTTATAAAATAATATTAATTATATTACTTTGAGATTTAAAATTACTAAACTTTGAATTAAACACTTGAAACGAATTAATGAAAAAGATGTGGCCCCATTTTTTTTGATATATATATATAGCCAGACAACCCTTGGCGAATTCGGTCCGAGTTCGGTCCGTATTCGGCCAGAGTTCGGCTGGGTATATATATGTACCAGCCAGAACCCGCGGCCCCCATCTTCTTCATTCTTCCAAACTGCATCAATCAGCAGCTGTCGCGCCTCCAAACCTTAGTTTTTCTCCATCTTTGTTCTTCCAATCCGAGTGGAGATTCTCGTCCAAACTTTGGATTCGTGCGGAGAACTTCGTCCTCATCAGCATATCCAATTCTAGGAAGGTATAATTCCTTCTCTCCTCCACTTTTCAATACTTAGGGTTTCTAGAAATTTTGGAAAAGAATGCCTAAGTTCAATCCCTTCAAGAGGAAGAAGACTAATGCCAGTGAAGAGGCATCGTCTTTAGATCCGCATACGGATTGCCTCTTTTCTCCGGTCCAATCGGACGACGGTACGTCGAACAAGTTTTACTTTAAAACTTCCGATCAAGCTTTATTGTGGTATGCCAATTTCATCATGCGTACTATTTGCACCGGATCGTCGATTAAATGGACTATCTTTCCGGATCATCGCCTTTATTTTGAGGCATTAGGGTTACAATATTTTGTTACCTTACAATTCTTCATTGCCACTAATGCCATTAGATTATTCTATTGTAATTTCGTGTTAGACACTTTTACCGCGAGGATACGTGTCGGAGGAATCGATATCGAATTCACTGATAAAACGTTAGCGAAAATCTTTGGTATCCCGAATGAAGGTGCACCGCTCGATGACATCACTGATTTTGATTTCCCCGATGGCACGACACTCGTTATTTTCAAGAATGAGCATTGTGCGCCCGCACGCGCTCGTCCTGGAATGTTCAAGGCTAATAACTTGAACTTGTTTAACTACGAATTATATCGCATCATCTATTTCACTTTACTTCCAAAATCTACTTCCAAAGATGATGTCACTGCACTTGAGCTTTCTTCTCTTTATCACATTCTTAAGGGAATTCCTTTTTCTGCCCCTAAGACTATCATCCAGATGATGGGTAGATGTCGCGGGAGAGACCGCAACCTATCTTATACGATGCTTATTCCTCGCATCTTTTAGAGATTTGATATTGACCTATCTACTTGTGCTGTCGACCCCGAGCCCAAGTTTCTTAAACTCTCTCGTCGCAGCATTGCCACTGTTCCTCCACCTACTGCACCTGCTCCTCCTGCACCTACTCCCACAGCACCTGTTCCTCCTTATTCTTACCCTATGACATTTGAGGGTATTCATCAGCACTTATTAGATCTGCAGTCCTTTTATGTTGAGACTTCTAGGGAATACGAGTTCCGTGATATGACTCGGTTCTAGGCGATTGCCAACTCCTTCGTCGATCTGAGGTTTGCGCAGACGGGTCATTCTGCTAGCTCTCTACTTCGAGACCCTTCTGTTTCTGGCTACCGTATTGATGACGAGGCGTTCCACTCTCTATTCCATCCAAGGAACGCCTATGATTGGTATCGTACTGCTGGTGCCACTCCTCGTACTTTTGGCGCTGGTACTTCTAGAGCTGGTCCTTCTGGCCATGCTGGCACTGCAGCTGATGACGATTATGACGAGGATGATGATTTTTAAGATGTTAGATATTGAGACTGTTACTTATGTCTTATGTTTACTTAGAAATGCTCCTACATTCCAAGTTATTATCAGCTCTTTTATTTTTTGTGACTCTTCATAGACATGGTTTTGATTATGCCTCAGTTTTGGCATCTTAGTTTATTATTCAGCACTTTATTTGTTTCAGTTTTATTCTCGCACTATATTAAAAACTGCATGTGACAAATACATGCCTGTGTTGTTCTATAGACTATCTGTTTCTCTTACTATATTCACTGTTTATACCATGCATGTAATGAATATTCATTTTTTTATTGTGTTACTTATGCATGTAATGAATATTCATATATATTTTTTTATTGTGTTTCTTCACTGTTTGTTACTTATACATTTATTGCGGGGGAGCTTTCTCTTTTGGAATTATTTTGCTAAGTGACAACGGGGGAGAAATAAGATCTAACATTTACGTGAATACATGTTATGAACAATTTTTTTTGATTACTATTTTGAATTGATCCAAGCTTAGATGTTATATCGGCATGGTTTGTTAATTATCAAAATGGGGGAGATTATTGGCCCATTGGTCATGGTCACCCTTGATTTTAATAATTGATCAAACTCTATCTCGATATAAATGCAAGTCAATTCAGATGTTTACCCTCGACGTTTTGGACATTGCTCAACAATAGATATTTACTATGTTCAAGACCGAAGCTGTTCTGAAGCTGTTTGCCATTCAGGATGTACTTCCTGTTAAGCAATGTAATTTTTTATTTTATTGAGTCTAGGAATACATTGTACACCGAGTCGTACTGGCAAATAGACTATCGGAAAACGTTTTTCAAAACCATCCTATTCTTTTACAAATGACCTACGTTTTTGAAAAACTTCCTTTTTACAAAAAGCTTCTGAAGGACTTTTCAAAAAGCCAAAATTAATTTTTCTCAAAAATGAACTGGCAGAACCCTAGCAGAACTCGGTCCAAGTTCGGCCAGAGTTCGGCTAATTGGAACGTTAGTGAACGTTGGATTTTGAACTTGGTCATCCTTCAGTTGCGGTTTGTTACAAAGAGTTCTGTCCGAGTTCTGCCCGAATTCTGTAAGAGTTTTGTCTTTGAAAAAACTATATAGAGAAGTATTTCGATCATTTCAGATCACCAATTCACTTTCAATCTCTTCTCCTCCTGAGCTTACATTCTTCCAAAGAGTTTTCAAAAAGCTTTCATTTTCAAATCCCAAGCCAGTTACAATCCTCTGGTCGATTTGCCAGTGCGGTGCGGTCTAGAAGTTTCAGAGCGATTGTAATCAGAGGCTTGATAGAAGATTCAACTCTTCACAATTGAAGTTGGTCTAGTTCTTCGTATCAAAGCTCGCGTCTGTAGAAGTTGCAAGGACTTCGTATAAAAACTTGCAGGATTTTCTAATAGTGGATTCAACTGGAAGCTAGAGTTCTTCCGACTGGACTAGTCCTCACAAGAGGGAAACCAGTATAAATCTCGATATTTGCGTTTGCCTTCTGATCACTTTTAATTTCTGTCATTTACTTTGTGATTATTATTATATCTGTGATCTAACTGCTAACAAGATTTTTAATTAGCAATATTCTGCTGCCTACTCTATTCTCCCCCCTCTAGAGTATTCTGCTTTACGATTTCGTTCCTGCAATAATACGTGTCAAGGCCCTAGAAGTCATATCCACAACTTCACTACTAAAGGTAAGTCCACTAACTCTAAGTCAATTCACACACCCGTCATTGATGACAACATCAACGGCACCCAAGTGAAATTTAGACACACACAACTATAACTACTAAAAACAGAATATAACAACAGACATAAATATCTTTACAGAATAAATGATGACAAGGTATCTTGTCTGGATTATCGAAAATAGAGTAAATCAACGGTCCAGCTCCAACTGCAGTCGAACGATCATGAACCCCTAAAATATACATGAACTTGATAAGTACTAACTCAAAGACCTCACTACCACCATATATATACTAACCACATATAGCTCCTACTTAGGCATAATCTACCTAACTAGTATCTATCCAAATATAGTCATATACCTTTATGCTATCATGACAAAAGAATATTCTATAATATAAAAATAATTACTTTAAATTCTAAAATAAATAAATATAAATATAATTATGGAAAGATAAATAAAACTAATACAACCATCATATATACATATACATATACTTACCATATATATACTCAATCTAGTCATAAACTAGTCAACTAGATCTTAATAATACATGTAACAAATCCACCATACATGGCACTAAAGTAGCATATAAAAATAATATTTATATCACAAAATATATCATTATATTTCTGGAAAAATTTATAAATAATTTTTGGACATGTTTTAAATATATTTATTTGAAGAAAAACTAGCATCAAAACAACATATTCAGCTAGTACACGATTATGCTACATGTTGAACAAAATGGAATTGAACGACAAAAAAAAAATAAAAATTTAACATTCTGTAAAAATCAGAATTAATCAGAGAAAACATGATTTTTTTTATCATAAATTACTTGACAAAAATTATGGAAAAGTTTCACAAAGTTTAGAGATCAAATAGTCCAGTTTCGATGAACTTTTCGGTGTCCAAGAAACTAGAATCATGAAAATAATAGCACAAGCACATGAATAACTTGTAAATATGAATAAATGATATTATTAGATGATAAAGGAGGATGTTAAGATCATTAGCAATAGATTATTTGATATTGGAAGGGTTTGCAAGTCGTCAGAAACTCTCGCACTTCGAAATTGGTTCAACCTGGACCAATTTAGTGCAACGGGCGCCATGGACAAACCAAGTGGAATCGTGTGAGTTAGCAATTGAACATTGTCACGACCTGCACCCTAGAGTAAGGGCACGAGACGTGAATACGTCCAGCCTACGCCGCAGTGTCGGCGGTAGAACGCTGTCCTAGGTCTCAACATCTAACAGTTTATCTCTAAGCAGTATATACTCCCCGAACGGGGTAACAAAGTAATAACAACTCAATCACAGCTAAGGAAAAGATAGCACGATATGAAATAGAACTCAAGGAAATAAAGAGATGAAATAGTCTAAGATAATCCAGCAATCCACAATACAAGTCTCAGATGAAAGAATATACAAACTAATCTCCAAATAAGAGTCTAGCTAAAACATGTCCAACTACATAAAGATAAAAGCCTAACTATCTAGTCTAGGCAGTCGGGGGAAAGTCCTCAGCTACTGCTGGATCCTCCTGAGGGTCCAGATCATAGGTGTCATCTAGGGCTGCCCCATAGTAGGTGTCCAGGCCAGCCTCCTCCTCGTCCTCTGTAATATTTTTAACAGGTCCAGTCAGGACAGGAGCGAGCACAGTATATCTCAACAATTCATAGCAGGTTAGAAAATATGAACATGCAGTAAAGTAAGATACAGGTACTGAAAGAAAAGCAGTATGTAAACAGGAAGAGCTATAATAGAATATCTACTATACATAGAGAACTAGCAGTGACTAGTGAGTCAGAGTACAACATGAACATGTAAATGGCCTGGGATGATTCAATGAAGACACTACGGAATGATTCAATGAAGATACTACTGGTGTATTATTTACATGTCCATTTCTACTCCCCCTTACCCCCAATCAATACACAAGGATCCAGCCAGGTTATGTTATATGATTCCATGCAAGGCCCGCGAAGGGGGATACATGGATGTCCCATAAATGGGGAGTCTGGGGGTTACCCAACTGTGTAGGATTCAAGAGACTCTGTGATCATGAGGGTACATGTCACAAGTAATCAAGTGAACCAAGAGCATAGTGATACGCCATGTAAGTGAAACGTACTGAACACGTAGTACCCGATGCTCCCTAAGGATAACATCTCAAGAAAGGATCCATATAGTACCAATCCGTGTGACCGTCGTGACAGTACAAGTAAAGTAATCTACTACAGGAAATAATTCTAAGCAGGATATGAAATGATCAGAGAATGTACTCGCCTGTATCTGAGTGTCCGATATGAATCGTATTGTCCAAGGAGTGGTGTCTGGCTCCTAAACAGAACAGCACAAGTCACAACAAGTCTAAAGTAGTAAAATGAAGTCCTACTATGCGTTCTATATGATTCTAAGCCAATCTAGACCAAAGTCAACTCTTGGTCAACTCTGGTCCACCCTAGAAGTCAAACTAGGTCCACCAAATCTAATTTAGTCTAAACTAGGCTAACTAGGTCTAACAAGGCTATACTAGGCAACATACAACATTCAAGTACTCCTTATACCTAAGTACATACACATTATATATATATAGATACAAATACATATGTACATATCTACATACAACATACAAGTACATATGTATACACATAATACATTGTATATATATATAGAGATATACACACATATACATAATACAATATGTAGAAGGAAGATGGAGAGCTAGAGAGGAAGTAAAAGTGTGTGATAGTGAAGTGCAGGAAAAAATTAGAGAGAAGTGTGTGTCATGTTAACAGGAATACAAGAATGTACAGCAAGTAATACCATGGCCTATATTAGGTTACACCAAAACTGGAATCAACTCAGAATTTAAAGACATTTCCCTTCCTTCCTATTCTCAGGTTAACACAATTAAACCAACAATTTCTCAGTTCACCCTCATGAGAACATTCAAATCATTACAATAAGAATCCAAAAATCAGTTCAATACTCAATAAATCTCAGGAACAGAACAGGAACCCAGGTTTGAGTTCCAAATAACAAAACAACCCTAACATTTTCAGGCCTTAAAACTGGAACAATGTTTCAATATCAAAACCAAACTCAGAAAAATCAATGACAGTTCTTAAAGAAAAGTATAGGAGAGTAACCACATCAAACTCGAATAATACCATATAAGAATCATCAAGTTCTCAAACAAACTCAAACCCAGCCACCTCTTCTAGATGTCAACCCCTTAGTTTAATTCTCAGTTGTGGCTAACAGTCATGAGAGTTTCAGTAAGCATCAATTGACAGTGAAGAGTAATCAAGAGAACACAGGGAAAATAGGACCCATTTCCCTAGTTCTCAAAACAGGGAATGGATCAAAACCCATACCAAAACCTCTTTTGTTAACCCAAAACTAACTTGCAAATTTAAGAACTTAATTGACAAGGATATATCATGCAAGAAATCAAATCATTAGGATTATACAAAACAGTATTTATTAAACAAACTCAGTTATAGGCTGGAACAAGGAAGCAACTGAAGAACAGAGAAAAACCATCCCATTCCAGGTTTTAAACCTTTACTCAGGTTGTACATAAAGTTCCAACTAAACAACATTAAAATCTCAGTTCGAAGGACACTTAAAACAGTAACAAATCTTAATAAATTCACAGTTAAGGAGAAAAGGAGAAAGGAATTCAATTTCAGGTTTCCCTGAAACATCCCACCCCTTGACATCCCATTCCAGGACCCAAAACAAAACCATAACTCCCAAAACTTGACAAGCTTAAAGATTACATATACCTAAACAATTTAGGAAGTAAACATGTGGGGGATGGCATTAATTTGGATTTCAAATCATTTGACAAAACAAAAACTAATCTGAACACTAACAGTGTATCAGTAATTTGTATTTGGGCCCAAAACTCCACATAAGACCTGAACAATTGTAATCCTATCATAACAGAGATTAAACATGATGTTTAGAAACTAATTAACCAATAAAATATCATTTAGAAGCATTTAAAATAATTAAACATCAGAAAACACCTACAGGTCAGTGCATAGACAGCCAGTCCTCGTGTACGTGTGCACGCGTGTCGTGTGCACGACACGACACGAACTGGGTCGAGTCCCTTTGCAGGGTGGTTCGCCTAGAGTCCCTCTAGGTCTGTGTCACCCTGGTTTGGGTCAACGTGTCCTGTGTCAAGAATGGCACACACGTATCAGACGTGCAAAGACACAGAATCGAACCTAGGCAAAGCCCCGTGCACATGATCGTGCGTGTCCAACACGACACTAACTGTCATGCCACTTGGGGGGTGTCATGACAGACACAGCCCCAAGGTGTCCAGAGAAAATCACGTGTCCTCGTGTCCTAGCCAGTGAGTTATTGGGCTCGGGTAGCAGGGGAAAGTGACAGCCCCGAGCCCAGTGCACGCGACCGTGTCCAATCCATATTGCACCCGACACGGACACAAAAACACCAAGGTCCCTTCATGAAAATTAAAGAGCACACCTAGATCTACAAACCCCCTTCAACAGAATTTAAAAATAACAAAATCGAATCCTCAGAGGCATTTGGTCGAACACCTAGAATACTAGGCTGATACGTGTCCAATGCGGACACGAAACGAATCCAAATCCTAGGTTTAAGCTATCCTACAGTAGGGGTAGGGCTAGGGCCTTCCTAAAATGGATTTGGACAGAATTTTAATGGACTATTGAGAGATTTACCTATTGATTCACAAAGGGTGGAAAAAGCCTCCAAAAGCAATGAGCTCCTCAAGCAACAAAGTGTCCAAATTGTTTCTTCCTGCACAAAAATTAATTCCAGCAGCAAGAGGAAGGAATTTAGGTTCTAATGGAATTGGTTTGAAGGAAAAAGGAATTAAATTGGATTTCTTATGATTTTTGAAAGATGGAACTCACCTTCCTTCTTAGAAATTTGCTAGAACCCTAAAAGAGGCTAGCCCTAAAAACTAGGAGGGATTAAATAGGGGGGGAATCCCTAGGTTCAGCTAGGGTGGCTGACCACTTGGCCTTGGGTTAGGGTTGAGCTAGGTTTGGCTAATCCTAACTAGTTTAGTCACAAAATGACTTGTGTAATCACAAGCCATTTAACAAATAACTTGATTTCTAAAATCCTAATTCAAGTTCTAATAAATCACTAACCACTAACTTGAGTCACACTAGGTTAGACTAGGGTCACTTGACCTAACCAAGCTTAACTAACTATGGTTAGTTCCTAGGTTAGTCTACAAGTGTCAAAACTAGTCCAAAATTAAACTAGTCCAAATAAATCCAAAATAAATCCTAAAAATTCCCATAAATTCTAATTAATGCTAATAAATTTTATTTTCCCCAAAAATGACAAATTTACCCTCAAGCTAGAAATGTGGTAGTGACAAATCTACCCTCCTTAAAAGAATTTCGTCCTCGAAATTGAAAGGCGAAACGCAACTGATAAGAATGATAGAAAGTATACCTCACGGTCCAAAAAGATAAGGGTAGCGCTCGCGCATCTCATCCTCCCGCTCCCAGGTAGACTCTCCTGGAGAATGATGCCTCCATGCGACGCGTACCAAGGGTATCACCTGGTTCCTCAGAACCTTCTCCCGTCGATCCAGAATCTCCACTGGCTGCTCTGGATAGCTGAGAGAAGGGCCCACCTCAATCTCCGAATAATCGAGCACATGGCTAGGGTCAGCCACGTACCGTCTCAACTGTGATACATGGAATACGTTGTGGACCCCCACAAGTGCAGGCGGCAAGTCTAGCCTATAAGCCACGTCACCGACTCTCCCGCTGATAACGAAAGGGCCGATGAAGCGCGGGCTAAGCTTTCCGCCTCCACCAAAACGTATCGTACCACGAGTCGGAGATATCCTCAAGAAAACCTGGTCTCCGACCTAATCACAAGCATGGTCTCAATTAATAATAATAAAAAAAACATGATCAAAATCACAAACAGACAAACCTAAATCTAATCCTACTCTAATCTGTACCTCAAACTCCAAGGGCCTCCGGTGGCTATCGGCCCAGTGTCGATGTCTGTCCTGCGCCACGCGAAGTCTGTCCCTGATGAGCTTCACCTTCTCGGCCGCATCCACAATCATCTCTGGCCCCAACAAAGCTCGCTCACCAACATCATCCCAGGATAAGGGTGTACGGCACCTACGCCCGTACAGAGCCTCGAAAGGTGACATCTCAATGCTGGCCTGGAAACTATTATTGTATGCAAACTCCACCAGATGAAGATAATCCTCCCAGGAACCTCCAAAGTCTAGGACGCACGTCCGCAGCATATCCTCAAGAGTCTGAATAGTCCGCTCCGACTGTCCGTCCGTCTGGGGTGGTATGCAGTACTAAACTTGAGCTGAGTGCCCAAGCTGGTCTGCAGACTCCTCCAAAAATGGGAAGTAAAACGGCTATCCCGATCTGAGACGATGCTGACCGGAATTTCGTGGATCCTGACTATTTGTCTCATGTACATCTCCGCCAGCCTCTCTGTAGACGTACCCACCGTGAATGGCAAGAAGTGGGCCGATTTGGTCAACCTGTCCACAATGACCCAAATCGCGTCTTTTCCTCCTGGAGTACGCGACAATCCTGAAACGAAGTCCATCATGATATGCTCCCATTTCCACTCGGGAATGGGTAGCGGCTGCAACAATCCACCGGGCCTCTGCCTCTCTGCCTTGACCTGCTGGCAGACCAAGCACCTAGCTACGAAGTGGGACACCTCCCGCTTCATTCCTGACCACCATACATGCTCCCGCAGATCTCGGTACATCTTGTTGGCACCCGGGTGTATAGAGTACTGCGATCTGTGGGCCTCCTGCATAATCTGCTATCTGAGCTCCCCGCTAGGCACACATAACCTGGCACCGTGCCTCAGGGCACCATCCTCTGCAAGTGAGAACTCAGGATCTCCCACTCCCATACTGATATGCTCTCTGATACTCTGAAAAGCCACATCCTCGAACTGGGCCGCCTTGATCCTGTCTACCAAGTCTGACTGAATCTGTATCCCCCATAGCTGCATCTGCACTCCTGGCACGATCACCTCAATCTCCAGGCTCTCCAAGTCGGCAAGCAAATGCCGATCCATGGTCAAACACATGGCTGTCGGATACCTGCTCAAGTCATCGGCAACCACGTTGGCCTTCCCCGGATGATACTGCAGTGCAATGTCGAAGTCCTTCATCAACTCCAACCATCTGCGCTGTCTCATATTTAACTCCTTCTGAGTAAACACATACTTTAGGCTCTTGTGATCTGTGAAGATCTCCACCCGCTCACCATACAGATAATGCTTCCACAGCTTCAAAGTAAAAATCACGGCTGCCAGCTCCAGGTCGTGGGTAGGGTAGTTCTTCTCGTGGGGACGTAACTGCCTGGAAGCATAGGCAATTACCTTTCCGTGCTGCTGCAACACACAACCCAGCCCCTTCCCTGAAGCATCACTATAAATAGTGAATCCACCTGATCCTGAAGGCAACGTCAGAATCGGAGCTGTCGTCAGCCGCTTCTTCAACTCATCAAAAGCTGCCTGACACTCCTCTGACCATACATACTCAGTATCCTTCCGGGTCAACCGTGTCAACGGCTCTGCAACCCGGAAGAAGTCCTGCACAAATCTCCGGTAATATCCTGCCAGCCCCAGGAAGCTCCTGATCTCTACGACTGAAGTCGGCGCTGCCCATGCCTCAACTGCTACAATCTTCTTGGGGTCAACTGAGATACCATCTCCAGTCACAACGTGCCCCAAAAAATCCACCCGGTCCAAGAAAAACTCACACTTGGAGAGTTTTCCATAAAGCTGCTCCTTTCTGAGAATCTCCAGCACTATCCGCAGATGCTCCTCGTGCTCCTCCTCAGTCTTGGAATATATCAAGATATCATCAATAAATACTACTACAAACTGATCCAGATACTGATGGAACACCTTATTCATAAGGTTCATAAACACAGCTGGTGCATTGGTTAGCCCAAACGGCATAACCAAAAACTCGAACTGTCCATACCGCGTCCTGAAAGCGGTCTTGGGAATATCATCCCCCTTCACCTTCACCTGGTGATATCCCGACCTCAGATCAATCTTGGAAAATACCCGAGCTCCGCTCAACTGGTCAAATAGATCGTCGATCCGCGGCAGTGGGTATTTGTTCTTGATCGTGAGGTTGTTGAGTGCCCTATAGTCAATACACATGCGTACTGACCCATCCTTCTTCGGCACGAACAACACTGGTGCACCCCAAGGCGACGAACTCGAGCGGATGAAGCCCTTGTCCTGTAGCTTATCCACCTGCTTCTTCAGCTCCACCAGCTCGCTGTTGTTCACCCGATAGACATGCTGAGAGATAGGCTCCGCTCCTGGAACCAAGTCTATCGAGAACTCTATGTCCCTGTCTGGTGGCAGTCCCGGTAACTCCTCCGGGAAAACATCCATATACTCTGCTATCAAGGGGTGTGGAATCGTCTGCTCCTCGACCGAGACCCCACAGAAGACTCCGCTGCTCTGCTCTGCCTGACGTCTGGAGTACTCGAACTCTGGCTCCCCCGGCGCTCTGAACAGAACTCTACCCCCTCTGCAATCAATGCTGGCGTGGTGCCTGCTCAACCAATCCATGCCTAGTACTATATCGTAGTTCGGCAATGGCATTACGAGCAGGCTCACCTCCAACTCACGGCCTCCCAAAACTACTCTCCGACCCTTACAAACATCACGCACGAGAATAATGCCACCCCCGATCGTGATCTTGTAAGTCCTAGGCAACGATTCAGCTATGATACCGTGTCTAATCGCAAAAGATACAGATATGAAGCTATGCGATGCACCAGAATCAAACAATGTAAAAGCTGGACTGGAGTCAAGAAGAACCGAACCTGCGATCAGCTCTCCGATCACCTCTGCATCTCCAGCTGCCATGGCGAAAGCTCGCCCCTGCTGGCCTCCCCTGGCCTGCTGCTGGTGCTGGATAAACCTCTGCTGCTGCGTCGGCAGGGCTGGTCCCCGCTGCTGGCCCACTGGAGCCCTGGCTCCACCTCTCGGAGCTGCTCGTACTACGCGGCACTCCCTCATCTGATGGTCTGCTGAACCATACTTCAGGCACTGGCCCAGCCTCCTCCGACACTCATTGGCTACATGCCCGGGCTTCTTGCAATAGGCACAAGTAACAATCTGCCTCTGTCCCTGCTGGTGCTGCCTCTGCTGCGGCTGCTGAGGGGCTGGCCTCTGCTGAATCGGCTGAGGCTGAAACTGCCTCGGCTGCTGATACTGAAAGTGAGGCCTCTTGGCCTGGCCTCCGCTGCTGCTACTACCCCCAACTGGGTCTCTCCCTCTCTTGAGCCTAAACTCAAGGTCATCCTCTGCAGCTAGTGCGTCCACCAATATCTCCTCAAATATAGTACTGCGGGCGTTCTTGGTGTAGGACTTGACCTCCTTTACCAAGCCCTTCCGGAACCTCCGGGCCTTCGTCGCCTCCGACAAGTCCTCTACAAATCTGCCCAGGCGGCAGAACTCTCCTGCATACTCCTCTACGGACTGACTCCCCTGAACTAGGGCCTCGAACTGAGTCTCGAGGGCTCCCAGCGCTGCCTCTGGAAAGAACTTCTCCTTGAACAGCTTTTTGAATGCTGTCCAAGTCTGTCCTGCTGTGCCGACCCTCGGGTCGGTCTGGTACCATGTCCGAGCTAGATCCTGCATCATACTGGCTGCTGCCTCTATCTGGAGCCTCGCCGGAATCTCAGCCAGCCTGAAGATCTCCTTCATATGCTCGATCCACTCATCGGCATACAGGATCCCCTCTGTCCTGCGAAAGTCCCTCGGGTGCATCTTCTGGAAGTCCTGGATGCCTTTCTCCCGTGGCTGGTATGGCTGCTGGACTGCTGCTGGCTGAGCTGCTACTCTCTCTACTGCTGTCACTGCCAGCTCAATGCCTCGAGTGAGCTCTGCCGTCTGCCTCTGCTGCTGTCCCTGCTGACCCTCCATGTACTGCCTGAAGAAGGCTAGCAGCTGCACTGCGTCTATCGTCCCTGGAGGTGGCTGCTGATAAGGATCCTCTGGGAAAACCGGGTCCTGCCTCCGAGCCGGTGGGTGCATGTCCCCTGCTGCGGCTGCCGAGGTCTCCACACGAGCTGAGGTGGCAAGAGCTGCAGTCTCCTAGCCTCGTCGTGCTGGCTGAGAGGTAGCAGTCCCCTCTATAGCATCCTCAGGAACGGCACGCTGTGATCGAGTCTCTACCATCCTGAAGATAGACAAACAAGAGTATCAATTTCTGAGAAAGAAGCGAAATAACAAAGGCGGACAATTATAATTCAAAGGATTAGCTGACAAAAGGATTTAGATGGCAATAAAAGAAATTTTCCTAAAGTGATTGAGTATCTTAAAATTAATGTCCTATATCCTATAGCAGGCTGCAGTGATACTCTAGTTCGAGTACCACTACACTTCTAGTCTAGACCTGCATGGGCCACCACTAAACACGTGTCACGACCCGCACCCTAGAGTAAGGACACGAGACGTGAATACGTCCAGCCTACGCCGCAGTATCGGCGGTAGAACGCTGTCCTAGGTCTCAACATCTAACAGTTTATCTCTAAGCAGTATATACTCCCCGAACGGGGTAACAAAGTAATAACAACTCAATCACAGCTAAGGAAAAGATAGCACGATATGAAATAGAACTCAAGGAAATAAAGAGATGAAATAGTCTAAGATAATCCAGCAATCCACAATACAAGTCTCAGATGAAAGAATATACAAACTGATCTCCAAATAAGAGTCTAGCTAAAACATGTCCAACTACATAAAGATAAAAGTCTAACTATCTAGTCTAGGCAGTCGGGGGAAAGTCCTCAGCTACTGCTGGATCCTCCTGAGGGTCCAGATCACAGGTGTCATCTAGGGCTGCCCCATAGTAGGTGTCCAGGCCAGCCTCCTCCTCGTCCTCTGTAATATTTTCAACAGGTCCAGTCAGGACAGGAGCGAGCACAGTACATCTCAACAATTCATAGCAGGTTAGAAAATATGAACATGCAGTAAAGTAAGATACAGGTACTGAAAGAAAAGCAGTATATAAACAGGAAGAGCTGTAATAGAATATCTACTATACATAGAGAACTAGCAGTGACTAGTGAGTCAGAGTACAACATGAACATGTAAATGGCCTGGGATGATTCAATGAAGACACTACGGAATGATTCAATGAAGATACTACTGGTGTATTATTTACATGTCCATTTCTACTCCCCCTTACCCCCAATCAATACACAAGGATCCAGCCAGGTTATGTTATATGATTCCATACAAGGCCCGCGAAGGGGGATACATGGATGTCCCATAAATGGGGAGTCTGGGGGTTACCCAACTGTGTAGGATTCAAGAGACTCTGTGATCATGAGGGTACATGTCACAAGTAATCAAGTGAACCAAGAGCATAGTGATACGCCATGTAAGTGAAACGCACTGAACACGTAGTACCCGATGCTCCCTAAGGATAACATCTCAAGAAAGGATCCATATAGTACCAATCCGTGTGACCGTCGTAACAGTACAAGTAAAGTAATCTACTGCAGAAAATAATTCTAAGAGGATATGAAATGATCAGAGAATGTACTCGCCTGTATCTGAGTGTCCGATATGAATCGTACTGTCCAAGGAGTGGTGTCTGGCTCCTAAACAGAACAGCACAAGTCATAACAAGTCTAAAGTAGTAAAATGAAGTCCTACTATGCGTTCTATATGATTCTAAGTCAATCTAGACCAAAGTCAACTCTTGGTCAACTCTGGTCCACCCTAGAAGTCAAACTAGGTCCACCAAATCTAATTTAGTCTAAACTAGGCTAACTAGGTCTAACAAGGCTATACTAGGCAACATACAACATTCAAGTACTCCTTATACCTAAGTACATACACATTATATATATAGATACAAATACATATGTACATATCTACATACAACTTACAAGTACATATGTATACACATAATACATTGTATATATATATAGAGATATACACACATATACATAATACAATATGTAGAAGGAAGATGGAGAGCTAGAGAGGAAGTAAAAGTGTGTGATAGTGAAGTGAAGGAAAAAATTAGAGAGAAGTGTGTGTCATGTTAACAGGAATACAAGAATGTACAGCAAGTAATATCATGGCCTATATTAGGTTACACCAAAACTGGAATCAACTCAGAATTTAAAGACATTTCCCTTCCTTCCTATTCTCAGGTTAACACAATTAAACCAACAATTTCTCAGTTCACCCTCATGAGAACATTCAAATCATTACAATAAGAATCCAAAAATCAGTTCAATACTCAATAAATCTCAGGAACAGAACAGGAACCCAGGTTTGAGTTCCAAATAACAAAACAACCCTAACATTTTCAGGCCTTAAAACTGGAACAATGTTTCAATATCAAAACCAAACTCAGAAAAATCAATGACAGTTCTTAAAGAAAAGTATAGGAGAGTAACCACATCAAACTCGAATATTACCATATAAGAATCATCAAGTTCTCAAACAAACTCAAACCCAGCCACCTCTTCTAGATGTCAACCCCTTAGTTTAATTCTCAGTTGTGGCTAACAGTCATGAGAGTTTCAGTAAGCATCAATTGACAGTGAAGAGTAATCAAGAGAACACAGGGAAAATAGGACCCATTTCCCTAGTTCTCAAAACAGGGAATGGATCAAAACCCATACCAAAACCTCTTTTGTTAACCCAAAACTAACTTGCAAATTTAAAAACTTAATTGACAAGGATATATCATGCAGGAAATCAAATCATTAGGATTATACACAACAGTATTTATTAAACAAACTCAGTTATAGGCTGGAACAAGGAAGCAACTGAAGAATAGAGAAAAACCATCCCATTCCAGGTTTTAAACCTTTACTCAGGTTGTACATAAAGTTCCAACTAAACAACATTAAAATCTCAGTTCGAAAGACACTTAAAACAGTAACAAATCTTAATGAATTCACAGTTAAGGAGAAAAGGAGAAAGGAATTCAATTTCAGGTTTCCCTGAAACATCCCACCCCTTGACATCCTATTCCAGGACCCAAAACAAAACCATAACTCCCAAAACTTGACAAGCTTAAAGATTACATATACCTAAACAATTTAGGAAGTAAACATGTGGGGGATGGCATTAATTTGGATTTCAAATCATTTAACAAAACAAAAACTAATCTGAACACTAACAGTGTATCAGTAATTTGTATTTGGGCCCAAAACTCCACATAAGACCTGAACAATTGTAATCCTATCATAACAGAGATTAAACATGATGTTTAGAAACTAATTAACCAATAAAATATCATTTAGAAGCATTTAAAATAATTAAACATCAGAAAACACCTACAGGTCAGTGCATAGACAGCCAGTCCTCGTGTACGTGTGCACGCGTATCGTGTGTACGACACGACACGAACTGGGTCGAGTCCCTTTGCAGGGTGGTTCGCCTAGAGTCCCTCTAGGTCTGTGTCACCCTGGTTTGGGTCAACGTGTCCTGTGTCAAGAATGGCACACACGTATCAGACGTGCAAAGACACAGAATCGAACCTAGGCAAAGCCCCGTGCACATGATCGTGCGTGTCCGACACGACACTAACTGTCATGCCACTTGGGGGGTGTCATGACAGACACATCCCCAAGGTGTCCAGAGAAAATCACGTGTCCTCGTGTCCTAGCCAGTGAGTTATTGGGCTCGGGTAGCAGGGGAAAGTGACAGCCCCGAGCCCAGTGCACGCGACCGTGTCCAATCCATATTGCACCCGACACGGACACAAAAACACCAAGGTCCCTTCATGAAAATTAAAGAGCACACCTACATCTACAAACCCCCTTCAACAGAATTTAAAAATAACAAAATCGAATCCTCAGAGGCATTTGGTCGAACACCTAGAATACTAGGCTGATACGTGTCCAATGCGGACACGAAACGAATCCAAATCCTAGGTTTAAGCTATCCTACAGTAGGGGTAGGGCTAGGGCTTTCCTAAAATGGATTTGGACAGAATTTTAATGGACTATTGAGAGATTTACCTATTGATTCACAAAGGGTGGAAAAAGCCTCCAAAAGCAATGAGCTCCTCAAGCAACAAAGTGTCCAAATTGTTTCTTCCTGCACAAAAATTAATTCCAGCAGCAAAAGGAAGGAATTTAGGTTCTAATGGAATTGGTTTGAAGGAAAAAGGAATTAAATTGGATTTCTTATGATTTTTGAAAGATGGAACTCACCTTCCTTCTTAGAAATTTGCTAGAACCCTAAAAGAGGCTAGCCCTAAAAACTAGGAGGGATTAAATAGGGGGGAATCCTTAGGTTTAGCTAGGGTGGCTGACCACTTGGCCTTGGGTTAGGGTTGAGCTAGGTTTGGCTAATCCTAACTAGTTTAGTCACAAAATGACTTGTGTAATCACAAGCCATTTAACAAATAACTTGATTTCTAAAATCCTAATTCAAGTTCTGATAAATCACTAACCACTAACTTGAGTCACACTAGGTTAGACTAGGGTCACTTGACCTAACCAAGCTCAACTAACTATGGTTAGTTCCTAGGTTAGTCTACAAGTGTCAAAACTAGTCCAAAATTAAACTAGTCCAAATAAATCCAAAATAAATCCTAAAAATTCCCATAAATTCTAATTAATGCTAATAAATTTTATTTTCCCCAAAAATGACAAATTTACCCTCAAGCTAGAAATGTGGTAGTGACAAACATCAAAGTAGACACATATGGCTAAAGATTAGTTTTGGTTTCACAGCAAACATATAACAAAAATTAGATTAAACCCATCGAGAAAAACGACCAACCTATTGGTTCGCATAGAATTGTGCTACTGGCATTAGCTGACTTATAGGGCTATTTTGGTATACTAAAAGGGGTTGTGAACGTGTGGAGGGTTGATAGGATAATAGAGGGTCGTGTTAGCTTTGCAACGAACTATCGTAAAGCTTTATAAGAGGTAATTGCTGTTACACTACAAGCTACGGTCGGCGGCCATGTATGTGAGCAATTTCAGGATTCGGAGCAATTTCAGGATTGGAAGCATGGGGCTAGGGCAGGCCACTTTATGGTGATGAATATATAAAGTTTTGGGGGATTGTGAGTTGGAGTTTGATGTAAATTGGTTTGAGTTGGTTTGGTTAAGTTTTGGTAACCCAATCAAAAGATATGGGTGAATATATCTTCAATGAATCGATGGATTTTCTAATATGGAAGAGTAATATTGAGTGATACATATGATAATTTACATCAATGATGGCTGCTATTTGATTGATACAAATCAATCAAATATAGGTTTATTAAGTTATGACAACCTAGGATAGGCTCCACTAAGTTGGTTGAGCTAGGATTGGGTCCAACTTGCAAGATATACAAATATGCATTCAAAAGATTGAGTGAATTTCTAAAATAGGAAAGTGTATCTTTGGATGTTTGAATATGCATTTGAATCCATCATGGCTGGACATTTATTGAATAAATACAATATAAAATCCTCCTATTAATTAAGTTAAGGCAACCTAGAGTGGGCTCTACCAAAGCTTGTTGGACTAGGTTTGGGTCAATGCAATTTATCGAGTCGAAATATACTCTGAAAGTCTTATAATTAGGTCTTATGTGCCATTTGAAAATAAATAACACATGAGAACTCAATTGAGTGGGACACATTGGCATAGTAAGCTCAAAATAGGTCAAAATTATATATTAGGTCGAATGGTTTGGATTGATGTTGGTATCCAAATTGAATTGGAAGAATATTTACAGTAGATGGTAAAAATGACCTAATTGACCCGAAAGTTGTGCAATAAAAATAGAGCACAAGGAAATAAATTTGAGTCGAACATGATATATCAAAGTGAAGATAAACTTGTCTGACAGTTCTAGAGATTGACATTTATTGTGCTCCTAAAATCAAAGCTACGGAAAAGAGTATTTAGTGATAAAAAATAATAGTAGAAAAAATATCTATTAATAACTATATAAAATAAAATAACAACTCTACAAATCCGGGGGCTTACAAATGTGTATATTTCTTGGCAGAATTGTGGTATAAATGGACATACTTATAGTCATTGTCAGATTGGAAAACTTGTTGATATGAAACTATACAATATGTTGGTGATTGCAAAACTACAAATGTCATTTTTCAAGCAATTACACCAACACAAGTGTGGGCACTTGAGCCACTTTGGTAACGTGTTAACAGATTCTTCCTAGAATGGTTAAAATTGTAGAATCTAGCATGTTTTAATATATGTTTTGCTACTACATTCATAGAGAGTTAGGAACTCTGAAGCTGCATGACTTTGCCTAAATTTCTTTTAAATCTTCGTTTATTAAAGTAGAGATTATTTTTGGGTATAGCCAAAAGGGTCCTTCTGTCAAAGAGGTGTAAATAGCATTAAGCGACAAGGTACTTAAGTGTCCTCGGACCACGCTAGCTAGAAATCGGCCCCTAAAGCTAACCCAAGATTGA